>OX123200.2:21035407-21635407 GCA_944739405.2 Euclidia mi
GAGAATAATTTCACTCCTCACACTTACTTAGATTCTAACTTACTTGGATTAGAAATGTTAACTTAAAGTAGCCGAATTACTGAACTATTACATACATAGTCTCACACCTATATCCCCGAAGAGGTAGGCAGAGGTATATTGCTACAACCACTTTTCGCCAGCTTTATTTTAGTCCCACATAGTAGGGGCGAGCCTATTGCCGTACCGGGCACATTACCAGACTCCGTACAGCTATTGAGAATTTGCTAACGGTAAAACCCAATAACACTTTGCCCGACCCGGGGATCGAACCCGGGACCTCCCAATCCCATTCACATTTTTCTCCCAATCCACATTTTTGCCGCGAGACCAACGAGGCAGTCTGTACTGAACTATTATACCGTATTATCTAATACTCAGCCAGGCAAGGCAGCGATAGGCTAGTGGAGATACCAACAGACTGCCATGCAGAGGGTATCGGGTTCGAATCCACGGCGCGCACCAATGACTTTTCGTAGTTATGTGCGTATCGCTTGTCCCGTGCCTCGGAGAGCACGTTAAGCCGTCGGTCCCGGTTGTCATGAAGAACATTGACAGTCGTTATAGGGCGTCAGTACCTTCTAAAATAAATAAACTGACACTTAGTAGTCTCAACCATGTAATATTGCTATCCCTTCGGGTTGCGGAGGTCAGACAGGCAGTCGCTCTGTGGAAAAGCTAATGTTCAGCCAAATCCGGTTAGACTAGTAAGCGGACCCCAGATTGAAACTGGGATAACGCTAGGAGGATGATGATGATCTAATACTCAGCCAGATAGCCTAATATATGTAGAGACCAACAGACTGCTAAGTCTCGGGTTCATACTTTTTGAATATCGAGACGATAAAGTTAACGACGTGAGACGAGAGACGTTAAAGGCGTTGTTCAAAACAACTAAGACAAGTACAGTAGTCTTGGTATTAAAAATAAAATAGGTACATTTTGGTTGAATACCTAAAATGTGTTATACTCTTGTGTATTTTGACAATGATCGGTCACATAGGCGTTAGTTAATTATAATTTTTTTAATAGCTTTATTAAAAATTGTTTCATTTAAGGGTCTCATCTAAAGACTCGAATCCGTGCTCGTGTGTTTGCGAACATCTTATTGCGTAATGTACCTAATATCAGAATGGAAAATTACTCACCTCATCTGAATATATAAAATCCTTGCGTTACTGACTGACTGACAGACACGCTACAGCCGAAACTATTGGGCGCAGGAAGCTGAAATTTGGCATGTATGTTCCTTGGGGACCGTAGGGGTGCACTAAGAAGGGATTTCCCGAAATTCCCACGGGATCGGCCAATACGGGTAAATAAATAAAAAATGCAGGCGTAGCTGCTGGCGTCCTCTAGTTTATTATAAAATCACATTTTATTTTTAATTAAACACAATCATAACTATATGTTTAAACAATACAGTTAACAAGAACAATCACATTCATTATTCATTGACGCTTCAAATGATTTCTGCAATAGATAATATTTTCTTTAGACATTATAATTAAATGCGTAATTGTTATCTGGCTTATAGCGGTAATTCTTTTGTTTAACTCTACTATTAATTAACTTCATTCATAAAAATAATAGAAAACTACAATTTAACAAGTGTCCTCCGAGTGCTCTAGAGCTACAATAACAGAAAACTCTGTTATCTCTTTTACGGTATTGGACGCATACCGGTGATCAGCCATTAGATCTTTTGCCTTTTACTTTGCCAACAGCAACCAGTTTGTTAAGAATGTCTATGTCCTAAGGCAAAAAACTACATAGGTATAAAGGCCTTGCCACACGGCACAATTTTACCACTGATCAAATTTTCAATCGAATTGGCTTTGCCCGTCTACACGACACAATCAAATCACTGATTTTCATTCCGTCCACCCGATTGGTTAAAATCTGGTGGTACCGCCCATCCGATGAACTTGAGTTGGACGACTGGCGTCTACACGTCACGATTTCATCAAGTGATTTAGTCAAGTTGGACGTAAAATTGTGCCGTGTGGCAAGGCCTTGAAATGTGTGCAGGCTTGAAAATGTTTATTTAGAGAGACTTGTGCTATTCACATGTGCTTGACATCAACTACCTCTCTGACAGACCATGAATTGCTGGCTGTTGCTCAGTGCTCATTTATTGCTCAGGATTTATATAGGAATTTCATTGCTTAGTCCAATTACGATCACCTGAACCGGGGACACTGCAAAGTGATATGCCCGGGCAAAAGTTTAAAGATTATCACCGAGTTTCTTCTTGATTGCATTATCTTGCACTGACATGCCCGTGCAAAAGTTTAAAGATTATCACCGAGTTTCTTCTTGATTGCAGTATCTTGCACTGACAGTCTCATCATCCTCTTAGCGTTATCCCAGTTTCAATCTGGGGTCCGCTTACTAGTCTTACCGGATTTGTCTGAAATTAGCACAGAGCGACTGCCTGTCCGACCTCCGCAACCCGGAGGGATAGCGATATTCCATGGTTTAGTTAGACTAGTGTCAGTTTATTAAGAAGGTACTGACGACCTGTAACGTCTCTCAAAGATCTTCATGAGAACCGGGACCGACGGCTTAACGTGCTCTCCGAGGCACGGGACGAGCGATTATTAACAATTCAATACGCACATAACTCCGAAAAGTCATTGGTGCGCGCCGTGGATTCGAACCCGATACCCTCTGCATGGCAGTCTGTTGGTATCTCCACGGCCACTCAGCTATCGCTTGCCGTGACAGTCTATTGGACACCAACAGCATAGCCAATAGACTGCTACGCAGTGTGTCTCGGGTTTTCAAACCTACGGCTCACACTACTGTTTTTAAGTTGTGAGCTTATTTAATCGGACTGCACGGTTGGCATAGTGGTTTAAGCGGTCGCCTCGCTTCTTGACGCTGCGCCGAGTGTTGTGGGTTCGATCCCTGCACGAGACAACACTTTGTGTAATTCATAAATTATTGTTTCGAGTCTGGGTGTTCATTGTGTCCGTTAGTTGTATGTTTGCAAACTCCCCCGCGACACAGGATTTAGTCCTAGTGCGGGAGTTGTCTTTAAAAAAAAACTCGTAGATCAATAGTTACGTGCGATTGCCACCACCGACTCTCGTTTCAATGTAGTAATTCCGCCTAATTACTGATAATATTTGTGTTCTCAGTAAGCACTATTATAATGAGTGTGAATAATAATATGTTGATACATATTGTATACAATCTTATATTTATGTCAAAAGATGCCTCGTCCTTGTATTCATTTATTTCTGTGGATGCTATCAATAAAGCAATTAACATGGAATTAATCGTTTATCTGTGACAAGTAGATATTAGCAATAAATATTCGCAATTAGGTTATTGAATATTTGATGACATATTATGTATTTAAAATATCTCACTGCTATTTATATGCCTCTTCTCGCAATTAATAGGATTGTTAAACGGTCGAAGAGCATTATGGAGAACTATCAGACATGTTTCTTCGAGATGATTGCCTACACTATACTACTTTTGCAAGCGATAATAATTAACAATTCAATGTGATGGAATCGGACAAAGCTCAATCTTAATAAATATGAGAATATACTTATATGTAGCTCTGTTTATTAATAATGGTTTGCATAATGCTAAAATTATCACACCAAATACTCTTCATGTTCAACATGAAGAATATTTTCCAAGACAGTTTTATAATATTTGAGTGTACAGACTAGTGTAATATTCAAATCCAACAAATTTGCCATCGCGCATAAGATATAAGCAGATCCATAGCGTTAGCGGAGACAACTGGATTAGAAATCAAAAATCTTCTGTTGGATCAAATGCGTTTCGAAGTTAATCTGCTCCAGTTTTAACACATTAATTATTTTCTACAAATTCGCATAAGAAATTTGCCGTGTGGTTGACGGCATAGAATACAAGTGTCACCACCCCCTATCTTCCCGTGGGTGTCGTAAGAGGCGACTAAGGGATAACACGATGCAAATACCATCTTTGCGTAGAGACGGAAAACTCGACATCAAACCCTATACGACTACCTTCTTGGTCTCGCGGCATAAATGTGCACGTGGGATCGGGAGGTCCCGGGTTCGATTCCTGGGTCGGGCAGTGTTATTGGGTTTTTCTCTCACGAAACTCTCAGTAGCAGCACGGAGTCTGGAAATGTGCCCGGTACGGCAATAGGCTCGCCCCTTATTACGTGGGACTAAAGTATCTCTGGCGAAAAGTGGGTGTAGAAATACACCTCTGCCTACCCCTTCGGAGATAAAAGGCGTGACGTTATGTATGTATGTATGTATGTATGTTCGCATAAGAAGAAATTAAATAAAAAGCCACTACGTAGGTACATCCCTGAAAAACAAAACAAACTTTCAAGGTCAGACTTCAGTAGATTAACTGTATGGCCTTAAATCGAGACAACAGCCCAATAAACCACTCCTTTATAGCTGTCGGGTCAAATTTTTCACGTAGATTCTTCAGGCCAACGGCCGTCTATTCATCAAGTTAAGCGTAGGTACATTTTGGATGACTTATACATTACAATTAGTTATTTATCTCCACAGATCCTCTCGGAGATTGTGTTGCGACTCGGCATCAAGAATGCGTCGTGGAACTCAACTAAGGGTGACAAATTCTGGCAGGTAATGTAATTTTTTTTATTAACAGCATTCTCATAAAATGGTGTACGTTAGTAAACTACGTTCCGCGAGGTTAAGGTTATAATTCAATGTTAAGGTTACATTTTGTACGATAATCCGGTGACGCAACAAGTTATTCGAATGCGTTCCAAATTCGCTCTTATTTATTAAAATTATGTTGAGAGTTTCCATTGCTCGCTCTATTCTGTTCTCATTTTTTATAGATTTTCTCAAATTCTAGTGATTCTGGTCAGACTATAGAATATGTAATGTTATTTAAATGAGTATTTTATTGTCATTGGTACGAATGCAAATTTTCACTCAGTCGGTCGTCAACCTTGGAGAAAATGTTGTTAAAATCCCGACACACAAATAGATAGACAGATACACAAAACTGTAAACTTACACGATAAAGTGCAATTTTCACTCAGTCGGTCGTCAACCTTGGAGAAAATGTTGTTAAAATCCCGACACACAAATAGATAGACAGATACACAAAACTGTAAACTTACACGATAAAGTGCAATTTTCACTCAGTCGGTCGTCAACCTTGGAGAAAATGTTGTTAAAATCCCGACACACAAATAGATAGACAGATACACAAAACTGTAAACTTACACGATAAAGTGCAATTTTCACTCAGTCGGTCGTCAACCTTGGAGAAAATGTTGTTAAAATCCCGACACACAAATAGATAGACAGATACACAAAACTGTAAACTTACACGATAAAGTGCAATTTTCACTCAGTCGGTCGTCAACCTTGGAGAAAATGTTGTTAAAATCCCGACACACAAATAGATAGACAGATACACAAAACTGTAAACTTACACGATAAAGTGCAATTTTCACTCAGTCGGTCGTCAACCTTGGAGAAAATGTTGTTAAAATCCCGACACACAAATAGATAGACAGATACACAAAACTGTAAACTTACACGATAAACAGCACTTTATAAACTTTACCTTTAGTAAGCCCTCTGTTGTAAGAGTTTTTTAATTAGTCAAAATGTCTCATAAAATTGTATTTTTAACAGCAAAACATTTCGTTACGAAATAAGATATACATATCATATACATTGGTATCACCTTAGTCATTAAGTTTACCCTAGATCTAATAAACACATACTTATTAGTTACCTACATACGGACAATCATTGTATTCAATGTCGATACAGGCAGACTCGATAATGTTCTTAATCACTTTATTAAACACTATTACCAAGCGTGGTGCTAATAGATTCATAGACATCTGTGAAGAGAAAAAAGTGCATAATGAGGAAAATCATTATAATGAATGGTAATTGCATTTTGCACCGAGACACAGTGAATTTGCATATTTGATAGGTACCATAATAGTTTCAGGTGCGTAAAATTAATAACATAACATAAACATATTCAAATTCGTAAACAACTAATTGTTATAATATTGTTAGATACCTGTGTGCACTATACCCATACCTATATGTACTTACCTATACCAAAATCAATATCTTTTTAGGATACAGTCATACAGTATAATATAATATGATATATAAAACATATAATTCCAATTTACTCACTAGAAAGGCATATTATACTTTGGACGAATTTTTAAAGGATAAAAATATTGACATTGTTTAAAATATTAATTGGAAATAAATGTGTGCAGTTTCTGTTTGGTTGTATAATGAAGAATTGAATTGTATAATGTATATGATTGTTTAGACTAATATACTGTATATTTGCATGCCATTTGGTGGAATATGGTCGAGACCAAAATGCTATTTTGTAACACCCATGTAATACCTGTATTCGCAAATAAAGATATTATGATTACTATGATTATGACAGTAAACAGTCTAGATCGCTAATAACGCACCGACAGACTACTCTAATAAATTAAACAGATATTTAACCAAGTTGCTTACACAATCGCAGATTATAAGCAAAATAAGACACGATGAAGTCTTCAATCTATTGATAAGGTTTCTACAGATATATATATAAAAATACTACCTTTTACGTTTGATCTCTACTGTTCTGTACAATCCACTTTTTCTTGATTAGATACTTCGTAATAGCGGTCTTGTGCCCTCCCCATCCATTGTTGTCTTGAGCGTGATTATCTCTAATTAATACTAGGACGCATTTATTTGTATTTATTTGTCGATGACACTTAGATAAAGTGATACAATGTCAAGCACGCAGGCTGACTTCCTGCTTTAATTATAAAGAAATATGTGTTTGCTTTTGCGTGGGTTTGGTTATTATCTTGTATTTGTGTAATATTTATTTATGGATGTGACTTTCAACACTATCGGGATTCGTTTCATGTAACTGTTGTCTAATATTTTCGTGTTCTAATACAAACTATTACCACCAATATTTCAAAGCTCACACAGGATCGTCTGCTCCCAAGCTAGCCTAACCAAATGGGTAGGAATTGAATCTTCAACTTCTCAGCAAGCATTGTTACAAGGCAAATAACACCAAATCAATCGGTATAGTTATTTCTACTTATTTTGTCTTTATATTTTCAATTACCAAATACCTCCTTAGGGAATAATCCTTTACAAACAGGCGTAAATAAAATTTAATTTAAGTGTATAAATTCAAAATAACACAAAAATGTTCTTAGGCTACTAACATGTGGAGTAAATTCCAGACATCTCAAATATAATGATGGTAAGGTACATACATTAGCTGTTTGTATTGTATTTTCTTTCAACATCTAAAACACATTTCAGGTGATTTTCTCCCTGGAATCTGGCAGCCTAAGTGAAGAGCTTCTACAAGTACTGAGAACCTTCGGTATTGGCTCCCGATTCCAATCTTCGGTGAGCCTTTTACCCTGCGCTTTGTACTACAAGTCAAACGAAGAAAGAATTCCCGAGACGACAGAATTTAACAATGGCGACCACGAAAGGTATGCTCTGAATAGCTGAATAGTGTAATTAATGTTTTAAGAAACGAAATGGCTATTGTGGGACTAATTTAGAAGTTGTTTTATTTTAAAGTTTTATTAGTTTCTTCAGAAATAGGTAAACGTTCTACGTTTTGGAAGTACAATAATGATGCACCTAATGCATAATGCATTGACAAATGAACTTGCAGTGGTGGGTGCATAGGGTTCCCACCAAGAACTTAGAGTCCCAAGCCAACCTCACCTGCAAGTGGTGCACCTGCCGATCAACGGACGAGGCTCTGGCAAACAAAATATCCCGGTAAGCGGCAATAGGCCCGCCACCTATTACGTGGGATCAAAACACTGGCGAAAAGTGGGCGTTTAATATGCCTCTGCCTACCCCTTCGGGAAAACAGGCGTGAGTCTATGTATGTATGTATGTATGAACTTGCATTGGCAAAACTTGAAACCGAATATTTCAATTCAGGCTTGGTCCAACAACAATATAAGTTTTTAACTTAAACATCAAAATAAATGTGCCACACTGGAAACCGAAAAGCCGGGGAGTGGTCCATTATGTCATAGGTGAGAAATGAAATTTGTAAACAAGGCTCACTCAAATTAACACCTATGGTGTCAAATGTCTAGATGAGAGAGGATGTGCGGGTTCAAAACTGAAGTAGGATGAGGACGTGTGATAGCGATATAAATCCTCTGGTGTAACGGTCAGCGGGATTTAAGAGCAGGCATTCCGAAACATGTTTTTCGTAAGCTCCGCCTTTCCCCCCCGCTAGAGGTCACGGGCCGTCACCTCACCCCGCAGCTCGCCGCTGAGAGTCCCGGCGCGCGGTGTGAATGATATCTCGCTGCGCAAGCTTCGATTGGAGTAGAGACGACGTTACGTATTTAATATATATTTTTTTATTATGAATAGTTATTTATGTTATGATATTACATTGACTAAAATATGCCTTAAAGGGCAGAAATATGAATAATTCAATTGATTTATGCGACATGTTTAGTCAAAGCCATAGGCTGTGAAATCTTGTTTCAGAATGTCTAATGATCGAGCCGACAGCGTAAGAGCTTAGTCAGTTTTAGTCTCATTACAGGTGACGTTGTCCGTGTGGTGACGGATTAAGAATACGAATTGTCCCCACCCCATATCATCCCATGGGTGTCGTAAGAGCCGACAGAGGGAGCATATTATGCACAGAACAGCACTGTAAGAGAAGGAAAACTTGATACAAACCCTATACCAACCCGTTTGGCCAGCGTGGTATAGGAGTCCAATTCCTTCCTCCTTTCAAAGGAGAGGCCTAGTCCAGCAGTGGACTGTTAAAGGCTGATGACACAGGTGACGGTCTTAAGACCAAAATATTAGACACCCATTAGAATTACTAATCGTAGTTCGAAGTTTAGCCTTATTTATGTATAAGTACATTTATAGGGTTAAACTAAGTATAAATTGATTAACTTGTTGCAAATCCTCACAGTCAGTTTACTAACCAATTAGTGGTTCTGGTAAATGACTGAACTTGAACATGAACTAGCACAATTATTGACAAGCGATCGAGATAAGAAAATAATAATGATCAATTATAATTTAGCTAACACAATGAACACTATTCATTATTTAATTGAGTGTAACTGCTTCCTTCGTCACTCAGAGAGGTGAGTCATTTTTTTACTTGAGACAAGTCATGGTCATGACAAGTCTACTTAGCCATTTTGGTGATCGCTACCGATTGCCGTACTGGATACTTTTTTAGCAGAGGTGTAATATTACATCCACATTTCTCCTTAGGAATAAGGTACCTACCACGTAATAGGAGGCGAGCCTATTGCCGTTACCGGGTAGGTACATTGGCAGACTCCGTGCTGCTACTGAGAATTCGAAAAAACTCAGTAATACTTTTGCCCGACCCTGGAATCGAACTCAGATACAATACGGACCACGGAGGCAGAAAAATATTATACTTACTTTATAATAATGTTACGTCTTATCTGGTTATACTAGAAAGTGAGCCCTGGCCTCAAATGAGAAAGTCTTGGATGCACACGGGATATAACCAGCACTATAATAATAATAATAATAATTTATTTATTAGAAAACACAAAGGTACAAAAATATAATAATAATATTCTACCACATACACACATCACCATCTAGTCCCAAACTAAGCAGAGCTTGTACTATGGGTACTAGATAATGGATAAACATACATATATACTTTTTTTTGTAAATACATATATATTATACATAGAAACACCCAGACCAAGACAAACATCCATGTTCACGCACATAAATGTTTGTCTTGAGCGGGAATCGAACCCGCGACCTTCAGCGTAACAGTCTCTTACACTCCCACTGCGCCAACCGGTCGTCGAATAACTTATACCTATACTAATATACTCATACATAATTAAACTTAAGGCTACAGTTTTCCTATTGATTGGGAAGAACACCAGTCTCCTGTACTAGTTAGAAAACTGTATCACAGAAGACGGGGTCTTTCTTTCAAAATTATTTGTAGGAAGGTAAGTATATTAAAGAGATGCAATATTAGTACAGTATTCCAAAGTAAAGAATATAATTAAATTAAGGTAAGATATTGAGCTTAGTTTCTAATTTATAAATAAACAATAAAATTGATCATTATTTTCGCTTGCTAATCATTTTATGAAAGAAGCAAGAGCATCATATGTATAAAACAGTGGGTCGGCGGAATTGCTAATAGTGTCAATGTGTTTGTTGTGTTATAGCATTTAGCAATATAATTATTAATTACATACATACATACATATCGTCACGCCTTTTATCCCCGGGGTAGGCAGAGGTGTATTTCTACACCCACTTATTAGATTATGACTTAGCAGAAAAACTTAGAAGGGCTTTTATTTTGTTAGATTAGAAGGGCTGGTATGTTCAGCACAATGCTACGCTTATCGTAGTGTTAAAGACAGGAAAATGATTCAACTATGTAAACTACACCTTGACTATGAATAAAGGCGATGTATTTGATGAGCGGCGATAGCCCAGTGGTGTACGTAACGGACTGCCGAGACGATGATCTCGGGTTCGATCCCCAGGTTCCCCGGGTACCTATGACTTTTCGACGTTATGTGTGCATTATAAATTAATTATCGCTCGCTAATTGATGTGCCCGGTAGATGGCAATAGGCTCGCCCCCTATTACATTGGGACCGAAACATAACTGGCGAAGTGTAGGTGTGTAATACACCTCTGCCTACCCCTTCGGGGATAACAGGCGTGAAGTTATGTTATGTATTGGATGAGTTAGATGCAACCGGGATAACGATAGGATTATGATGATGACTCAAAACAAATACTTGGCTGAAATTTATTCTTCGCAATGCTACACACTTCCTGCGTTAAGGACAGGAAAATGATAAAAAAATACTGTAAACAACACAATTTTATTTTCACCTTGAAGTAATGTTTAAACATTTTTGTTTACAACTAAATAAGACATACGTACTTCATGGCTTATTTCCTTATTTTCTAATTTATAAACTGTTCTTGAAATTGATTGCTACCGATCTAATATATGTATCGATGAATACAAATTACTATCATTATTATCTTGTTAAAAGCCAATCTACGCACTAGGAGTTAAAAAGCATTTCTACCTTGATTTGACAACTGATATACACACCAAAAATCTGCAAATTCATCAATTGTTGGTGTTTGCAATTATAAACTCACGCATTTCTTAGAGGATCCAAATATTCACGTCAAATGTTTTCCAAACTCAAATACAACGGCGCCGCGGCCCTATTCGAATTTGCTACGTGCGAGAAACCAGTTATTTTCGAATGTTGCTCTTCGCTAAAAAGGTATGCTAAGATGGTTTGAGTTAGGGCATGGATCCCGGAATTCCGAGATTTCGTAATTGCGGAATTTCGGTGGTTTTTTTCCGATATTATAATATCGGAATTGACGGCCCAAATATCGTAATTCCGGTATTCATAAATAATACCTACAAAGTGATTTTTCTAGATATTTTTTTTTGTCAACGTGGCCAATAATACAGTGTTAGGTCATCATTCCTTCCCCAGCGACTCCGCGCTCCCTCTTGAGTGTTTCCTATGTCCCCGACATTTTTTTAATTCCGCGAAGGACCCGAGACCATAGCTGATTATAGAATTATAGAATAAAAAGTTAAATGTGATCATGGAAGCAGATCTAAGAGAACCACATCAGAGTTAGCTTCGGTGTTAGTAACGATTTATGAAACAATTCTAATTATCTTAAAAAGGATTAGAAAGGAAACAATTGTAGAAATAATTAAGCAAAATACACTAACAAACACGCATTGAGTGCTATGTGAGTTTACTCAACTGTCACAATTAACGGCCATTTTCAATATTCGATCCATACATGGATTTGGAGATTCCAGTTTCTTGTTTGACATATTTTGTATGGAGCTTATGTCAAAAACGAATCTAAAATCTACAGATCTATCTATAGATCGAATATTGAACTCTATAGATAGAGGAAATATTGTAATCTATCGTTTTGTCTGATGAAAAAATGGGACCGGTCCGAGAATAGGAATCGCTCGTCAATGCGCTTGAACCAAGGAGAACCGGCCAACTCCTCTGAAAACTCAGAAATGTTGTCTGAGGGACCAGTGCTGGTATCATGCACTTCAGCTTCCTAAGATATAGATAGATAAATTGGACAGCATATTACAGTAGCAAATTTCACTGTCAACAATTGCAAACAATGATGGAAAGATGCCTGCGACACTGGTCTCAATCGTTATAATCACGATTGAGACCAGTGTCGCAGGCATCTTTCCATCATTGTTGTTGTTATAATCAGAATTATATCTTTATTCGTTAGAGCCTTCTGCTACTTGAGGACACCGGGCACTTAGATTACATATGTATTTCGCGCAAGACGGTTACTAAATTAGAGGGAGCTGAGGTTTGAAAGTCTCCGACACTCTCCATACCCCCTAAAGCCTGTAGCTTGCTCCAATAGATCATCACTATTTTGGAAAATGAACAATTTCATAAGGGCAAAAATCGATTTCAAAGATTTTATTGATTCTCGCCCCCACGATTTCTTCAACAATTGAATCAATCGACTACCCATTAAAGAAGGAAAGTGCATAAACTAACTTTATTCCAAAATGATATTTTTAAGTTTAGTAATATTTGTTTTTATTTTAACAGTTATTGTCCCACTGCTGGGCTAAGGTCTCCCGCACACTCTTCCATAAAGGCCGATCTTTGGCTTTATCTTGCCAGTCAGCTAGAAAAGTATTAATCGTTTTTTCGACCTGCCCCTGTAAACACTTCTCTTTCCTCCAGTTCTACTTCTCCTTCAGGGTTGCATTGTTTGGTAATGTATGTCCACTTTTCAAGATGTACCCTACAGACATATCCTACCCAATCCTATTTTTACTTCGCTGCTTTGACGCGCACTTCGCTGCTTTGACGGTTAGTCTTACACGGTACACCTAACACGCTACATTACATGGCACGTTGGCAAACCATGAGCTAGGAATTTCGAGAATCGGTCTGGTTATTATTTTAATGTTAAATAGCCTGGTTTTATAACAATGTTTAATTATACTATTTTTCTTCTTAACTTTTTTCTACTTAGGCTTGAATGTTTATGGCATGTTAATTAATGAAAACTGTAGAAAATGTTGAGGTGTTCAAATTCAATGGTTAAATTTTGATCTATCCAATGTATAACGAATTGCAAACTTATGAAAAGTATATAACTTGTTTAATTTTGGCATTATACACGTTTATTTTATATTATAAATATAAATATTTCAAGAGCATACCGATTCCGGAACCAGTACCGGAATTCCGGAATTGACACTCGAATATCGTAACTCAGTTCCGGAATTCAATATTCTCCGATATTACAAGCCCTAGTTTGGGTACGTGGAGAGGATGGATGATAAAAGACTGACCAAGCAGATATATAAGGCAAGTGTGGAAGGGACAGGACGAAGGGGAAGACCTAGGCGGACGTTCTCTGACCAAGTTGGAGACATCCTAAAAACAGGACAGGTTAGAAGTACCCTGAACAGAAGAGCATGCATGAGGAATCTGATGGGAGTGAATGAAGCAAGAAAGATATGTCAGGATCGTTGCTAATGGCGTTCTGTAGTCTCTGCCTACCCCTCCGGGAAACAGGCGTAAGTCTATGTATGTATGTTACCTAATTTCTTAAAGTTACTGAGCTTGTTTTGGATTTGGACTCGAGACTCTGTGCGTAGCAGTCTATTAGAACCTCCATTCGCTTCTGCTGCGGAAAAAATATAGCGTAGGTACGTAAATTAAATAAATATTTTTTCGTGCAAAATAAATGGTAATAAAACCGTTGTCCAGTTTTCAAGTACACAACTGTTCATCGATTCATTTAGGCCTAATGTGCCCCGAGGTATAACCGTCCCTTCCTGTTAGCGTTACGAGCGGGCGAGAAATGTTCACACCAACAAATGAAAATTACTCCTTGTCAGCGTTCCCTCCTAAAATTGCTACCACTCACAATAAAGGAGGATGACATCCCTTTATAGGCGCAACCTGTTACGATTTTAATGTAATGCGAAAATGATTTTGGTTATATTCGAGTTAGGTTAGGTTAGGTTAGACCGACAGTTATTAAGTAATCAAGCAGTGGATTCAATTCACTCGTTATCGTTCAAATATCGGTGAAGCAGTATTGAAGGCAGGGCCTCGTGGTTTCGACTCCAGCCTTAGTTCACACCACTCAGAATCCAATAATAGGTACTATTAACTAACTACTTTATCCTAAGAAGTTCAGAAATAAGGATTTCTAAAACGATGATTATCAATTCAAATTTACGAATCTCAAAACGTACGTACCTTTTTTTTGTTCACTACGGTGGAAACTCTCCTTATGAGCCATCTCAACTCGACGCCAACCTAGCCAGAGTGTCTTCGACCGGGCTTGGGACTGGCGGAGGAGGTGTGTGGAGGCTCTCCCCTATAACGGGGCATACCCACTAAAACCACCGCGGTGTCCCTACGGGTCCGGTGTAGTGGCGGGGTCACGCGATTCGCGGATAGCATACTTTTCGGTGACCCCGCCCGGGATTGAACCGCCATTGGTGTTAAAAAAAATGGCCGCAGAGGATAGGAAGGACGGCAACCTACAACACCGCATCTCCTCTTCCTCTGCGGCCCCACCGCGACGCATCGAATGGTGCGCCCCCATTTGGTCGCGGGAGATAGGGCGCGCGGCAATGCAACACCGACACGCCTCTCCTCCCGCGACCGCGCCCGACTGTGAGGGACCGAAAGAACTGTCCCCCGCACCCGCACCTTTGGACGCATCCTGCGCAGGCCTCCATCAAGCCCACGCGGAGCGTCCACTCCCGGGATCTCGCTTAGCTTCACCGTGGGTGCCCTAACCACGGTTACATAGCCCCCCCACCACGACAAGGTGGAGATCCCACAGGGGGGATCTCAAAACGTACCTACTGTTTGAAGTTTCCTAAATATATTTACCTGTTTCATTCGATTTCAAAATTGGAACACGTGGACCTTATGGACATTTTTACTTTCGGGGTGAAAGTTGGAAACCTTTAATATAATAATGACTTGACATGTATTTTTGTTAATTTACATTTACTGACTGCTGGTCAGGTACTAAGTACCTGAAGGTTAAAGCGACTACAACATTGCATCCGTACCTACCATATATTTTAAGAAGGCCTCCTACTAAGGCATCCTAGCCTCAACTTTTAACATGCCTCCAACCTTCTTTCAGTGAAACCAGCTCAGCGTGGTCGAGTTTCTCATCATCAGTGCGTGCTCGCACGAACCTGGCGCAAGTTCTGCATCACGTCAAGGCTAAAGGAACCCTGACCTTCGACTGGGTGTTCATGCTACTGGTAGCGGCGTTTGTAGCTGCTATTGGACTGGTGGAAAACTCTACAGTGATTCTAGTTGCCAGTGTTATTATTTCGCCGCTTATGGTTAGTACCGTTATTATCTAGTAAAAGTGATAAACTGGTACCCAGCCTACGCCTGTTCCTATTCCTCATTTTGTTTTTGTACTGGTATTGGAAAACTCCAGTCGGGGGTCTCCCTCTAGTAGATACTTAAAGTTGTGGCCTGTACAAAAGAAATACCGGATCCTCAACTTTTGACCCCTCGGTCACCCGAATCTACCACAGATTAGTATGTCTGTATATCTTCCCGCACTGTTCTATCCCTCTCTAACCTACTTATCTTTTAAATATGTTACATCTAGATTAGCAATAAGGCGTTCATGCCGGTTAGGACATTAAAAAGTTAAATGTAAAATTGCCCAACGTGTTTCTGTGGAACATGATACTATCATTCATTGTGACTTAATCAGAAAAAAACGTTTTAACCCTTTATGTACCTATTTATATTTAAAAAATAAGAGATCCAGAGATATTAATGTACCTACTGATCCCAAAAAGACACTAATGTTACTTTCGTTAAGTTTCGTTATTGTTGCTCTTAGCTTATCTTTATGAATGCACTAGACGTCGCCAGCGCCTTCAGCCGCATCAATTATTATTATATAAACCTTCCTCTTGAATCAATCTATCTATTAAGAAAAACCCGCATTAAAATCCGTTGCGTAGTTTTTAAGATTTAAGCATAAATGGGGACAGACAGACAGAAGACAGAGTTTGTTTTAAAATATGTAGTGAAGTATACTATGGGAGAAAGCTGTTAAAAAAGCTGCGGTTCTAATCAAATTTATTTAATCCAAGGCATTTATTTATAAGACTTCATCTGACTATTCGATTTATTTTGAATTTCAGGGTCCAATAACAGCAGGCACATTAGGAACAGTAGTTCGCGACCGCTCCCTTCAAGTAATGGGAGTGAAGAATGAGTTCGTGGGCCTGTTCCTGTCGTTAGTCACGGGATTCCTAGTGGGAATCACTATCTGCATCCTCGATGAGCAGTTTGGAATCATTGAAGATTGGCCAACGGATGAGATGTTAGCAAGGTACGTATCACTATGACATTATACACTGCTTGAAATTATGCTTTTTAATTATACTATACAAAATATCCTGATAAGCGGCAATAGGCTCGCCACCTATTACGTGCGATCAAAACACTGGCGAAAAGTGGGCGTTTAATATGCCTCTGCCTACCCCTTCGGGGAAGCAGGCGTGAGTCTATGTATGTATGTATGTAATTATATTATGTGTGGTTAGTGTGCCGTCAATTTCTCGCCCTATTTTCCAATCACATTTTGCTATAGACACCTAATCATCCTCCTCGCGGTATCCCAGTTTCAACCCGGAATCCGCTTTCTAGTCTAACAGGATTTGGCTGAATATTAGCTTTTCCACGCAGCGACTGCCTGTCTGACCTCCGCAAACCGAGGAGATAGCGATATTTCATGGTTTAGACTAGTGTCAGTTTATTTTAGAGGTACTGACGGCAGGACTGACGCCCTATACCTAACGACTGTCGAAGATCTTTATGACAGCCGGGACCGTCGGCTTAAGGCGCTGTCCTAAGCGACTGTTTTGGTAAATGAGGGGGTGAAGCAGGGGAGGTGAAGGGAGCTTAGCTCCGTCTACTGCGGGGCGCCCCCCTTCATTCTCGTCGCGTGCGGCCGTATTCTGGCGACATCCGCATTCCAATATTTCAAAATCGCAAGCAAAACGTTTTAGCATATTGAATTGAGATACTGATATTAAAATTTATATTACATACATCAATCTGTTTGTACAATATAGGCATAGCGCAATTTTTGTTCTCAGTACAGCCATGAGCAAAACTGGTTTACATTAGACGTTATAGGTATTAAATGTTGACGAAAGTAGGTAAATACCTACGTGCCGTAAGATGCTAAAAATAATTAAGTCAGTTCCATGTATGGAGAGGCCATTATTATGTTTGTTTTGTTTTTGTATAAAAATAGTGAAGCAGTTCATAGAATACCTACATCTCATTCCATTCCTGTCAGTTTTCAAATCTGTTTTGCAATAAATTGGCTGTGACATACGGGCGGACAGACAGACAGACATTGCGAATCTATAAGGGTTCCGTTTTTACAATTTTTGGCTACGGTCCCTAAAAAACACAATACTGCTCTACTAAGCGCAAAAGCCGTATCTCAACAAAAGCGAGTTACGAGAAAATTGAAGTTTAGTAAAAGTTGATTTCTTTTATTTATTTATGGATGTTTATTGTTATTATAGGTATAATTATTATGGCAAAGGTTTCGAAATACGTCACCGTTTTTAGGGGTTGTGAGTGATTGGAGAGGGAGCAGGGGAGGTCTTGAAACCCCTCTCACCATTTTCACTTGCCGGAAATACTTGGTTTCCTCTGAAAAAAAACATCTCCAAACATCGGTGTGTATGGCACTGCCAACTTCCACATTCATCACACTAGTTTAATAAACTAAGGTTGTCGGAGCCCTGCGAAGGGCTCCTATTTTCGGATTAAGGGTCAAAAGAGAACCTAGCATAACCTATTTATTTACTTATTACAGTCGCACCTAACCCAAGGCATTCCAAAGCAATGACGCACAAATTTGACATTAGCTGTCAATATGATCATTCCAAGATGGCAGTTTTGCGTTTCGTTTCACGTTTTTCACATAAAACCTAAAAATAACATTTGTAAAACTGTACTAGAGTATATAAACTATGTTCCGTTTTGCATAATTGCCGAAGTATTTATGAAATTTTGGAAATTGTTTAAAAATATTTAGACGCAACTCCGGCAGCCAAAATTACTTTTACGGGATTAAAACGAACTACCTTAAGCCCTACACTACCAATATCCTCAAATTCAGGCGACTCGTTTCGAAACTTAACCCATTATTATTTTTCAAAATAGATGAAACATCAGAAATATATGTGGATATACCTTATTCATGAGATACTGCTATGTCGCTTAGAAAATTATAGAATTAGAATTTGAGTTACTGCTTTTTCGTTAGATCTCGTCATACATGTTTGTATGGAAAAATATAAAAAAAATCTTTCGCTTCAAATATGTGTTGTTTCAAAGAAAATAAATATTAAAAGATATTTATTTACATTCATTTATAATTTATTAACGAAATACAGAGTTTACAGCTCATCAAAAGTTAGCTGTCTGCTACAACCCGGCAGGTTTTCTTTATTCTCATCGAATGTTAAAGGCAGTGTTCAAGGTGATAAGGCTTCAATACTTATTATTTGCTGTTGTTCACGAGGCACAGTTTCATTTACTTTCCTTTTACGGCTTGGTATTGTAGAAATTTCAAGCCCTGATGTAACATTTTTCTCTCCGTGATCTCGCAATGCCATCCCTTGAGCTTGACGAGAATCAACAATTTCAGGCAACTGCCAATTCATATAAAACGCCACAAGCTTCTCCCAGAAAACATCATCTCTTTCTATAATTTCTTTTTTTAGTGGTATACTTTCGCCACTCCACACAGCAAATAAACACTTTTGTTTGCGTGTAACGTGGCGTTGCCCCTGAATTTGGTAATAACAATTACAATATTTGTTTAGACTAGTCAGTTCACTTTTTCTCATGTTTCCATATTTGTATTTATTCTATTGCTCTTATACTATTCTCCAGGCCATTCTTATAGGCAACTTTAGAACATTAAATTTCCACAATCGTGTTTGGACCTATTAATCCAGCTGGCGTGGCACCAATAATCGAATAATCCACAAGGCTCGATTGTTACATTTTCTTGCTTCGCCAGTTGTTGCAAAGCCAGTTGTTCATTTTAGATTCCATGCGCAACTGATTTTACATTGCAAATATTTTATTTGTACAAAATATTTTTTACTAGGTTGGCTTTACTGCTGTTATCTCTTCTTTTTACCACTATACAAAAATTTCAATCTGTCAACATATTCTTACGCAATTCGAACCAGTCACTGCTATCCCTCTTGTAATTTTTGCTTATCACTACGGAATTTGAGTCAAATTTGTTAAAAAATTGTTTGGCATTTCTTGGCTAGCTCTTGAACAGATCGTGTTAGGAATGACTGAAGTCAAATGTGGGTAAGACGTTGCAGAACTGTTATCTTTAACTTCACTGTAATTACAATAATGATAATTAGTTACGTACTTTATTATTAAAAAAATACTATATCTTGTGTTATAGCAAACAGAGAAGTTACCTTCTTACTTATAAATGATTGATTTTAGAAATTAAAAAGATATCAGATGTACTGAGACATACCTAATAGTTTATGAATAATCAAAGTTTTACCCGATGTACCTAAAAAGGTTTATGTTCAAAACACAATAATACAACATTCGTTACCGCTTGTGTGCGGATTGCGGAGCGCCATATTAGCGCTGTCATCATTATTGTTCGCCGTGGCGGCATCTTAGCGCTCCAGGCGCTCTGACAAGCTAATGAATTTGAAATATAGGTACATAAAATGATTCGATTTTATGTTATTACTCTTTCAAAAATTGAAAACTGTGGCAGCTATGTATTGTGAGAATAATTTATATAATTATATTATGCATAATCGATAATATATAAGTAACATAGTTAGTCATAAAAGACTCTTATGAAAATAATTTGTGTAAAAATGTTACATATTTCATAATCACTTGGCCATGGATGAATTTCTATTTTATTACGACGCTTTCTTGTACAAATCCTTCGTAGAACTTCATTTCTCTAATTATTCATATTTAATTCTTCTAATTATATATTTATAAGCTCAGAAACAATAACACATTAAACGCAACAAGAGTATAAACTTAGGTCCTAATTATATGTGCCCATAGTTACATGAAAAGCCTATTTGATTCAAAGTATTCAGTCTATAACATAAAACATGAAATTACGAACTCAAATCGGCGTATTATAATAACAAACAGGTTTACGTAAAATTTCGTGCAGCGGAGACGCAAGCGACATGACCTATCTCTCACAGGGCTCATAGCCGAATGATGAGGTCTGGGCGGGGTGTAAACTAGCAACTGACACTCAGTACACCGCTTATGCTAATAAGGTTTAAATTGCTGAAGCGTTTGATATTGATGGGATCTACCGAGCGACAAAATCATAGTTGTTTGGCAGATTTTATTTAATTTTACAAAATATACACGTATAATATGAAAATAAATAGGGTAATTCTTCAGTTCATTAGATTTTCTACAATATTATCAAAAAAATATGACAGCTTACGATCAAAATATTGCAAACAGTGAGACGAAAGATTATTTTCTGTCTCGATTTTGTGATTTTTTTACCATGATTCTATTTTACGTACATGAAAAATTCTTTCAAAAGTCTTTTGTTCAGACTTTTGACTTTAAGCTCTAATTTTTGCTAGTTTGTAATATGAACAGTTATGGCTAGATGCGCGACGAAAAATTAGGTGTTTCACGGCTTCTGAGGTATAACAGCGCCTTAACGTGCTCTCCGATGCACGGGACAAGCGATAATTAATAATTCATTACGCACATAATAAATTGCTATAGACATCTGTTATATTGAATTACTATCTATTTTTTGAAAATTTAATTACTTAATTTCTCCAACCTGTTAAGTCTCCATCGTTTACTTTTATTATTGGCAGGTGAGTAACATTCTATCCTTTTAAATACTAACAACTCGCCCAGATCGAACACAACAGATCGAGCCGTATCCATCCTAATTACAATTTTTTTTAAGGCAACTTCCGCATTAGGAATAGACCGATCTGTATCGCAGGAGACATAACAAACATACAACCAACGGACACAATAAACACCCAGACTCGATACAACAATTTATGGATCACACAAAGTTTTGTCTCGTGTGGGAATCGAACCTACAACACTTGACGCAGTGTCAAGCAGCGAGGCGGCCGCTTAAACCACTACGCCAATCGTGCAGTCAACTATCCATCTATTTCCAGATGCGCACATCGTTCCTTATGGGTGGGGATCCTAGTAGCGATCCCAAGCGGCGCGGCATGTGCACTGGCAGTGCTCGGTGACTACACCGGCTCGCTCATCGGAGTGGCCATATCTACAGCGCTGCTGCCTCCAGCTGTCAACGCGGTCAGTATACCTTCGTATTGCTAGATGCCAAACGTTCCATATGGCTGAGTATACTCCGTCTTCGCTGTCATCACTTCTTCCGCACTTTTTGACAGCTGCAGTGTCAACATGAACTGTTCATGTTGACACTGCAGCTGTCAAAAAAATAAAAATAGGTACCTACCTTAATATTCCTAGAATATGCCCAACGTTCTGATCGTACTCTCTCGTCTCCCACCCATAACCACCGTACTGCTGTCTCCAGCTGTCACCGCGATCAGTATATCTTCGTACAGATGCTCAACGCTCCCTATGACGATTTACTCTCTAGTCGGCGCCGTCACCGTATTTAACGTATACACAGTACACTGTACAGTTTCTAAGAGCTATCACTAAGACGGATCGTCTGCTTTCTTGGACCGTCCAAAGAGATGCATATGCCAATGACCGTACAATTTATATGACACTAATCAGTTAACCACATATAGACGGAACCGAGAAAATCCGCCTAATGTGAGCCTTTATCAATATACGTAATGCGTCCAAAATACCTAGTAAATAACTAAATATAACTCCAAAGTAACCACAAAAGGAGGATGAAAATGGCTCAATAGTCCAAAACTCTATACATATTGAAAATGACCACCCTTTCACGTGGGGTGTCTATAATTACAAACCTATTTTATCAAAGGCAACGATCGCCCACGTTGTGTCTCGTCCACTATGGAAATTTCCCTACAAATAAATACACCCCCAGCAGAAATTCTGACGGAAAATTCCTGTCGAAACTAATAACAACAACATACGTTATTCGGCAAGTTTCACCAGCTAAATTGAACATTTAGAACAATGAATTTCACACGCAATAAAATTGAATGTGTGAAAACATGGTACTTGCTTATACCTAAGCTTTTATTCATTACTTGGATGGTAAATCGGAATACATAGGTGGATAATATAGGACTGATACTGCAAAGGAAATCACAAACCTTGTTTCAAGTCAGTTTCTTTATTTATTTCGTTTCACTTGTTTTACTATAAATCTACTAGCTGAGCCGGCGAACTTCGTACCGCCATGTATTTTTTTATGTTCGCAATTTTTTTTTAAATCTAAACCATTCTCAAGTCCACTTGAAAACACATAAAAAAATTCATCAAAATTGGTCCATTCGTTTAGGAGGAGTTCAGTGACATACACACGCACACAAGAGATATATATAAATCTATAAATACGCGAAAACTAACAAACTAATAAAAACTTTTATTGACTGCTGACAAGACAATGACTTAAGTCGTATGCTAATTCTCCATTTTTGTTATCATTTTATCATCGGCTCTGTATGTAAACTGTGTCACAACTGGTCTTCACATCTCGTTTCTTGAATTTTCGTTTTTTCGTTTTATTTTTTCTGCAAATATAGGTACAAGTAACCTTGGTTTTCTTTCGCCTGCCCTAATCCCTTAAACTTAATCGTGGCTGCACCTGCCCTCCTTCCCCCTGGACAGGGTCTTGGCTACGCCCATGCTATAAAGACAGTAAACAAATAAAAAAAACTTCATTGTATTTCCAGGGTCTCCTGTGGTCAATGTCATTGACCCGTCTCGTGGTCAAATCCGAAGAACAGCGTTGGTTGGTGGAGCTTCCATCGGAGTTGGCTCTCATGGGCACTGCTTCTCTCTGCCTTACTCTTGTCAACATTGTCTGCATATTCCTCACTGGAGTGGCTGTGTATAAGGTACGTGGATATCTGCAAATGAACCTTACCTTAACAGGTATTATTTAAACACCTATAAATAACTCTTCAGTAGTAGACGAATTCTACAGTTTGTGAGAAATCAGTTACTTAGGAAAGGAGAAATTTCTGAACAGCTAATACACCACGAAGTGAATTAAAAATAAACATACCTATGTAGGGTTTTTAAAGATTTTAATAGTTCATTTTATGATTAAGAAATGGCAACACTGGCCAACCGTCATTTTGGTAGGGGAAGACTAGTTTATAAAAAGAGAACACTTGGCCGAGAGGGCACCTTTTTGCTGTGAAGTAACGGTGGAGACTGTATCTGTGAACTGTATCTGTGAACTAGTAAGAGAAAAATAAAGTATCAGAGTTTCAGTATCTATATTTAGCGAGTTTTATTACATTTCAGAAGTGGGATTCGAAAAGGTAAGGTAATTTGAATTTCTTTACGCGTAAAATTAACACGTAGTAGCCTAAGCTCGCTGTCCTATTTGGTCGGGGTACTCCCCGATAGTAAGACGATGAAAACTGGGTTTCTAACGTGTTCTATAGCCTTGTTGTGTGATTTTATTTGGTCAGGGTACCCCCTGATAATACGATTGCAAAATAAGGTTATGATTATTGTGAATCTTTACTATTCAGGTCGGTAATTAAAGCACGTTTTGTTACCACTTGGTCAGGGTACTCCTTGATAGTGGTAGCATGCATATATGACAACCTTAGGTCGTAGTTTTATTCGATCGGGGCACTCCCCGTTAATACGGCTGCGAAATGAGGTTGTGACTTATTGCGAACCTTTAAAATAGGTTAGAATTAAGCAAAGTTTTGTTACCACTTGGTCGGGGCACTCCCCGGCAGTGATAACATGCTTCTGCCGTAACCTTTAGTTGCAGTTTTATTTGTTTCGGGTACTCCCTGATAAAGTGACTGTTTACTGAAGGTTATTTTTATTATTTTAATATAGGTTAGAATTAAATTAAGCGGGGTCTTGTTACCATTTGGTCGGGGCACTCTCCGGCAGTGATAACATGCTTCTGCTGTAACCTTTAGTTGCAGTTTTATTTGGTTAGGGTACTCCCTAATAGAATGACTGTTTACTGAGGGTTATTTTTATTATTTTATTTAGGAATAAACGTTACAAAGGGCATAATTTGCTAATGTTTGGTCAGGGTACTCCCTGATAATGTTGGTGAATAGCTCGGAAGCCTAGTTGTGTGTTAATACTTGATCAGGGCACTCTCTGATAGTGTTGATAGACAGCTGGGTTTTACAAATTATTGCTGTGGTTTTACTTTTACGTTAGGTATGCAATTTGTATTGTCGAACATTTATGTCCTTAAACTTGATCAATTCCAGTTACACAATGGAAAAAGGTAACGACTATGTCCGGTCGTTGGATGCCTCTCCTTGTGGTCGCAAAGAGAGCCGACGGCGCCTGCTCACCCCAATAAGGTGTTCGTCACATCATCGACGCGATGTCTCCGGTGCACGCTGTGGTGGCACTCGAAGTCGCAGCAAGTCACGGAGGCAAAGTTTTCGTGAGAAAGAGCTTGAGGTTGAGCAAGAACGAGAGCGGCTACGTGTACTCGAGCAGGAACTACGCCGGGAACGTGAGAAGATAACTGAGGCGCAGGGGAATCGATCTAATAGAAGCCACAAGAGGAATAAGAGTTCTCGCCACACCAGGAGCCAGCAGCACAGCTGCAGCCGGAGCCGGTCTCGTCAACAGGAGTATCAAGCCACACGAGCCAAGCGAAGACGAGGTTCACGTGAGGAGAGCCACGATACTCTACGTGACGACGGGGCGTCACAAGATAAAAGGTCACGTACTCCTTCTTTTACCGTTAAAGATGTCATAGACTTGGTGAATTCCATTAAATATGGTTTTACAACTCAGCCGTCTACAAGTGCATCAATTTCCAAGAATATTGATCATAAAAACATTCTTCCAAATTTTGACCCCTCAGCGAAAAACCAGCGTGTTGACATTTGGCTGCGTAAGGTAAATGAATGCGCTACTGTATACGGCTGGGATGATAAAACAACGATACATTTTGCAATGCAAAAACTACAGGGTTTGGCCAAAGTTTGGTATGAGGGTCTAAACACAATTTTGCATACTTGGAAAGAATGGCAAGGAAAGTTAATGAGTGCTTTTCCTTGCGAGCAAAACTATGGCCAAATCCTGGAAGATATGCTTAAGAGAAAAAGTAAGTTTGGCGAACCAATTGAAGTATATTATTATGAAAAACTTGCGTTGTTGACTCAGTGTGACATCACGGGTAAACGCGCAGTAGATTGTATTATCCACGGTATATCTGATAGGACTATGAAATCGAGTGCATTGGCACTTTGTTGTTCTCAGCCTGATCAGCTTCTTCAATTTCTGATGAGCAACAAAGAAAGCCAAACTTCAGATCGTAGTTTTGTTAAAAATAATTCTAACCAATCCAATTCTAAAACAAATCAAAATAAATATAATCAGTCTCAGGGTCCGTTATTCTGTTTTAATTGTAAAGAGCGAGGTCACGCTTACTTACTTTGTCCGAAGCCACTAATCAAATGCAGTAAATGCAACAAAATCGGCCATAAGGTCGATAATTGCTTGCATGGTCCTAAATCCGATAATACAGTAGGTAAACTTGGACCACCGTCTAAGATTATGTCTATTTGAAGCTCCAGTCCCAACTCAAAATTCATAAAGCTGGTCAGAGTAAATGGTAGTACGATAGATGCATTTATTGATTTCGGTAGCGAAGTGACGTTGGTTAAGGAGTCAATAATTTCGAGTCTAAATCTGGTGCATGATCACGTCCCGTCGGTTTTGAAAGGATTCGGGAATGAGGTGGTTCAATCGCTAGGCAATATGTTGCTAGATATAGCAGTAGATGGAGTTGATGCGAGGGTAGCTTGCAGAGTCGTAGAAGATAATCTGTTAGAAAAATCTATATTAATAGGGCAGTCATACACGGAACAACCACATATTCTTGTGTTCAAAAATTCCCTGACTTTGCAATTTCGTAAGTAGCACTCTGAAATCCCATTGGTGTATCCCGATGCTAATGACAGTCAACTTACTCCAATTAGAATCGCAGCTGACGTCGAGCTTCATGGACCTGCATCCATAAAGGCTCGCGTAGGTTCCGAATTTAGTGGCTGTTTAATGCTGACCAACAACATCGTAGGTGGTCCTAATCAAGAGATTGTTATCTATGGCGGTGTTTACCAAGTCCAGCGTGGGAATTTAGACATTATTGTTTATCCATTTTCTATTCCCTGTAAATTACAAAAGTAATTTGTTGCTAGTAGAGGAGAAAAGGTAGATTTTGTCCAGAGGATGGTAATAGTCCCCAGGAATTGCAGAGTCTGCAGATACTCAAGATAGTAACTGTGAACATGACATTCAGGTGAAACACGTTCGCATAGGTGATTCTGTATCAAAGGACGATAGACAAAAGCTTAGGACGATACTTAAACAATATAAACATTGCTTCACCTCAAATTTGAAAATTTGCGTTGTACAGATGTTACGCAGATGACAATTGAGTTGAATAATCAACATCCTATTGTCTATCGCCCTTACAGGTTGTCACATCACGAACGTGAGAAAGTGTTGCACTATGTTAGGTGAGATGTTGGACGCAGGGATCGTTAGGGAATCGGTATCGGAGTATGCAAGCCCTATTATATTAGTTCGCAAGAAAGATGGTAGTTTTCGAATTTACGTTGACTATAGAATGTTAAACTCTATAACAGTAAAGGAAAGATACCCGATGCCGATTATAGACGATGAGATAGCAAGGTTGTCTGGGCAAGCGTGTTTCTTAACAATATCGACCAGGCATTAAAATGTCCCATGTAGACGCGTTATCTCGCAACCCTGTTCTGACAGATTCTATATCTGATTACTCTAGTCTGTGTGCTCAAGTTATGGTTATTAGTGACGAAGACTGGTTACATACCCTCCAGCTGGGAGACTCTGAATTGGAACGTATTAGAAGGGTTTTAGAAAAGGATTTAGATCCCAAGAATCTCCAATATATTAAAGACAATTATGTTGTTCGAGATAATAAGTTATATAGGTATTTTAACGGCGATAAGGATAATGTTCGCTGGGCAGTCCCAAAGGGGGCGAGGTGGCAAATATGCAGGATGAATTGCTAAAGTGATTGAAATTGAAAGTGCTTACGCTAAGAAGTCCACGAGTAAACAAGAAGGTTTATTACATCCAATCGAAAAAGTAGTCACCGTTTCACACATTGCATGTTGACAACCTGGGCCCCTTCGTCAGATCCAAACGAGGATACTCTTACCTTTTAGTAGTGATAGACTCGTTTACTAAGTGTTTATAAAGCCAGTTCGAAACACGAATACACAAAATGTTATTCGTGCACTGGATGACATATTCTATACATTTAGATTGCCTGACCGTTTGATCAGTGTACGTCTAACTTATTTAAAAGATACTGTTATGATAAAGGTATAAAACACATCTTGAACGCTTTCGCGAGTCCCAAATCAAACGGCCAGGTAGAACGATAAAACCGGACAATTTTTAATTCATTAAAAGCGCTAAACCTGAGACATTAGAAGGATTGGGACAACCAGTTAGGGAAAATACAATGGGGATTGAATAACACTGTCCAAAAGACAACCGCTAGGAGACCATCTGAAGTCCTGTTCAGTACGTTCATGAACAGTGAAATCAATCCTAACTTAAATGAGATAGCAGATGTGACTAGGGAAAATATAGATGTGACCACTATCCGAAGCCAAGTTAAAGAAAGAATAGACGCTGAACAAGCTAAGCATGAAACTACGTTAGGATCAGAACAGACGCCCTGCTAAAGTATACAATAAGGGCGATTTGGTCAAAATTACTAAAGTTACTTTTAATAATGATGGGAAGAGTAAGAAACTTCTCCCATCTTACATAGGACCATACAGGGTTACTGAAGTTTTAGGCCAAGATAGATATCAAGATAGCGTCTATTCCAGGTTTCAGTAATAGTACAAATAAACGCACTAGCACTGTAGCAGCTGATCGAATGCTGCCGAGGGTACATGTAGCTGCGTTACAACTAAATAAATCGGATTCTAGCGAATCTAGTGATGAGAACGCACATAGTGATGCATAGTGGGTAGTCATAAATGTAGGATGCTACAGGACAATTATTACAGAATGTTTAATATTATTGTTTCAGACCGAACGTGTGAATTGATTGGTTCACGTCATCGGTTATCACACAGGGAGACCTGACATGAGAATTGATTGGTTCATGTCATCAGACCGAGCGTGAGAATTGATTGGTTCACGTCATCGGTTATCACACAAGGAGACCTGACATGAGAATTGATTGTTTCATGTCATTAGACCGAGCGTGAGAATTGATTGGTTCACGTCATCGGTTATCACACACAGACCTGACATGAGAATTGATTGGTTCATGTCATCAGACCGAGCGTGAGAATTGATTGGTTCACGTCATCGGTTATTATAGGCAAGAATTGATTGGTTTGCCTAGGTTTTTGGTGTCTCTGATCAGGTGTGAGAATTGATTGGTTCACAACCTGATAGAGTACGCAAGTTCAGTAGCGAGAATTGATTGGTTTGCACAAGTATAAGCATAAATTTTGGAAGGATTGAATGATAGTTTATAATTCGAGATTAAAACTAGTCCTTTAGATCTAAGTATTTAGGGTGAGAATTGATTGGTTCGCCAAAATTGACGAAAAATTGTTATTTGTGTGGAAAACTTATAATTAGAATTCTTGTATTCAACAAGTGGTAGTACTACAGATTTCATAAATCTAGTAGCTGAATCAAATGTTTGTGGTTTAATGTTCAGTTGAAGTTTTATTATGATCATTTATTTTTTTGTTTTGAATTTGTAATCAAGTGATTAAAAATATGGTCTGTAACCTTTTTTTTTTCACTGCTGTAAATGTTTAGAACCAACGAGTTTAATTTAAACAAAAATTACTTAGATGCATACATTTTTTTTCTTTCTTTTATTGAGTCTTCTCAGCCAAGTGTAGGGTTTTTTAGTTACCACGTGGTGCGTGTATGAGGGCATACACGTCGTCAGGACGGTCGAGTGTAGGGTTTTTAAAGATTTTAATAGTTCATTTTATGATTAAGAAATGGCAACACTGGCCAACCGTCATTTTGGTAGGGGAAGACTAGTTTATAAAAAGAGAACACTTGGCCGAGAGGGCACCTTTTTGCTGTGAAGTAACGGTGGAGACTGTATCTGTGAACTGTATCTGTGAACTAGTAAGAGAAAAATAAAGTATCAGAGTTTCAGTATCTATATTTAGCGAGTTTTATTACACCTATGTACCTACATTAACTAGAGAATCTTTATTTATATTCATAATAATTATTCACTATGTGACCTTATCTACTTATATTTCAGGTAAAAGAAGTCAGTCCTTTAGACAGAAGAGATATCTCATGGTGGGGAGATAAGAGAGACCAGAACGAGACAAAAGAACCGAGTCAAGAACATTGCGTCAACTGGGACGCTTATACGTAAGTATCACGAGCAGTGGTGAATCCCAGATTTTGTTTAGAGCCTTTTTTTTTTGTTTTGAGTGAACTTGAACCTGGGAAGACAAAGTTTTATCCAGAACTAAAAAGTGGACAGTCTTTGAAAGAAAACTGCTGATTTGTTGTGAACCATCTAGCAATGTTTTTAATAGATATAATGATTCAAGAGGAAGGTTTATACAGAGTGTCACAAGATCCATCACCAAGCCGAAGTCTACTCGTTGTGGACATCATGCCAAGTCATACCTACTAACCAAAAATAATACCTGGGAAAAGATGTTTCTTCTTAAGTTTTCTCATTTTTTAAACCGCTGTTAAAAGCGCGCGCGTGCAATGCTCGAAATACCTCCTTATCCATGGGGTCATAGGGCATCTAAAGAACATATTAGCGGGGTAAATGCATCTATTTTGTATCTAATTAGAAAAATTCTATACCTACTAAAGGACAATGGCAGATCTCCATACATCAAAATGTCTGAAATTAAATTGAAGCGCTCAGTAATAAAAAATATATCAAAAAATTCGGCGTAAGTAACAGAGTCTATAAATTATTATATTTTCACTCGGGAAAGCCGGAAAAAGAAGATATCGGTGTTTAATGTTTAGTTAAGAATGAACAATGTGGGTACGTTTGAATTATCAAAGGCATTATGTATGTCAGATTGACATCTAAACGCAGAACTATTCTGTAGCATCTACCTGTCACAGCCAAAGACAAAAGCAGAGCTGCACATTTTAAATCGATTTTATGTGAAATCGATATAACGTTAAAACGATGCTGTGAGGTTTTTATTTGATTTAAAATTTGTTTTGCTACAAAAGAATTAGCTTATTGATATAATGTTGATTAACAATTAATTAACTGCATTTTAATTATTATATTTTAAACCAAAACCAACCCTATAAAGGTCGATCATATCGATTACTTATTTAATAATCGATACGCATCAATGTCAAACGTCTATTCCTGTCACACCATTGTCTATGGGAACAATCAAATAATAAAGTAAGCACCTAGTTCGTAATCAATTGGAATGCTTATATCCTCATAAAATAATCCGGCTTTATCGAGACAAAGTGAAAATATAAAAAATATTAGAAAAAATAAACAATTTGTTTTGTACATATGAAGTTTAAGCTCGCCACAACAAACCCAGACCTAATTCTGCCATTGTTCTTTGATTGCACGGTTAGCGTAGTGGTTTAAGTAGCCGCCTCGCCGCTTGACACTGCGCCGAGTGTTGTGGGTTCGATTCCCACACGAGGCAACACTTTGTGTAATTCACAAATTGTTGTTTCGAGTCTGGGTGTACATTGTGTCCGTTGGTTGTATGTTTGTAAAGTCCCCCGCGACACAGGATTTAGTCCTAATGCGGGCGTTGTCTTTTTATAAAAAAAAAAAAACTTTGAGCCTCAATATCTCCTGAACCAGTAATTTGCCAGGTATGGTGCCCAAGAAAATATTTTTCGTAGTGATTGGTACAACATGGGATTTCAGTTTTCGTTAAGAGTCTTTTTACACCCTGTATGTATACCTAATTGACGAAGGCAAAGCCGCTGGCGACGTGTAGTTTGTAATAAAAAAAAATTAAAATATTTATCATTTTGTTTTTATAGAGCTTGGTGCACTAAATGCTCAGATACTAGTGAACTAACGAAAGATGCTGATTATGAGGAAAAGCGCTGCGAAACTGCATCCAACGATGACGCAACGATCATATACTGCAGACGACCGTCCCATCAGCGACGGTTGAAGTCACAAAACAAAGTAGCTCATAATCATAAAATAAAGTGAGTATCTAAATGGGAACCTAGACACTAAATCAATTCTAAGGCTGTGTTAAGAACTGACGATGACCGATACGCGACGCGCGTGTGCCACACGCACGTCATGCATTTACGTGCGTCTACTGCGACCGAATGCATACAACATAAAATGCGCACGGTCCACGACGCATTCGTCAGATCTGGACACACCCTAAAGAAGCTACACATTAGCTACTTTAGGGTGAGTTCATGAGATACATAGGATAATTATAATACTACAAATTGTGCACAAAAGTGCCGCAAATAGTAGATAGAATTTTGGAAAGTTTTTGACAGAAATAACAATATTTGACCAGGTGCGCATAGAGTAAAGTATAATGGGGTGCACAAGGATATTTTACTTCCCGGATGCGCCTGTAGCACTATAATATTAGATATTTTATAAGAACATCTGCCTCAAAAGATTCTGTATGATCAGACTCGGTCTAACATGCCTTCCTTTTTCCGAAATCGTGATGATTGAGACACTAACATGCCTATTGGTTCTTTATAGACTTGAAGATAGCTACGTGCAACTAAACCCTGAAGGCACTGTGGATCTAGACAGGCAGATCGAAGAAATAACCAAAGCAAATGAAGTCAAAAATCTGAACGCAGCAAACCTCTCGGACACCACGTCTTTTGGAACTAACAGTTCCCGAGAATATTATAACTTGGTGTTTGGACAGGATGAGAAGAATAAATCCCAACTGCCGACAATAGAGCCTTCTTCGAATTACACCGTGGAGAGTAAGAAATACGGGCGAACGAATACTTTCGCCGTTTAATATGTACCTGATAGTTAAATAATTTCGTGTCTGAATACTGTATCTAAAGTGGCCTATGTTTTAATTAGAATAAAAGTAATATGATTTTACTAAATTATGCGTTTCATTCACTGTCACTTACATAATATATGAATTTAAACTTTCGTGGTCATTTAAACTTATTTTAAATTGTCTTTCGGGATTTGTACAGTACATCCGTGAACATGGCACTTGCAACAGTGCCGAAATATCGGTTACTCCAAACAAAGGTACGTGGTATAAATCCCGAAAGACAATTTAAAATATGTCACTTGCATAATCTGCCGCCATCGATAAGGAGTATTTAAACTCCGAAATCAGCAATTGTCGTCGAGAATAGGTTGGTATCTATCCTACCTCATTTCTTTTGCAGTCAGGACACCATCTAAAGAAAAAGTTAGCTTGAGGCATCCAAAGTAGCACACATGTGAGAGACAATTACAGCAGCACGTTAAGGGAGCTAGTTAACATGTCCCACGCATGTCAACATGTCTATTGAAAGTAGATAATAACATCCAACATGCCTTGATCTTGCAACTATAAGCACTTAAGTACCTACATACATTAATCATGTGAGCATCATGTTAGAGACCATATTATCCCTCAACTTATTTGAGCCTTTAAAAACACCTCGAAACTGCAGCCTACAGGAAGCAACAAAGAAGATGGAAGCAACGTACCTACCTAAACTGACTGACAAAGAGTGAGCGGTTTTAACATCGGTCATATTAGTCACACTGAATAAATAGTACGAATACCTTCACTTTACCTATACATTACTTATAGTAAGTATACCTACTTACGCATTAAATCAGAAATTGCTAGAAGGCTGATCGATGCTAGCCGTAATCAGCTTCCCGCTACCTTTATTGAAGAAGTTTCGACGCATAAAGTGTGTGGCATTCAGCCAGTTAGGCACGCGCCACGCAGACTGTCACGTTTGTTTGGGCACGATCCCACACACGTGCTCTAAATATGTACCTATCGAAAGATTGCCGTGGCTGTATTACTTACGTAGGTATGCATAGCTAAAAGTACGTAGGTACTACTTCATTCACTTCACAACGTAGGTACGAAAACGGGAAAAATAAGCGGGAGTGAAAACAGACACTTTCGATGAAGTAGTAGGTACCTTTCAAAAAACTAGATCATAATTAGTTTATCCGTTTAGGAACTAAGATGGCACAGATAGACATACAGATCCACAGACACGTTAAACTTATAATAACTATCCCTGTTTGCATCATCATCGCCCTAGTGTTATCCCGGTTGCATCCAAGACTTACTCGCCTTGGAGTCCAAGATCCGCTGCCATATCTGGTTAGGTTAGGTTACCCACTTACCCCTTTCCTTGCATCGGGGGTTAAAACTATAGAACAATTATTATAAGAACATTAAAATAGGGATTTTGCTGTCGGATATCGTAGGTCTAAATGCCGGCAAACTTCTTGAACACTACCATAGACCAATATGCATGCGCAGGAGACATTTTTGTACGTAAAATTGCTACTGCGCAGCTCTTTTGGTCTATGGTAATGTTCAGGAAGTTTGCCGGCGTCTATACTAATAACTATTATTTTTGACACCATCCCATTTTGAACACGTGTTTAGAGTAACAGGTAAGGTACTCATTGTACGTTTTAGTGGCATTACCAACTGACTTTAATTCTACTGAAATTTCCTCGAACCGAGAATTGATTTGTAGATAAGTACGGCTGTCTCGGAGAGCCCTCCAACAAATCCAAATATTTGGCCCGTCTAGAGCAGGCTATGTGCTCTCACTCACTTTAAGGACCGCTAAAGTATGAATAATATTAGGACTAAGAACATGGTTATTTTAGAGCCGGCGCTTTGAACCCAGCAAGGCTGTATTGATGGAAAATCTAGTTTATTAAAATTAGCTATATCATCATCCTCCTAGTGTTATCCCAGTTTCAACCTGGGGTCCGCTTACTGGTCTAACCGGATTTGGCTGAATATTAGCTTTTCCGCGGAGCGACTGCCTGTCTGACCTCTGCAACCCGAAGGGATAGCGATATTCCATGGTTTAGACTAGTGTCAGTTTACTTAGAAGTTAATGACGCCCTATAACGACTGTCAAAGATCTTCATGACAACCGGGACCGACAGCTTAACGTGCTCTCCGAGGCTCTTTTATATTTATTTATTAATAATTATTTATGTAAATTATCTATATAATATGAAATATTCAATTTACATATATAAATAGTTAAACAAAACAAAGAAATGCGAAAACATCATTACGTTACAACGCTCTAATTGTCACACGGAGGCTTTAATTAAACGACATTTATACGCTAAGTGCTTCAACTGCTTCCTTCCACATCATCACGGTCCAGTAAACAGCTCACAGTCAAGAGATCAAGCAACAAGACACACATACATTCAAAGAAAATGCCCTCAGGAGTTATTTTTCTAATCTACATACCATCAAGTAACTACGAACATATTCTAAGGTTTGGTAAGCCGAAGGATTTGATCTCCGTGAACGATGGACCGAAACCGGGGCGTCTGGCTGTTGCTGTTGAACTGAGGAACAAGAAAACTAAAAGTATTCCAATTCATTTGACAGAGCAGTATTATAATGATGGGTACAGTCGCAATTTGGAGAATATCAACGAGGCCGATGAGTTTCTTACGATGGAAAATGTAAGTGATTTTGACAAATTAAGTTGATAGATTCTGTTAAGCAATAGTATATTTTGTGTTGCCATTTCTATTGTCGTATCTTGAAGATACGGGTTGGAGCTCAAAAAAGATAGTTCTTCCATCAATTCCATGGATTCCGTGGTACACAGGGGTTCGGTGGCAGACGCATCAGGATTTCGCAAAATCACATCATCATTGTCATAAATTCAAATACCTTCCAACGGTTTGTTAAATGTAGTGTGTCACAAAATGTAATTGTTCGGTTTAACAGTCCTCGATTTATAGATAAGTAACTACATATTTATATAAGTAGCAGTCACTAGCCGCAGACTTGCCTCCGTTGGGTGAAACCATCACTACTCCGCGCGCACTATGAGTTTCAATACATCTCTACCTAACCCTGCGACGATATCCAAACATGAGTTCATTATAAATAATATAATTAATCACACAGATTCTACAAGAACTTCTCACCAAACTACACGTGGAGCACGTTGTTTGGATGAGTGACAAAGCCGGCAACTATTTCGAGATCGTGTTCCCGCTGCCAACTGGCGACCGGTGCGAGACCATGCTGCGCTGTCTCACGCAGCTCGGCATCGGGGTTCAGTGTAAATCTATTGTCAGGTAAACACCACAACTGATAAGAGTAGAAGTGGCAATAGACGTATATAACAGGGGGGCAGGTGGACCGTACCCACCCCAGAATTTTGGCTACCGAATCAAAACTATAAGCTGGACACTTAGGAAACTTCACAGCATTGTTTTGGCAGTGCAGACCCAGGCCCACCCAGAAAAATAACCCTTATAGGTACGCCAATGGAAGCGGCCGTGGATGAATAATGAAGACATTGAATTCACTCAATACTCTGGCTATACCGAAATGTCCACCCCTCAAAAACCCACCTTACTTAAATGTATATGGCAATGCTTACGGATCTGAAACCACATTTAAACTAACAAATAAATGACGCCTCGTTGGTCTCGCGGCATAAATGTGCGCGTGGGATCGGGAGGTCCCGGGTTCGATTCCTGGGTCGGGCAGTGTTATTGGGTTTTTCTGTCACGAAATTCTCAGTAGCAGCACGGAGTCTGGAAATGTGCCCGGTACGGCAATAGGCTCGCCCCTTATTACGTGGGACTAAAGTATATCTGGCGAAAAGTGGGTGTAGAAATACACCTCTGCCTACCCCTTCGGGGATAAAAGGCGTGACGATATGTATGTATGTATGTATGTAAATAAAATGACTGTAAATGACAAGATTTTGAAAGGGATTTAGATTATAAAATATGTTGTACTTTGATTTATTCACATAGCATCTGTTATTATTTTGTATGGAGGACAGAATTTCACCTGTCTTTTTATAACGTTCACTCCCAACTTGCAAGGTAAGCCATACATAAGTTTTCATACGTAAAACGAGCAGAGTTTTGTATTGTCAGCAAGTATTGATCGGTTTGCACAACAGCTAGACGGTAGAAATATTAAGGCTCGGTCGTTAACCGGTAATCTTCAACAAGGCTAGCCAGTTGTTACCTACGTTTCCTTTAGCCTCATCAATCATTTGTTTTGGTATGCCTTGCTTTTTAAGGTATAATTTCTCGTTATGCAAGACGTAATAAGTAGCACTTATATCATCACATTCATCACTTTCTTGGTAGCTTGGTAGTATGTCTGTCCCTTTTTATCAGGAATGCGTGAAAGTTAATATAGAGCTGGAGTTAGGGGTTTATGATCTCTTTATTCAATAAAAAATATGTCATTCTTTCACGTCAACTCAATAAAAATATATTGCCATTCATAATGGATGCATAACGCATACTACGAGAACACTTCACGTTGTCCTAGATACATGTAATTTGACAAGAGGCAAACTCTTATAGCAAAAGAGAAAATGGTGAAAATTTTATATCTTGTATAAATATTATATTACTTACATAGGTGCCTGAACAAGGATAATGGATAGGTATACATACAAAAGTAAACTTTGTTTTGTATGTAGTGATTTTGCTTTTGCTGTAATAGGTACCTACCTACAGGGTGTCACAAGACTCGTCACCAAGCCGAAGTCTACTCGTTTTGGACATCATGCCAAGTCATACTAAGCAAAAATTATGCCGGGGTGGTACAATAAGGGATTACAGTTTTCGCTAAGGGTCTTTTTACACCCTGTATAGCCTGCACCTTATACGCCGTCCTGACCTTATACCTTCGTCCCGATACCTAACCAATCCACCCGCAACTCTTATAGCTATTGTGTCTAGGCAAATAGTAGGTTCCCTATCCAAACCCAAGATATAAAGTCTTCTTATAATAAGTAATAATTTATTCCCACAGCGTCCTCCCATGTAATGTAGTACACTCAGCTGCTGCAAATGAACCTGACGAAGAAGACGAATTCATGTGAGTAAACATATATATCAAAGAACCTTAGTGTCTAAACACACTATGCCGGACTTACGCGACCGTAGTTCCGCGGCCAAATTTACGTTCCGACGTATTCGGCTGATATGACATACCATAAGTGACGAACGAAATTCCTTTGCGCAACTTTGTGTAGTATCTTCGTAGGCAATCGAACCGAACTTCGGTCGCGTATAATGTGTGCTCTACTACTAGTATCTTCGTCGGCAATCGAACCGAACTTCGGTCGCGTATAATGTGTGTTGTACTACTAGAAAAGTTGCCGCCAAACTTACGCGGTTACGCCCGACCGAAGTTACGCTGTACGCTATAACGCAACGTAATTTCGGTATAGTGTGTCAGTAATTCCTCCTCTTCCCCTGCCAATATCTGGAAGTTCCTTGGAACCCTGGGTATTGGCAAACAGCGACATTCTGATCCTCAGTGGACGGTTAGTCTGGAGGATTTAAACCATTTTTTCACCACTACTGCTTTGTTGGACCCTCAGACCAGGCGTCACACTATTGATCACTTAGCTGCCCTTCCCCGTCTCAACATAGATCCTTTTGATTTTTCTCCAGTTGCTCCGAGTGAGATCAAGAAAATTATCCTTTCTATCAAGTCCAACGCTGTGGGATATGACGGCATCAGCCGTCGTATGATCACACTTATCCTTGACCACCTCATCCTTCCTATAGCCCACATTGTCAATTTCTCGATTGCCAATGGTTCCTTCCCTTCTTTGTGGCGTAAGGCCTTTGTTATCCCATTGTCCAAAATTCCCAATCCTACTCTCCCTCAACATTTTCGCCCAATCTCCATACTTCCCCTGCCTATCCAAAGTGCTAGAGGCTTGTGTGAATAAACAACGTCCAGTTTTGTGTACAAACACAATTTATTAAGTCCACTTCAATCTGGCTTTAGGCCTGGACATAGCACAACCTCTGCACTCCTTAAAGTGACTGGCGATATTAGAACAGGCATGGAGGAGACTAAGGTCACAGTATTGGCCTTGGTTGACTTTTCGAATGCCTTTAATAGCGTCAGTCACGATATCCTTCTATCAATCCTTTCCCATCTAATGATCTCACCTGGCGCACTGGAATGGTTCTCTACTTATCTTCAGGAACGCCAGCAGGCAGTTCGCAGTGATGACATCTCATCGAGTTGGCGTAACATTAACTCTGGTGTTCCTCAAGGTGGCATACTCTCTCCTCTACTATTTTCAATTTTTATTAATTTCTTAACCACTAAACTTCGTTGTTCGTACCATCTTTACGCCGACGACTTGCAGTTATATTCCCAGGCGAGAGTGGATGATGTTACAACTACGATAGCTGATATTAATAGGGACCAAGATATCATTCAAGCTTGGTGTAAAGATTTCGGACTGGATGTAAATCCTGCTAAATGCCAGGCCATTGTTGTCGGCAGTCAGCGCATGACACGGAGATTAGACCTGACCACTTTGCCTCCGGTCATGTTTAATGGTCTTATCATACCCTTTAGTCCAGTGGTTAAAGACTTGGGATTGCTAATTGATTCCACTCTCGACTGGCAGGCACAGATTACGAATGTCAGTCAGAGAGTGACTGGTACCCTTCGAGCTCTATATCACCTCAAAAACTTCCTGCCAATCAGAACCAGAACAATGCTTGTACAGGCCTTGATATTCCCTTTAATCGACTATGGTGATATGTGCTATTATGACCTGAATACAGAGTATCTCAACAAATATGACCGACTTCTCAATAACTGCATTCGGTTCATATACAATCTTCGTAAGTATGATCATGTATCTACTTTTCGTTCCGATCTTAAATGGCTACCTATTCATCAGCGCCGGAGTTTGGGTGCTCTCTCAACTCTCTACTCTATTCTTACTTCCCCTTCTCCTCCTTCTTATCTGACTACATACTTCCAAGACTTATGTTCCACACATGAGAGAAATCGTCGTTCCTCTCATAATCTACTTCTTCACTGTCCGGCTCATACTTCTGGTTTTGTAAACTCTTCTTTTGTTGTCCAAGTTGTCCTGCTATGGAACAGGCTCCCTCCTGAAGTCAGAATGGCCACCAACCGTTATGCATTTAAAACGAAAGTACGGAATCTTCTCTTCGCTAAGTTGAAGGAATCGGCTCATCACTCTCATCAGCTGTAGCATAATTATGTATTTATAAATGTATATATTTATGTGTGTGACACACATATGAATAATTATATATATTTATAGTATTTTTATGGTGTATAATATGTATCTAAATTATTAATATGTATCTAATACATATACTCTTTTCACTACATGGCTAATGCACCTACCTCATCTATCTCTGCACCACCAAAAGGTTGACTGGCAGAAAATGCCACTAGACATTAAGTCCACCTGTGTACTATTTTTGTGCATAAAGAATAAATAAAAAAAATAAAAAATAAAACAAATATCATTGCAGGTCTAATCATGCCGAACTTCGGCCGCGTAAGTTCGGCATACATTGATGTACTTACTTACAAAAAATCTATGTCGGCATAGTGTGTTTAGTCACTTATTTGTATTCAATACACCCAAAACGACTCAGCAATATATTGTTTGCCGTAGACGAAAATCTGAGGATGCGAAACGTTGGCGGAACTTCGTAGAATCGATCAGATCAAAACTAACAGTGAAACAAGTGGTTGATGGAGTTAGAGGCGGCGGAGAATTGTCTTTCGATTATCTCACTCTCATCATAACAGCTGAGTAAGAAAATACCTTAAAATATAGTCAATAGCTTGTGTAAGTAGATATAAATTATAACATACCTACTTATTTTAATTCCTTCTAAGGAGAGTGTGTTTCCTTGAAAATAACGTTTGCTTTTTTATGGGGTGCAATGTTTATCAATGATGTTTCCAATGTCAATATGGATGAAGAGATAATAGCGATAGTTGCTCTTGGGACGGCTGAATCAATGAAAAGTCACTTAACGCAAATGTTAGCAAACACAAATGTTGGCTTTCTTTTTGCCGTAGGTAGTGTTTAACAAGAGATCGAACATTCGACGTAGATTTAAATAAAATAGGTAATTTAAGTTAAAGAAGGCCTTAGTTACTTTCATATATACTGTATCTGTTTTATTACTCCTTGAGTCATGTTTTACCTATACTTAATATAAAAATTGGGCAAGTGCGAGTCGGACTCGCTTAACCCTTTCAGACCTGAGGCTAAACGGAAAGGTACCTATTTAAAAATGAAAGATACTGTTTCTAACTAATTAAGTGTCACAAAAGAAGAGTACGCCACTAAAAAAAATCTAGGAAAACGCTTTTCAGGATTTTAGTGTACTCACGATTGTGAGGGATCGGGCCAAGTCTTCATACACACACGATTGTGAGGGTTGATAAATAAGACCATCTACTTAATACAATAAATTATTATACTTTAATCATCATAAAAACAGTCAAAATTATTATAAAGTGAACGGTATTAATTATTTAGGAATTATAACAGTCTTTTTACTTAGCCATAATCAACAAAACTGTCATTTATTTCTTATTAGGACAATTTTTTTCAGTCTTAATCAGTTCTCTCTTTGGACTTAACTTTAATCACATATTTAATAATTATAACGGAAGGGTTTATTTTATTTACTTTTTTTTCATTGTAAAATACGTAAAAGCAATATAATAGCCGATTTTGAGTCTTCTCTTGATCTAGAACAGCTTCATTGTCAACGATTTGTAAATTGGCCCTAATCAGAAAAAAACTGTCCCTCGTCAATGCGTCTACAATATACGGCAACCTGAATCGCTGCAGCCACGCCATCTTGATCCTGGGATATTTTACACGGCCAAAGATACCATTAATACCAAAGAACTTCTTTGCATCAGCTGCAGTGATTGGATGTTTCAGCGCATTGTTATTGGTTGTTTGGTAGTATATATTTGTGTACAGTGCGAATTTTTCGAACACTTCCTCTGTGAAATACTTCCCAAAATATTCAGCAGGTGACAGTACCTAAAATAATAAAAGCATGAGTTGAAAAAAGTAAGATGGTACATAGAGTAACGTAAAACAAGATTACTAAACAGAATGCATACCTCTGCCACAGTCGAAGTAACTGAAGGCGCAAGTTTCCCACGAAAAGTCGTTCTGGTCCAGGTATTTTTAGCAGCTGATGCTACTATAACAGGTGCCCTAGCATTTTCCTCCTGGTCTTCATCGGATGGGGTTTCGGGCTCTTCCCCTGGGGGCATCCAATTTTCGTCTTCGTCGGAGTCGCCACCGAAGTCCGAGTGATATATTGCGTCCAAAACAGCATCATCGTCAAGTACAAAATTTCTTCTACTCATAGTAATGGTTTAACGCCGAAATAATATCTAAAACAAAGCACAACCAGATTTTTTATTTCTACCAAAATACTTACGAATTCTTAAGTACAAACCGAGCCCTCACTTTTGTGACGTTTTTTTGCGGCACCTAAATCCATAGAAGATAATCACTAATCTACGATTTTTAATCTACTGTCTGCGCCACAATCAAATTAGCCTGTAATTAAATTTAATATATTTATTGGATAGAAAGCGCATTTACTCAAACACGCACAAATAACAACAAATATTATTAATCTAGCAACATTCATAAAACACGCGATAACCAATCAAATCCTTTCTCTCCTACTCATTCCTGTCCGCATACCCTCCTCACTTAAAATTAGTGTCTTCCACCAACCGCTTTGCAACTCGTGTGTGCGCGACGCTTTGCTCCGCTATAAATTAAAAAACATAAAAGTGCTGTGCATGTGTGAACTGAATTTGTGGGTGGATTACCAGTTCCAAAACCTAGGAAGACGACACTGCTCCTGCTATCGAGGAAATCACCCTAAGCAAACTCCGTCATCCCAGCTCCATTTGTAAGTACCTAAAACTCCTAGTCTCTGCGCCCACAACTTCCTGGTCCCTCTCGCCGAATAAAAAACAAAATACACTCGCTCTCTTATCACTCATCTAATCACATACACTATACCTACTCAAACTCGCTTTCTCACGCAATTAAATTAATTGAATCACGGCAGCCATTGTCGTGTTTCTCGCTACTCGCATCGCAAATCTAATTTCGCTATATCTCAATAAACGCTCACTCTTTTCGCTATTTATACATCTGTGTATTCATATTTTATTATCGGCATATAAATTTAAAGTATATTTCAGGCATTTAAAAACATTTACGCATCCACATAAATTAATACTAGATTTCAACACTCAAAATGGCGTCCAAAAGGCAGACAAAGAAGAATCCTGCCAGTGACGATGAACACTCTGAACCTAACCCCAAATTAGCTATTTTAGAAGTTAAAAAGGAAAATCTCTTCCAAATTATACAGAATCTGTACAACCTCAGCCTAAAGGTTACCGATCCGTCATTTCAATCGCAATTTTTAGCACGCGTTCACTCGGTTGACATTATTCGATCTAGTTTTATGGAAGCTTTAGACTCGTGTGCTATTGCTCAGTTAGAGGATAATCCTTCTGCAAAGCCGAACTACTCCGCTTTACAAACCTTCGACGAATTGTACTGTTACGTAAAACATACAGCGTCCACTTTAACGCAAGATAATTCTACAAAGAACATTCAAGATAATTCTCATAAATATGATTTATTAAACCGAAAATTACCGCCTCTCAAATCAATTACTTTTGATGGTTCACCATGAAAATGGTCACCATTCTACGAAAATTTCAAAAGTCTTATCCACGATAATCCGCATCTCTCAGACGCCGAAAGGGTTCAATATTTAATAGGTTCATTGTCAGGCAAAGCATTAATCGTCTGTTCAGGTAATAACACCTACCGCTAATAATTATTTAATCATTTGGAATTCTTTGTTAGAAAAATATCAAGATACTCGAGTTCAAGCTTCCAGTTATGTACAACAATTAATTAACTATAAACCTAATCAATCTATTGATACATTTCTCGAACAATTTTACTCCGCCGAGGCTGCTTTACGCCGTTTAGATATTGACTATCTCGCAGATTTTATTATTACTCACATTGCACTTACCAAATTAGACAAGGAGGTAGTGAACTTGTTCGAGCAATCCAATAGGAATGTTCCGATACCTACATTTGAGCATCTTACTAAATTTCTTAAAGAACAAAGTAAAATTCAAACATTACGCACTCCTTATTCCAATATCAAACCTTCTGTTACTCAACGTTCATCTAATAATTATAATAAATAACGCACTAAAATCTAAGCCGACTCAAGCATTTTTCGCAAACACTCATTCGCCCGTAATAAGCCAACAACGCTCGTGTAAAATATGTAATGACCCTAATGCGCATCCTTTATATAAATGTTTATATTTTATTAATCTAGATCCGAGTGCCAGATTTGAACTAGTAAATAAACATCATTTCTGTCGCAAATGTTTAGGATTCCACGATACTAAATTCTGTAAATCCACACATACTTGTTCGTTATGCTAACGCAAACATCATACACTCTTACACTTAGAGAACTTTCATAATAGTTACAAAACCAAACAGGTGATCTCGCGATCGGAAGTCGAACCTAGTGCATCGCTCAATAATAACAATAATAACGCCCAACGCGCGAAGCCGACGCCGCTGAGCGCGCCGCCCGCGCCGCCCGCGCCGTCGTCTAGCGCTGTGACGCGAACGCCCTCTAGCGCCACGATTGTATCGAACGGAACGGCCGCGCTCGCCACCGCTACTGATAACTCTGCGCGCGTAAATTCAAATGATCTCGCGTTATCGATGACCGCTTCTACATATAATTTTGATTGCAATAATACTACTGTTTTATTACCTACAGCCTCTGTATTCGTTTATAATAATAGCTATCCAAATAAAGTTCGCGTGTTTCTAGATACAGGTTCTATGAGTAATTTTATCACAAAATCGTGTTGTGAACGCCTTAATTTAGTTGTTACTCCTGATAACTTCACTATTCTTGGTATGGGCCAATCTAAAATTCTTTCCCTTGGATTAACAACGCTTTGATTCACGTTGCTCGTACACTATCCACGCTCGCGTAATAGAAAATATCACCGACGGCTTACCTAGTCTACCAATAGATACATCTAAATTAATTCATTTACGCAACTTACCTTTGGCTGATGATGCATTCCATTTGCCGGCTTATATCGACTGTTTAATTGGCAACAAGCTGTTCCCGTTCTTGTTAGGTAGTATGAAGGTTACATTGCCTGGCTCGTCGGTAGTCGCTGTTCAGACTACCCTTGGTTATATTGCCATGGGAAGGGCAGATTGTGATAATCGCTTAAATATTGGTACTCCTCTTCTTAAAAATAAGAATACGTGTAATAATAAAAGTTTTTTCTGCGCTACCACGTCTAACTCACTTGAAACTCTCACTCAACGCTTTTGGGAAATAGAAAACGTCCCTGATAAAATTCACATGAGCCCTGATGATCAGGCCTGTGAACGTATATTTACCGCAACTCACTCACGCGATGATACTGGCAGATATACTGTACAGTTACATTTAAAACTCCATATTCTGAATTAGGGAACTCTTACGCAATTGCTCACCGCCGTCTCATTAATTTAGAAAAGAAATTAGATTCGCATCCCGATATTCGTACAAATTATAACGCTACTATTCAAGATTACATAAACCAAGGATATCTGTCAAAAGTTGATAATCCCTCTCTTGAAGTCCCGCATTATTATATACCGCACCGCGCTGTTTATCGCCCTGATAAACAGTCTTCTAAAATACGCATTGTTCTTGATGCTAGTTGCAAAACTTCATCAGTAAAATCACTTAACGACATTTTATATATTGGTCCGAATTTACAAAGTAATATTTTTGATTTACTTATTAACTTACGCATGTTCTCCATCGCCGTGGCATCTGATATTGAAAAGATGTACTTTCAATTAAAGCTCGTTTTTAAGCATCACGCCTTTCAGCGCATCTTATATAGGTTCGATAAAAATAGTAAAATACATACTTATGAGTTTAATCGAGTTTCCTTTGGTGTTTCTAGCTCGCCCTTCTTGGCTATGAGGGTGATTCGCCAACTCGCGGCTGAAAGTAAGGCTCAATACCCACTAGCCGCTTACGAGGCTGAAAACCATATGTATATGGACGATTATATATGTTCAATAGATGGCGTTGATAGGGCAGAAAAAACTCACCGCGAAATGGTCGCTATGTTTAAGTCAGGAGGTTTCAATCTTACAAAATGGGTCTCAAATAGTTCTGAACTAATGGATAAAATCCCCGCTTCGCATAAAAATCCGCAAAATATAAGTTTTGACGCTGACGCTAATACAAATATAAAAATTGTAGGTATGCAGTGGAACCCTGTGGAGGACACATTTCAATTTAAAATCAGCGCAATTTCTCGTAAGTGTACAAAACGCACGATTTTATCCGCAACAGCTCGCTTGTTCGACCCTTTAGGTCTTATTGCTCCTGTGACAGCATTCATGAAGTTACTCGTTCAAGACTGTTGGAAACATGAACTTGACTGGGATAGTCCAGTACCTTCACAAATAGAAAATAAGTGGAATCAATTCCACAACGAACTCTCTTGTCTTGAACAGATTAAAATCCCGCGTCATGTAGGTATAAGTTATATACTCACGTGACACTGCTCGGTTTCGCAGATGCTAGTGAGCGCTGTTATAGTGCGGCCATATATTTGAGAGTTGGCGCCAGCGATAACTCTCCTGGATCTGTTTCATTACTCACCTCTAAATCACGCGTCGCTTCACTCAGTAAAATGCCGTTGGCTCGCCTCGAGCTTTGCGGTGCACTCTTATTAGCTAATCTTCTCAACGCTGTAAAAAATACACTATGCAAACGCTGTCAAATTGACAATATTTACGCATTCTCTGACTCAACTGTAACACTCACGTGGATACACTCACCCGCTTATAAATTTCACACATTCGACACGAATAGGATCACTGAAATAAATTCTAAATTGCCCGCTAAACATTGGTTTCATATCAACGGTCAAGAAAACCCTGCTGATATTGTTTCTCGCCCTATAACGCCTAAATTACTCCTAAATTTAGAACTTTGGTTTCACGCTCCTCATTGGTTCGCATCTCCCATAGGTCAATGGCCTATTAAACCATTTGAGATTAGTAGTAATAACTCGGAGTTCATGGAAATGAAAACTACTACTCTATCCGCCAAGGTCATTGAACCCAAAATTACTCATCCTATTCAAAATTTAATTGATCTCATTTCAAGTTATTCAAAATTACTCCGCATCTTAGTATACATTCTACGCTTTTGTAAACGGCTCAATTCTCATGGATCTATAACTGTCGCAGATTTAGACACCGCGGAAATTTATCTAATAAAATATATTCAAAATTTTCATTTTTCAGAAGATATGATAAATTTAAAATCTAATAAACAAGTAAATAAAAATCTTTTAAAGCTTAACCCCTTTATCGATTCATGCAACATCTTACGAGTAGGAGGAAGGTTAACTCACTTTCAACTTGATTACGGACAAAAGTATCCTATATTACTCCCGCAAAAAGATCGTGTTACTAATCTTATAATTAATTATTATCATATCGTTAATCTTCACACAGGTCCTGTTCTCTTATTATCTATGATAAGACAGAAATTTTGGATAATTTCCGCTAGAAATTTAGTTCGCCAAATAGTTCATAAATGTAATAAATGTTTTAGACTCAACCCTAAAAATACCTTCCCTCCTATGGGCGACCTGCCCGCCTTTAGATTGTCAGAAGTGAAACCATTTGTTCACACAGCTGTTGACTATGCTGGTCCTTTCTTCATAACGCATATTCGCAGACGCGAAATCAAAAGCCAAAAGGCTTATATTTGTCTTTTTGTATGTTTAACAACAAAGGCATTACACTTAGAACTTGTTTCCGATCTTAGTTCCGACTTATTTATCGCAGCTTTTAAACGTTTTATATCTCGCAGAGGTCCTGTTTCGCTAATATACAGTGACGGAGGTACCAATTTCATAGGCGCAAAACGTAAATTAAACGAAATCTATTCTCTTATACAGTCCAAATCATATGTTAATTATATTAGTCAACAGTTACTGTCTGAATATCGTGTACAATTTAAACATAGTCCGCCTTATGGCCCGCATTTTAACGGACTCAGCGAAATAAGTGTTCGTTGTGTCAAGACTCAACTTTTTAAAGTTATAGCATTGAATTATTACCTAGGTAATAATTCAATGAGTTATAGGTTCTCGAATACTCACTTACGAGGAATTTTATACTGTGCTTGTTCAAATCGAAAATTTATTAAATAGTCGACCTCTATGTGTTTTAAGCTCGGACCCTTCCGATATCACCGCATTAACGCCTAATCACTTTTTAAATATAACTACGCTCAAATTCTTACCCGCTGAAGATGTCACTGACATCGCTGATAATCGTTTATCACGCTATCAATTAATTAATAAAATCACGCACTCATTTTGGCAACGTTGGAACAAAGAATATCTCACCTCTTTACAAGTTAGAGAAAAATGGAATTCGCCCTCAAAACCTATTGAATTAGGTACTATTGTTGTAATTAAAGATAATAACTCTCATCCTCTCTGTAGGCCTCTGGGTATAATAGATGCGGTTTATCCTGGAAAGGACAAAATTATTCGAACAGTTAAAGTAAAGACCGCGACTGGTTCTTATGTAAGGCCAGTAGTTCGGGTTTGTCCGTTACCTTCTCAATAAATTCTCTAACTCTCGTTCATAATTATTTGCTCTCTAACTTTGTATTACTCACTTAATATCTTAATTTTTAGGTAAAAATTATTAGTTTAGAGGAAACCTCTAGGCCGGGGAAGATGTCTGCGCCACAATCAAATTAGCCTGTAATTAAATTTAATATATTTATTGGATAGAAAGCGCATTTACTCAAACACGCACAAATAACAACAAATATTATTAATCTAGCAACATTCATAAAACACGCGAGAACCAATCAAATCCTTTCTCTCCTACTCATTCCTGTCCGCATACCCTCCTCACTTAAAATTAGTGTCTTCCACCAACCGCTTTGCAACTCGTGTGTGCGCGACGCTTCGCTCCGCTATAAATTAAAAAACATAAAAGTGCTGTGCATGTGTGAACTGAATTTGAGGGTGGATTACCAGTTCCAAGACCTAGGAAGACGACACTGCTCCTGCTATCGAGGAAATCACCCTAAACAAACTCCGTCAACCCAGCTCCATTTGTAAGTACCTAAAACGCCTAGTCTCTGCGCCCACATCTACAAAGCTATTTTCCACTCATTTTAAACACAATAAAATAAAAGCAAACACTAATAACGCTTACCAGAACGAAAAATTTAATCAACACAATGACAGGTCGCGACACGTTCACCCCGCGTGGCCTCGGACGCACACTGATCCACAAATATGCTGCCTACAGCCGCGAAAAAAATACGTAGGCTAAAGAATTACCCTCACTTTCGTGCGAAGTCGCCCCCGTTCGCTCACCGTTCTAGAGTAAGCGTATAAAAATTTGTAAAGTCATACTCACAGAAGTGAGTACTGGGTCCGAAAGGGATTAGGTACTTTTGAAGTTTCTACCTGTTTATTAAGATCGAGTAACAAATTGCTTAAAAATTTCGTTTGTTGTATGGGAGCCCCCATTTATTATTTACTTTTTTTATTTAATTATTTATTTTGAAACGTAATATACAACTATATATTCTGTGAAAATTTAAAGCGTCTACCTGTTACAGTTAGTAATTTTGAGCAAAAAATACGAAAAAAAACACGTATTTGTATGGAACCCCCTCCCCCCGTTTTTACCTTTTAGGTACGGAACCCTAAAAATGAATCGCTGAATGTGTTGTTAAGTGCAAATCTTGAGAGCAGCTGAACCGATTTCGCTAATTCTTTTTTTATAATATTTCTGGAAGTACGAGGATGGTTCTTACGGAAAGAAAATTAAAAAAGAAAAGGTTTAAGAATCAACTGTTAGCGGGTCGTACGAAGTTCGCTGGGTCAGCTAGTGTATAATAATTACAGTATTTTTAGTAAATAGGTACCTACTACTTACATTAGCAAATTTGCATTAAATCAAATTATAGGTACCTACATTAGGAATATGCTGCAAAATATACATTTTATTCTGGTTATACATTTTATATAATACTCTCATTTCAGTTCGCTCGCAGCGTTAGGCCTCGTTGAAAACAACGCTTCGAACATCGTAGCCGCCATGTTGGTCTCTCCACTCATGGGACCTGTAATGTCCATTACATTTGGCACAATTATATCTGATAGGAGCCTCGTGAGGAGCGGCTTCGAGAGCTTAATCATCGGAATGTTGGCTTCCCTCGTATTTGGATTTATTTTCGGACTGATTCTGGGTACCACCGCAATGCCTTGGGGATACGGCGACTGGCCTACGGAGGAAATGAAAGGACGGTAAAAATATAACATTACTAAGTAATACTATTGCGATTATACTGTATCAATAGTTTACCCAAACCACAGATAATATAATACTATACTAGCCCAAGCAATACTGAGTAGGTAACTTATAGGTATGGGTCTTACATGATTAGTGTTGCGCCTATGTTATGTTCGGTCTGAACTTGGTCTGAAGTAATCAAATAGATATTTTAATTACTATACGGCAATTATTTTCTATTGGTCAGTAAAAATCATTGCAGTGATCCTACTCTGTATTACTAGCTATTCGTCATTACATACCAGAAAATAAGCGGTTCCTGTGGATAATATTCTGTATGCATGCTGACGGCGAGCGCTGGGGCTGCTCCACGTCCGTCAAAAGGCAAAAAGGCGACGTAGTGTCCGCGCCGCCTCTCAAGTAGCATAACGAGACGGGGCCCGCCAACACCAACGGCGGGCCAATTCCGGGCGGGGTCATAGAAAAGTATGCTATTCCGCGAATCGGGTGACCCCGCCACTACACCGGACCCCTAGGGACACCGCGGCGCGGTGGTTTTAGTGGGTATGCCCCGAATGTCTTTAGGGGAGAGCCTCCACATACCTCTTCCGCCAGTCCCAAGCCCGGTCGATCACACTCTGCCAGGTTGGCGTCGAGTTGAGATGGCTCAAAAGGAGAGATTCCACCCAAGAAAAAAGGGGGTAGTTCAGTGACTACACATAAAATGTTGATCAAAAACAACTTCGGTTAAGGATGTACCTAATTACCTACTAATTAATAACTTTTCCAGAGGGAACGTGCGGTCGTTGTGGATGGGTGTCCTCTGGGCATTGACATCTGGCACTGGCGTTGCGCTGGCCTTACTACAGGGCAGCGCTGGCCCGTTGATTGGTATTGCCATTTCAGCGTCTCTATTACCACCAGTGGTCAATTGCGTAAGTTGCCATAAAAGTTTTATTAGTCACCAACATTTTTTTCTTTTAATATCAAGTGAAGAATATTGCATGTATTGTTTGATTGCAGGGTTTATATTGGGCTCTCGCCTGCATTTGGCTGCTATATCCTGGTGTAAAAATACCCCATATAAAAGGCGAGGCTTACACCGGGAATTCGTCCTACCAACCACTGTACCACGATTATCTGCCAATTGAATTTGCGGTGAATGGTAAGTTTCTACTAAAACGTACCTACCTGTTTCATGGTACTGAACAGTTGCCTGTATTCTGCGGTATTTTGCAAACAGGAACATAGACTCACATCCAAGCTAGCCTATACTAACTGATTCTCGGTAGGAAAGCAATGCATTATGAGGCTGTACTTCCATCAAAAAACATACGCGGAAACGCGTACAATCTTGATTGCACGGATGGCGCGGCGTAGTGGTTTATCCGGTCGCGGTGGGTTCAATTCCGACAGGAGACAACACTTTGTGGGATAAATATTAATGATGTATGGTCTAGGGATTCTTTGCGCCCTTGATTTTTTATTTTCTTTTCATATTGAAAAAAAAATCCTGTTTTGCTTTGTTCACTCTACTGAAAATTCATAACTATTATTGCTTCAACTAATAGACACTACCTACATTTCCAGGTATCGTAAGCTGCTGCCTCACAATCGTTAACGTGATCTGTATTTTCATAACGGCCATCATATTTCTGAAGATCAAAGAGGTCGCCGCACCGTACACCTCGAGCCCAGACTTGCGACGATTCTGGGAGCAAGACATCAAAGTGGCGAGGGAATCGAACCGAGCTAACTTGCACAAGGCTGAAGACGATGAACGCGCTGAGTAAGAAACAATTAAGTTAATGTTTTGTTTAGGTACCTACTGATGAGTTTACCTACTTCGTACTCAATAGAATGGCACTTTTAGAGTGGAACGACTTGAGACGTCTTTTCATATTAGGTATATCATTTTGTTAGACGTTCTTTCTTTTTTCTTTTCTTTTTCTTTTTAAAAAAGACAACTCTCGCATTAGGACTAAGTCCTGTGTCGCGGGGGACTTTACAAACATACAAGTAACGGACACAATGAACACCCAGACTCTTAAACAACAATTTGTGAAATACACAAAGTGTTGCCTCGTGTGGGGATCGAACCCACAACACTCGGCGCAGTGTCGAGCGGCGAGGCGACCGCTTAAACCACTACGCCAACCGTGCAGTCTTTGTTAGACGTTAATTGTGATTGTATGGGAAAACTTTTTAGGGTTCCGTACCTAAAAGGTAAAAAACGGAACCCTATTACTAAGCCTCCGTCGTGTCTGTCTGTCTGTCTGTCACCAGGCTGTATCTCATAAACCATGATAGCTAGATAGCTGAAATTTTCACAAATTAAGTATTTCGGTTGCCGCTATAACAGCAAATACTAAAAATAAAAAAAAATAAAAAATTAAGGGGGGTCCCATACAAAAAACGTGTTTTTTTTCGTATATTTTGCTCAAAATTACTAACTGTTACAGGTAGACGCTTTAATTTTTTACAGAATATGTAGTTGTATATTACCTTTCAAAATAAATAATTAAATTAAAAAAAAGTAAATAATAAAGGGGGGCTCCCATACAACAAACGTAATTTTTAAGCAATTTGTTACTCGATCTTAATAAACAAGTAGAAACTTATAAAGTATTTAAGTATACATACAACGAACGTGATTTTCTTTTATAGATGATGGGACGGAACCCTTTGCGCGCGAGTCCGACTCGCACTTGCCCAATTTTTTAAAACTACAAAGTTGGTTTCTCTAATCGACCCACGAAATGTATAGAGCTATGGGTTTTCGTGTCAAACCTTGAATTGATTAACTTGGATAAAACATGATCTAAGCAAAGTTAGTTTTGTAGCAAAACCTTTACCTAATCAATAGGTACCTACCAACCTAGTAGAACGGTAGAATCTGCATTAGAGCTAGCATTTCTGCACGCTAGATTTGGTGCACATAGACCATCGCAACAAAGTAGGTAGGTATACTAACGCTGCTACGGGACGTCGACAGATGCAGCGGTGGTTAGTGGCTACACTAGCATATCAACATTTTAACACTTCTAAAATGTTTATTTCTAGACTGGTACTTGAAGACCTCAATCAAGGAACAGACGAAGAGATGAAAGAAAGGCTGGGAGCGGCCGTGGAGGAAGCCCTTGATGACGACACTTACAGAAAAGTGAAAAGAATGAGTTACCAAAGTCACATTGCAGACGAGGTATCCAATCAGTTATCAATCAGTTCTATTCGGTGGCGTAGCTAGCTTGGGTGGCACCCGGGGCGGTAGTTGGCGGATGACTTTTTTTTTTAATCGACGCACCTAAAAATTTCCGTCGTAGTGCTGAGCTAGGGCTTATGTTTTTTACATTGTTCTTAGTTGAGTTTTGGGTGTCACCCCTTTTTTTGGATGGGTGGCACCCCGTAAAGGGTGGCACCCGGGGCGGACCGCCCCCGCCGCCTCCCCCCTTCCTACGCCACTGGTTCTATTGCAGAGATTTTTCTTCGAAAATAACAACTTACCTACGCTCTCTTAGCTTATGATTATCATCAAAAGCGTATGAACTGGCCTTGAAATTATCTTCCTATTTTGATATGTGTTTACTGATAGCGAAATTACGTAGATGAACTTATCTAACAGCAGATAGCACATAGGTATGTGCTAATATTGTGCTATCTGGCTAACTATAGTTAGGTACTAACGACGTCTGCCTATTGTTAATTTGTTGAGCAGATTTCTACGGATTAGTTACTAGTAGTAGTACCTAAATCCCAGTTTTCTGCTCTTTTCTATTGGTCCTCACCAATAGTAATGCAATGTGAAATAAACTGTTACGGACAATGCCTTACCTATAGGTACACTGAACCAAGGGTTTAATCAGATTCCTTCACCTAGACCTAGGCGCTCGCAGAAGTATAAGTAGGCAAATGCCTTAGATATCAATGGAGAATCAGATTAGATCGATTCTTTCATCCCACACGAAGGGCACTAAGTAAAAAAAACGTAAAGCTGTTCAGACCTGTTCAGGACAGGAAGTTCTTTATCGTCGTTACTTTTCCGTTTCTAGGAGCGCCAACTACAGAAAATATTATTCAGACTTCTTTTTTTTAGATTGGTCACTCTATCGGACTCACAAGAACACCCCCCAAACGACCCAGCCAGCTGAATTCCGGTGTAAACACACCGACTCGCGCTCACGTTTCCAACATCAATGACATAGAGACATTGGACAAGCTTCTGACGTCACTCCTCGGTCTCAAGGAAAGCAGACGGGGCAGATCATTTATGTCACATCGTGGAACACCGAGGGCTAGCCGTATTCCCAGAATTGTGGAAGAAACTCCGCAAAGAAGACGGTCGGAGTCGTGGCCGAAAAGAATATTCCAAGATTCTGTCGTTCGCAGCGTTATTAGTAATCTGAGGGACAGTAAACGCATATCCCAACTTGAGGAGCCTTTTTTGACGCCCAAATAAAAAGACACCTCCGGAGAAAGAACACAATATTATCACAAGCTTCATATGTATGTTCTTATTTGACACAGCTTATTTATACACAAGTCATCAACATTATCTATAAGCAATTTGCTTATGACTGTGGAAAGTAGCCTCTAGAGTCTGACACTCTGTAGAAATCAGCTCAGTCCCAAGCTCTAAGATGACAGTCCTGGATGCCAGAGGAATAGCGTATAATATTTAATAATGATGATAATGGATAACAATCTACCTATACATAGATAATAACTTATAATAAAAATACTATAACTCAGCTTCTGAAAATGTTTTATTTCATAGTTTTATATGTCAACATAAAGTTTTATATATAAAATAAAAATAAATTATTCTTCAAAATTAACGTAAGTACCTATTATTGTACATTGGAGAATATTTTATCACAGCAAAGCTTATAACAAGGTTAATTAGTTCTTCAATTAAAATTATCTTGTTTCAACCATTGTTGAATATATTAAAATTAGATAAACAATTTTATTACTGCACGCTATGAAAATTTGACATAATACACGTAAACAATTTGATAAGAGATTAAAAGCAAGGAGCTTAACCTCCTATGCACATGATTTAAAACACTATTTTCAAATGTATTTAATAACAATGTGATGTGATATCTAAGACTAAACTATCAAATGTACCTCTGTAGCACAATAAATTGTTACTCTACTTTGTGTATTATATGCGTCAATAGTTTCAACAGTAACATTTGGACAATAAAATGCCACTAAAACAATTTTCAATTTCAATATTTCCTATTAAATCTATGTGGTCAAGATGTTTTACATCCTTTCGTAGCCTCTAAAGCAATTGGTGATAATGACTTATTATGTTTGACTTGAGATGTATAAACATCATAACCTAATGATATTGTGTTATCGTATAACACCCTAAATCTAGTTGGTAAAAAGTAAAAATTAATTATCTGTGCAGGAGGCCATACCATCCATTCGGCTTGGTACAATGTAACAAATTTGTCTCTAACCTCTTCCTTGAAATTATTCATAGGATCATCTTCAAATAGAGCTAAACTACCAAAAAAGGTAACTATCATTATAGGCGAAAATACAAGTTGGTCTAGAGTTAATTTTTTTAATACCATGTCTACCGTTTTACCTACTATAAATCGGTCTAAAACCTTATACCAATGATGACACAAGATTCCAACTGCAGCACCCGAACAACCCATTTGGAACGTCCGTATTACATCAAACTTCTTTGATTCACCAGTGTATAATTCATATGTCTGTTGTAAGGAATCCCCCAATGCTGATAAAGTAACTGATATTGATACATTTGTATACAGTAGATACTTGTCACTGAATGCCACTTTCACTATTTCTTTACACTTGATCACTGGGACTGAGTGTTTCACATTTGTTGTTAGTTTCCTCCAAGTCACAGCCAGTACTCGCATTGTATCTGCAAAAAGATATTAGGTATATTTAGACTAAAAAAGAAATATTTTTAGAGAGTTGAGAATTTATATTGACATAGTTCTAAAATAAAATGACTTAAGTATGGGGAAATAAAATAATTACAATTGGTTTTGCTAGCTTCTTGGTGTGGAAAGCATTTGCACTTGCAATGTGCAAAATTATTAATCTGTATAATACCAGCTATGAGAGATACTAATTGAGTGTGAGTAGAGAGAGTGGCCACTCACACTCTACACAAAACGAAATTGCATTTTGCTTGACCTTGGGCATTGCTTCAAGAATTCCCTCATTTATTAATTACTGTAGCACCCCTACTATCGCCAGTGATCGTTTTTGGCAGTCAATTAAACAAAAAATAGTAATTGAATATTTATTCACAATACTTATTTGTAAGCAAAATTGTTTATACAGATCTTTCTGAATCCAGAACTTTCTTCTTATTAGGCTTATGATGTTTGACATGAGAGGTGTAAATGTCATAGCCAAGAGATATTATGTTATCATAAAGAATCCTAAACCTCGTAGGGAGAAAGTAAAAGTTTATGATTTGGGCAGGTGGCCAAACTACCCATTCTGCTTTGTATAGAATCCAAAATTTATCTGTCACTTCTTCAGTAAAATGATTAAAAGGGTTGTCTTCAAATATAGCCACTGTAGCAAAAAATGACAATATAACAATAGGAGAACAAATTAATTGATCCAATGTCAGCTTTTTCACAACCATGGCAATAGTTCTGCCATCTATTATTTGGTCTAAATAATTATACCAATGATGGCATATGAAACCCGAAGTAAGGCCTGAAAAAGCCATCTGAGCTGTGCGACTACCATCATATTGATCAATTTCATTGCTATAATATTCATAATTCTGTTCTAGTATATCTCCAATCGACGATATTCCCATGGATAACAATAAATTGGTATAAATCAGATTCTTGCAATTGAATGCATCATCAACTGCTTGTTTGTAAGTTTTGTAGCTTTTTGAAAAGATTCTTCTCAAGATCATAGTTATTATAAATTAAAATGAATAGGTACCTAAAACAAAGGTGTATACTTTATAACTAAGATCTAATAGGCTATGGCACAATTGTATGAATAGACCGAATAGACACAAATTACTCAACTCGAATTAGAATGTTAGTGGTTATCATCTACTTACATTTTAAAATGTTGACTCCAAAACTATTCCGAAAATATGCCACAAAAACTAAAAGTATTACTAAGAGGCTTTAGAAGCAGTAATATGTTATTATATAACTTTGGTAAATGAATAATTCCGTTTTCCTTTACACGGATAACCTCAAAAATATGGTTCCCGAAATATCGGCCTGCGGCCAGCTGGACTGCTGGACGGTGTTACCATAGTGTTACCATGTGTATAATCTATGGTTACCATGGTGTTACCTCTAGAGGTGAGGCGTAAATACTATAACAGGTTTTAAAACTAGGTTTCGCCTAAGACGCATAAAGTACGAGTCTCTCATCAGAGTACAAACGCTTTTCGAGTATTTAATACCGCATTTACACATGCGTGTTCGTCATTCGCCTCGACACTCCACGAATATTCGTCGAAACATTCGTATACGAATGCTGTCGCGAACTACTGTTCACATGCATGCTTTCTTTAGATATGTACCTACCCATTATATTATATATAATAGATTACTTTATTTACGTACATATTTAAACGAAATTACGGACATGCGTCTGCGATAATGGGAATATGTGCCAGAACTACATAGAATATTTATTAATTTAGAATGTTTATTTATTTGCTACAGATATCTTCTTAACTATGGTGCGGACCTACCACCAAAAGTTTACTAATTCACGCAACGGTAAGAATCCTTCACCTTACCTAAGTTATTGCAAAGAAGATTTACAAAATGCAATAGAAGAAATTCAAAATGGCTCAATAGAAGAAATACAAAAGATGTCACCACAAAACTGTGTTTAATGACGGTCTCGAAATCTTCATAAAATGCAGTTTTGTGATGACACTTTCTGTCGGCAAGCTTTCAACAGATATCTAACTTTTTTTGTAGTACAAGAATAAATGTTGTCATTGATTAAAGTTGTTTTATTTAAATAAATCATTTAAACATCTAATACAATAATCAGGTATCAGTATTAGGGCTCACTCATTTCTTGCAATATATTTTCATTTTGTAATAGCTGTGCCGCTCGGCTTCACCTGCGTAATTTGGCTTGCTTTTTTTCTTTCAAAAGAACCTTTTCCTGACATTAAGAAACACAATAAAAATAATTAGCGAACTCGGTTCAGTCGTTCTCGAGTTTTGCGCTTAGCATCACATTTAGCGATTTGTTATTATTTATGCAGATGGATAATGCTTACCCTTAAATATTCCAAATATAGCTTCATCTGTATTAAGAATACCTTTGATATATTAACATTACATTCCAAATAACCCCAAAGAAGCATTGGATCTATTAGTGAATGCACATTCAGTTGTAATTTTTGGCTTGTCTGTGCTACATAGAGAGTAAAATTAAGTTGAAATGAAGGCAACTACTCATCCTATAACTTTTCCAAATATAGCTTACTGACTTTTATTAGACACAGCTTAGCAAAAATAAGAAAACCAAAGTAAGAAAGTCAGATTACAAATAACCCCATTGATGCAATATTTGGAATAGCGACATTAAAATAAAATATCTTCAAATCTATTAACGGAAGTTATACTAAAGTAGTTACTTATTATATTTTATTGCATAATCGACTGAAAAAACGTATTCCATAATCTATACAGTTATTATAATTTTTATAAACACCTGTTTTATGAAAAAAGTGTTTTAATTAGCCCCATTTTACGGTACCTAAAACAAAGGTGTATACTTTATAACTAAGATCTAATAGGCTATGGCACAATTGTATGAATAGACCGAATAGACACAAATTACTCAACTCGAATTAGAATGTTAGTGGTTATCATCTACTTACATTTTAAAATGTTGACTCCAAAACTATTCCGAAAATATGCCACAAAAACTAAAAGTATTACTAAGAGGCTTTAGAAGCAGTAATATGTTATTATATAACTTTGGTAAATGAATAATTCCGTTTTCCTTTACACGGATAACCTCAAAAATATGGTTCCCGAAATATCGGCCTGCGGCCAGCTGGACTGCTGGACGGTGTTACCATAGTGTTACCATGTGTATAATCTATGGTTACCATGGTGTTACCTCTAGAGGTGAGGCGTAAATACTATAACAGGTTTTAAAACTAGGTTTCGCCTAAGACGCATAAAGTACGAGTCTCTCATCAGAGTACAAACGCTTTTCGAGTATTTAATACCGCATTTACACATGCGTGTTCGTCATTCGCCTCGACACTCCACGAATATTCGTCGAAACATTCGTATACGAATGCTGTCGCGAACTACTGTTCACACATTCGTGGAGTGAATCATTTGAAATTCGCACACGAACATGGAGGACGTGAAAATAATCGCAGCGTGCGCGCTACATTTAATGAAATTATATAATTATTTAGATATCCTGCGTAAAAAAGTAAAAAAAGCCATCGTCACAGACGATTTCTTTTTTGAGCATGTAAATTATTGAATTACTTTTAGAATTACTCATATAAATAATTCATTTTTTATTTTTATTTATAAACTCACGCCTGTATCCCCGAAGGGGTAGGCAGAGGTGTAATATTACACCCACATTTCGCCATGAATTTTTGGGTCCCACGTAATAGGGGGCGAGCCTATTGCCGTACCGGGCACATTACCAGACTCCGTGCTGCTACTGAGAATTTCCTAACGGAAAAACCCAATAACACTTTGCCAGACGCGGGAATCGAACCCGAGACCTCCCAATCCCACGCGCACATTTATGCCACGAGATCAACGAGGCAGTCATATCTTTTACTATGCTTGTTGATAATCAATTTTGTTTTGGCCAAAGTATGATTTATTTCTGTTTAATGTGCTTAATGGCAACCCATTACTAGCAGACATACGGTTCCAAGCATGCATCGTTTATCTTTCTGGTGTATTGGGTTCCAAATGAGCTCTTCTTTTTGAAATAGTTCAAGGAATTCTATAATTCGCGCTTCACTCCACTTAATTTTGACAAACGTCCGGTTGGGTCGGGCGCTAGCTGTCAACTGAATGCAGACGAATGTGTAAACAGTAAGTTCGTGTTCGCCATTCGTGCCCTTTGATTCGTGTCCGAAAAACCGCTCTCAACGCGAACACGCGAATCACGAGGCGAATAGCGAATGTAGTGTTTACACATGCGTGTTCGTTATTCGCCTCGTCATTCGCCTCGTTATTCGCGCGAATGTGTAAATGCGGCATAAGAGTAGGTACCAACAACACGTGTTTCCGAACAATCCGAACGCAGTTCGTCGACACGTTCGATCTGCGCGTGTGTGAGTTAGGTACGCGGTAGTGGCGAATGAAAATCAACCTTATTTTGCAGAGTTTAAGACAAATTTTAAATCCACCGAACTCATAATACTCTTTACTTTGCGAGACGCGTTCGTTGTACAGATGTGTGAGTGAGATTCATGCAAACCAAGATCAACCTTATAGTGCTTAACTTAAGATAGATTTTAAAATCACTTAACAAAACTCAAAAATACTAGATTTTGTGACTAAGACCACCTAAGACGCATACTTCTAAATACTCATGGAACTAGTTTTTGGAACAAGTATTTACACGTACTCATACTCGTAAGACTTAGTATGCGTTTTAACGAGTACGACCCACCTCTAGTTACCTCGTTACCTCACCTGACAAAGTGACACTGACAATGGACAATGACATCATTGATCATTGACATCTGACAGTTGGACGTAGTTATGCGAAAACGTTCCATTCCACACTAACTTCAATTTGAGATAAATGCAATTATCTGTTTTAGGGGCGGAACATATCTGACGGAAGATCCGTCGCATTTTATCCGTCGCGTAACGCCAATACATACAAATGTATAGAAAAACGTTGAACCGTTCACACCTGACCGAAGATCCGTTAGTACGTCGAGCGTACTGACGGATTATCCGTCGACGTCGCGCGCACCACGCACCACCACAGAATAATTAATAGTACTAACGTACAGAAGCTTCACTTTTCAAACCAATTTATTGAAATTACGACTCTTGGTACTAAGCAATAAAGTTCAATTCAGCTCGCATAAGCACTCAGTGCCTAATGCGATATTAACCTAACAGTTCCCGTTCTTTTCTAACACATAACGCTGTCGCTGTCTGGCGCGGAGTGGCGCGCTAGGGTTGTCGACTTGGCGCTGCTACTATATTTATTCATCGTCTATCTACCTACTTGACCACATACCTAATAATAAATAATTATCCTATAAGTATCCTATCCCACTATTGGAGCTAGTAGAACAAAAGCACAAAAATTCTGGTCGTTTACATTTTTACTATACAAATTCTTAGTTATTTCCTAAACGCGTGGACCGATTTACATGATTCAAACAGATAAAATGGTTTTTGAACTAAATCTTTAATTTGACACCATAATCGTTGAGATATCTCAACAAACAAAAAATCAAATTTTCAAGTTGCTCTCGTAATAAGGTAAGTGCACCGGTAATGGACAGCGTACCAGTTATGAACATTATTGATTGAGTCCTAAAAAATAAGGATTCTACAACGCTTTTGTTACCTGGCAATATTTTACCACAGAGAAAAGGGATTAAAGTGTCAAAATATTGACAGCTGATGTATGTCTGTGGTTCAGTTTCAAACTGGTGGAAAGATAAACAGCACGTGTCACCAGTGATATCGTTTTTTAAGTGAGTTTGATAGCGAGGTATGTTGCTGATGAGTATTTTTTGACAATTCAATTAAGGTAATAATGAATAAATAATAAGTTTGTGGCTGAATTAACCTCTTTTCCAAACAATCTTAATTAAATGGACCCTGTTAAGCAGAAAAGATCCAACCAAAATTTTTTATGAAATCGAGTTAAATACATAACCATAATCTGCTCGTCAAGTTTTATATATGCACAAAAGATCCAGGCAGTTTGATGACATTTACCCTAGAATCCTTTTACCATGCCAAAGGTACCATCACATAATTGTAACTTGTGAAAAAATAAAAAAAGAATCATGTTGCTTGAATACATGTTTAGTATAGGATTTAAGGTTTTTATAAGATTCATGACGCGTGGATCTATTTTGCTTTTTTTTTAAAAAAAAAAATCATGGCTGCTGGTGGAAAAATAGCATGGCTCAAAACGAAAGAAATACCTACTCATAAAGAAAATAACATTATTTTCTTTGTTTTTCTATCACACATACTTTTCTAACATATTGTGTTAAAATAGTACACGGGTCTTTGGTAGGCGTACACGGAAACATAGGTCCAACGCGCAGAGGCTCTTTGAGAGTTTAATCTAGGATTTGATGTGGGACACCTAATGAGGAGCCTCTATAACAGCACTATGAAGTACAGCCACGGATTGGCCGCATCAGGTGTAGGAGTATTGCTACTTGTATGGCAATTAATTACTCTGGGCTACTGTGGTGGGGGTTCAATGTATTAGTTCATATGGAAACTATGGATGAAAACCGGGGTCTGCCTTAAGTACCTACTCTTGTATTACGTCGAAATGGGGCAGACGGTGACACGTCGACTCACTAGACAGATGGGCCCTCTCTTAATAGCCACCAAGGTAAACAAAGTCTCCTATAAAGGCAGCCAGAGGGCAACACCGTTGTGAGTGGCTAGGGGTGTAGAGCGGTGCGGCAGCGGTTTCGCCATCGCGGGTCTCGTGACCCGGAGCGGGTTTCCCCGTAATTACGCCCTTGAAAATGATACTTTCACCCCCGAGCTAATAGCTCTTGCGACTGCTTTCCGCTGGCTAGCCGACTAAGGCAAGCCAGAGTTGAGAGTCCTGCGGGCACTCCTGGAAATCCACTCCAACCAGGCAGTAAAGGCAAGCCGGAGACGAGGCCCTGACCGACTCCCCGAAGTGTTCTGGACCACTGTGTCGCCACACGTAATCAGCTCGCCACAAAGCTGCCCTGCGGCTTGTAAACTTTCTTTTCATCTTGTAAAACTGTTTTTTGTTTATATCACAAGACGAAGGTGAAGTTTGAAAGCTTCTACTTAGCTCTCCAAAATTGCGTTAATCTCATGTTGAGATAACAACTGCCCCAGAGGGGTTTATTTCTTTATTATAATAATTGATATTACTAATAATATCAATTATTATAATAAAGAAATAAACCAGATTATACCAGATATATTCATTTATTTCAACCTTTTAAAAAAATACCACTAATAAACTTAATATTTTCGTATTTTGCATAAAAGATCCAGAGGTATATTTTGAGTGATTACTTAAAGTATTCATATAAAAATGTATATTAATCTATATTCAAAGTAATGTTTATGTAATATTTTATTACCTGACTAAATTTCATGTAGTTATGGCATAGCCCTATTTTAAAATTCGCTGTCAAACTTTGAACTGCATTTACTCAAAAGTGTGCAAAAGTCAGTTGGATCTTTTCTACTTAACAGGGTCCAAATGTATTGCAAACAACAACGTGGTTTGACTTTTTGCTATGTCCATGACTAGTACCTGTTATTATGACATGTCCTAGTTATGGACATTGTGTCGATTACTAGTGCAGGGCATTTTTTTAAAGATTTTAGTCGATTCTAGATTTATTTCTCGAAGTCAATGAAATATCTTTTTTCCATGACTTTATAAAGTTTTTTACCAGTAATGGACAGACGTGTTCATTACTGGGGTGTCCATCACTGGTTCATTCCATTAGTGTAGGTACTACAAACAAGATCTTTCTTACAGTACTTTATTTTATGATTAATAAGAACTTTTATTTTAGAATACGTAATAGCAAATAAAAGAACAATGGCCACTTCTCATACATTGAATGACCTGATTATGAATTATTGTGTATATAGATAAAATGTACAAAAACAAGTAGCTCTATGATCAAGAAATTATACTGTAAAGACAGTTTTTCTTATAATGGTCTAGGAATTACATAATACACCGAAATTAGTTCGTATTAATTTGACAGATTCACCCATGTCCAATGTCACCAGCAACCTCTTTACGTCAAAAACGTTCCGTTGCATCCTTATCCAATGTTTTCAACGGCAGAAATACATTTATATTTATCTTTTTATATCTTTTAACAAAAAAAAATACATTCATTTATGATCAGCTTTTAACAACTTGATTCAATTTATATATAAAATTAAGTTTTCTCGAGGTTTTGACAAAACCAGTTGTTAAAGATGTGGTATAAGTGAAATGGAACGAAGCTAAACAAGGAAGTATTATCGGGCACAGATAATATAACAGTGCAGCGAATAAAAAATATTTTGATAAGGATGCGTTCACGAGTTGTAGAACATCTTTACAACCCAAAAGTTTTCTTTTTACCTAGACTTCTATAAAATATAATTTTTAGTGAAATCATTACACTAAAAAATAACCTTAATTTTGAAATAAGTTTTATCTCTATACATGCTTAGGTCAAAAATGGCCATTGTTCTTTGTTTCTAAACAAACAATATTTTTATTTTTTTGTATCTATCAAGTGTCTATCACTAGGTGTCCAATACCGGAACACTGTCCATAACTAGGTGTCAATCATTGGTGTATGACTTGTCCATTACTGGATAATTTTAAGCCAATTTTATTCGTAATTTTATTTTTATGGAAATTACTAGAATGAATGTAGTATTCTCTTATTAGATGCTAAAAAACCATAACCAACTTTATCTACAGCTATTGCAAGAATCAGCCCGCAACTTTTTTTTTTGGACATTTTATACGTACTTCATCGACCTTAAACCGTCCATCACTGGTGCAGTTACCTTATACCTAAATAAAATCAAATTTTCAAGTCGCTTTCGACACACAGTTAATTAAGCAATACTTTGCATTAGACTTGTGATGATAAATTTTTGTTGTTAAAGGCGTTTAAGTTTATAATTTGAACAGTGTATGAACACGGCGCGTGAGAATACGGAGCGGTCGCACTCGTTGCGTGACGTCTAATGTGAGCGGCACGCGGCAACCTACTAAATCCAACCACGTCGACGTGGTCGGCCGAGGTAGGTACTTATTACTTATAAGTTTGTACCGTAAAACGGGGTGAATAGCAATGATTTTCAACTTTGTCCTAAGAATTTGTGGTCTGTTTCCTTTTTTTTATAATCACGGGTTATTTTATAACATGCCCGGTACCTTAAAGAAAGAGTTAAAACAATATTTTTTTAACTTTAAGCAAAGGTTTTCTAGATATTTAATAAAATATGTATTATTTCTATTCACCCGACGATTGGGGTCAATAGAAATGCATTAAGGGGTGCATGGAAAAACTGTTAGGGCTGCCAAAAATGAGTTATCCAACATGCAAAAATGTAAGGTTGTGTGTTTAAAATTTGTTTTGATTTGTAAATGCTAAATTAATTTAAAAATTTGTTATTAAAATTATTTATGTGTGGGAATAAACATAAATAATTAAGGATGTTTGTATTTTAATCGAATTATTTTTTACGAAATGTTATCTCTTTTCAATAAATCACACTAGATAGGTACTTTTTAATCGTAGTTTATATGAATTAATAAAAGTAACAAAATTAAAACTATTTTAAAATATAACTCTGAATTAAAAGTCGCTTGTACATAAACTTGCTTATAAAAAAACAATGAATCTTCTGAACTTAACAATTATCACGAAATATTATTATCTATAACATTTCAGTTTCATCGGATAAAGCTTGTTGGCCTCCACGATGCTTCATATCCCAGTTACTGTGACGATACAACACCGATTTGTGTATACCACATTTTTTGCAACTTCTAATTTAACGGGATCGGGTATATACGTAGACACGCGGGATAATACCTACAGTGGTATGAATCTGTAAATGAAAATGATCACTTAAAAAATATTATTTATTAGTCTTGGATTAAGGACTTAATATTAATAATTAATACAGGAACTATGAAAGTAGGTAGTTATTTAGTTTTTGACAACCCTAATTATTTATCTCTATTAACCCCTCATTCGTTCCTATTCACACATTAAGAGGAAACACTACGGGCGAGACAATTGAAAAATAGGTATTTGTAAATTCTATTGCTGTCGCGCAGCCTCAAGCCTCCCCATGCAGAGCGCGATAGAGACAACGCTACTGCTGGATCAAAAATACCTATTAAATGTACACAAAATCAACGTTTCGTATTCCCCTGATTCCTTCTCCAAAACTTCATCGATTTAACTAGTTTTTCATATTAAATTAAAGAAAGGCTTTGGCCGTGTTCCTATGTTTTCTTTTTTTTAAATAATCTAGCCAAATTTGTTTTTTGGATGTTTGAACACAGCGAAAAATCTGGCCAATTTTTGAGATATTTGAAGGTTCATATCTTTTTTAATATTTAATTTATGAGAAAAAGGAAAACATAGGGACATGCCAATCGGGGCCATAAATCTTTTGGAAAAAAATAATTGCTCTACTATCATTATCCAGGGAGAAAACAGGAGACTATGTTTGTATGGAAAAACGGCCGTGGTGTTTCCTCTTAAGCGTTTCTATTATTCCCTACTAGGTTTCCATTAAACCCATTCTTCAGTTCTATTCACCCTTCAATAGATTCTATTGTCCCCTTTTATACAATAAATTTACACCTACTGTGATTTTAGCAATTTTTTGATCTTGAGTAACGGATTCTTACTTACCTTCACTGTATTTTTATACTTTATCGTACACCTGATGAGATAAACACATTAAATAGCACAATTCACAACATTTTCAGACCTAAAATCAAGAGTTTCGACAGTTGAAAAACACACGTTCACAGAAGGTAGATTTTGAATACAGTTTGAAGGATAAGTGTCAATTTTTACAATAAATAATTGTTGCTAGCCCAAAGAAAAAATGTTGATCTGTTAAAATTTAAAATTATACCAAAATTCTTCAACGCAAAATAATAAAATATCAACCTTGAAAACTTTCCTGATATTTTTTCTATTCACCCCGCAATTTCTATACACCCCGTTTTACGGTACCTAAAATGCGAAGTTGTGCGCCCGGCCTGGCACCACGTGAATTTTGACCATTGAGTAAGGAATATACATGGAGAGGGCAAATAGCACATATAGAAAAATTACATTATACACATTTATTATTATATTTTTTATTTTTATGGACTCACGCCTGTATCCCCGGAGGGATAGGCAGAGGTGTAATATTACACCCACATTTCACCATGTTTTTTTTTATACAATGAAATGAAATGAAATGACTTTATTCGATTGAAATGGTACATAATAGATGTTCATATTTTTTACAGTTCACATTTCATCTCTATCAGGCATACGAATATTGTAGGGATAAGTTTATAATCATATTTATCTTACATGCAAGGACATGCTAACATTTAATTTTAATTATATAACAATATTTCTTATATTTTTATCCATATAAATTAAGTCATAATACTCATAATATTATTCAAAAATAATAATAATAATCAATAATGTCAAAATATAATGTCAAAATCTTAATGTCAAAAATTGTAACGAGATATTACTAAATATGAATGACCTAATTTTTAATAGTTAACAGCTTAATGATGTATTTCTTAAATATATATGTACGATATTAATTACCTACTTATTTATTCATTTGTAGTCTAAGAATTCTTTGATTGTGTAGAAACTTTTATCTATGAGCCACTTTTTTAAATTTATTTTAAATTGCGTGGTAGTAGGTAGTTCCCTGATGAATTTTGGTATTTGGTTGTATATTTAAATTATCATCATGAATTAAATTATCATCATGAAGCTGTTGCTACTATGTAATTTTGTTTTGCTCATTTCCCATTTTAATTTTGTTGGATCTCTCGGCTGATATTTACAATTTACACTAGTTTTAGTAAATAAGTTGCTTTGATTTCTTACAAACAAACCTGTTTCTAATATGTACATGGAAACCAAAGTCAGTACACCCAATCTTTTGAAAAGTGGCCTACAGGTCTCAACGAACACATATACATACGAAATCGACATAAAGCCACCAAACATAGTGTCGTCTCGTTTTGTCTTAGGGATATCTCTGTAAGAAAAAAGAGATAGCCCTAGTTTACTGAATAAGTTAATCATGACGATATTTTATTAGAAATGTCATTCGTGCCACTGTCGCCATATTTTTTGCCAAGGTTTGTGGTACATCTGCTGTGAAATCGTTGTATATTGAACATAATAATTTTGTTTTTGTGCATAAATATGTCTAAAAACCAGATGAATCAGTGCTTCAGGCTGTGTGTTTCATTACCGTATGTATGGTGCCATTCATGTCCGGTACTTTCTCAGCGACACAGTATCGATATTGAGTTTCAAAGAATATTTTGTTACATGTTTGATACAAGGGTCGTCCTTCGCTTTGCCATGTTCGCCCACATTTGTATTATGAAATAAACTAATCTGGCAAAAGATTTAAACTAACTAAAGTAACTTACTACAAAAATGTATTATTTTCCTCTGACCGGCTTCATATCGATATCGATTATATTCTGGAGTACAACCCAAATGGCAGCCATTTTAAATTGCCCAACATTTCGTAGGTATGCACGCTAATTTCGTAGGTATGCACGCTAAATTCGAAGATATTGGATATGCCATATCCATGTCATTTCCAGATCAGTGATTTTGAGTGACGCGTAGTAGAGTAAGATTCCAGGGCCGCCAGACCTTACTTATTTTTTCAGAAACGAAATGTGTAGAATAATGTAGTGTTAGTATGTGCTATGAGTGTACGCATACTTATTAGCCTGGATCGTGGGCCAATTTTTAGGTATGAGGTTCTAAAGGTCTACGGGAATTACTGCCGTCGTAATGAGTCTGGCAGAATTATTTATGATTTTAATAATATTTTCTAAAAAATACCTAAAAACCAGCACTGAGAATTTAAGAAAAGTGAGTAACACTAAGCACGTCATACCTAAAAGCTAGGGTCCATCATGCCATTATTATTGCTACGCCATCTATCGGTGAATGGGGGTACTAGAAGAGATTGAATGTATCGGTGGTTTAAAGGTAATTCAGCTACTCTGTACTAGATGGCGTTGCTGTATCGAGCATAGACTGTTCGCGATTGTTCGACAGTTTTGTGGAGGTGTCTAGAATGCGCTAGTGATGTTATCCGGCCAGTATAAATAGAGCGAGAGCGCGCGAGACAGGACAGTTCAATTGAATACGGAAAGCGATCAAGATCAAGCGAAGGGAAATAAGTCGGAAGTGTTTAGTGTTGTTCTATTGGTGTGAATAGTGTGTTTTATTAGTGTTGTGAAAATAAGTGTGTGTATCTAGTGTTATTGTGTTAGTGAATAAAGTGCAGTTTTTCTGGCATAGTGTATATAATTTATCACGAACCCCAGCTCGTAACAAATTGGTGTCAGAAGAAAGGGATAAATTATGCCGGTTATGCCGAAGGAAGAAAATGAAGGTGTGCGTACCAGGAACCAGCACCAGCAAGACCTGGAGCAGAGACGCTTCGGAGACGTTCCTTCTCCATCGCCTAGTGGACCAGGCGACTCCGCAGCTGCAGTGGAACCTGCAAGCGCCTCACACTCCGGAAAGGTGCCCGACATCGCGGCTCTGATGGCGTTCATGCAGGAGCAGGTCCGCCGTCAGGAGGAGCAGGCTCGCCGTCAAGAGGAGCACGTGCGCCGCATGGAGGAACAGCTACAGCGCAACAAGGAGGAGCGGGCTCGCCGTCAAGAGGAGCACGCGCGCCGCCTGGAAGAACAGCTACAGCGCAACAAGGAGGAGCGGGCTCGCCGTCAAGAGGAGCAGGTCCGCCGTCAGGAGGAGCAGGCTCGCCGCCTGGAGGAACAGCTACAGCGCGACAAGGAGGAGCAGGACCGCCGTCAACAGGAGCAGGTTCGCCGTCAAGAGGAGCACGTGCGCCGCCTAGAGGAGCAGCTGCCGCGCGACAAGGAGGAGCACGCCCACCGTCTGGAGGAACAGCTGGTGCTCTTGAAGGACCTCTGCGCCGCAGTGGGGAAGGACTTGAAGGCGGTCAAGGAGGAACTTCAGCAGCACGAGGCCCGTATCAGCGACGTAGAGATGCTCGTGCACGACAAGCTTGAGACTCGCGTCGCCTCTATTGAGAAGCGTGTACATGATCACCTCGAGACCCGTATTGCCGAAGTGGAGAAGAAATTGTGTAGGCTCGGGTCCTACGAAGTTACACTTGCAGCTGTGGCGCCCTCACCTCGTTGGTTTAAGGTTCCACCATTTGATGGCTCATCATCGTGGTATGCATACAAGGTCCAGTTTGAGGCCGTTATGCGAACGAATGGGTGGAACAAAGAACAGGCCTTCACCGCCCTAACCTTGGGCCTTCGTGATCAGGCCTTGACGGTGTTGGAGGTGCTTGGGCAAGACGTCTCCTATGAAAAGCTAATGGTGGCGCTGGAGGCGAGATACGGTGACGCACACCTAGAACATGTGTATCGTGCTCAGCTGAAGGACAGGGCACAACGCACTGGAGAAACTCTGCAGCAGTGGGCTCTAGAGGTGGAAAGGCTGGTCAGGAAGGCATACCAGTCGTCGCCTGCGCTTATTGACGAGAACCTCGTACAAGCGTTTACGGATGGGGTCCGGGACCTGGAAGTTAGAGCAGCGGTAAGACTTGGGCACTTCAAGTCCCTGAAGGAAGCCTTAGCCTACTCTCTGGAGGTGGAAGCAGCGCGTCACGAGGATCGAACTTACCGTATCAGGGAAGTTGTTTCTTCACCACGGTGCTACAACTGCGGGGAAAGAGGCCATATCCGCTTGAGCTGCCCAAAGCGTAAGCGGCACGTTGGTACCCTGTCTCCACCAAAAGGGTCACCTGACGTACCTGTCTGGCGGCGAGAGCCACGTAGCGCAGATGCTCTGACGCGTAGGCCTTACCCCGACCAATGCAAACACTGTGCAAGACAGGAAGCGAAGCCGGCAGCGCTAGTGAGAATGTTGAAGACGGATCTGAGCGACGGATGGAAAGAAGCTTTGCAGCGTGCTCAGCTAGAAGACAAGGACGTACAGCCGATTCTCAAATGGAAGAAATCAGGCGCTCCTAGGCCCAAATGGAGTGATATCGCAGCAATGAGCCCTGTCACCAAAGGTTATTGGGCACAGTGGGAAAGCTTGGTTGTCCAGGATGGAGTTCTGTGCCGCAAATGGGAAAACGCTCGAGGTAACCAATGCCATCTGCAAATGGTAGTGCCCAAGACTAAGATGCCGGAAGTATACGAGCACATCAGGGAATCTGGACAACAGATGTCTGGGAGGATGAGGACTCGCTGCGACCGGAGGGCGAACAACAAGGGCTTCGATGAGGGGTCATTGGTGTGGCTTCATGGCCCAGTACGAAGCAAAGGCAAATCGCCTAAGTTACAAGCCAGATGGGACGGGCCATATGGCATAATTACCAGGATGAACGACGTTACCTATCGAATCCAGAAGGGGTCGCGAGGTGCACCGAAGATAGTTCATGTGGACCGGTTGGCTCGTTACTATGGGTCCAACGATGTTCGAGACGAACACATTTAAGAGGGGGGCAGTGCTACGCCATCTATCGGTGAATGGGGGTACTAGAAGAGATTGAATGTATCGGTGGTTTAAAGGTAATTCAGCTACTCTGTACTAGATGGCGTTGCTGTATCGAGCATAGACTGTTCGCGATTGTTCGACAGTTTTGTGGGGGTGTCTAGAATGCGCTAGTGATGTTATCCGGCCAGTATAAATAGAGCGAGAGCGCGCGAAACAGGACAGTTCAATTGAATACGGAAAGCGATCAAGATCAAGCGAAGGGAAATAAGTCGGAAGTGTTTAGTGTTGTTCTATTGGTGTGAATAGTGTGTTTTATTAGTGTTGTGAAAATAAGTGTGTGTATCTAGTGTTATTGTGTTAGTGAATAAAGTGCAGTTTTTCTGGCATAGTGTATATAATTTATCACGAACCCCAGCTCGTAACATTATTAATATTTTATTGGCATGATGACTTTTGCTATGGCACTCCATGTACGCTTAAGATCAGGCGGCATGTAGTCGTTTTCATAGGCAACAATGAAAAAAGATATATTTATGTCAATAGACTAATCTTAATATATAAAATCCTTGCGTTACTGACTGACTGACAGACACGCTACAGCCGAAACTGTTGGGCGCAGGAAGCTGAAATTTGGCATGTATGTTCCTTGGGGACCGTAGGGGTGCACTAAGAAGGGATTTCCCGAAATTCCCACGGGATCGGCCAAAACGGGTAAATAAAAAAAATGCAGGCGTAGCTGCTGGCGTCCTCTAGTATATTATAACTGGAAAGAGCACAGATCGTTTAGTTTACAGGCCTAGGACCAAGAATCAAATGGACTCGACATTTGCGTACACCCGTAAAGGACGGACATAGAGTACATCCTGAGTTGGTGTTACCAGATGTTGTAAATGTTTACCCTACAATTCTACGAAGTAGGTACATATAAACTTTTAAGTAACATTGTATCAAACCTGAATTATAATAATAATATTTTACCACATTCACACAACACCGTCTAGTCCCAAACTAAGCAGAGCTTGTACTATGGGTACTAGATAATGGATAAACATACTTATATACTTTTTTTTGTAAATACATACATATTATACATTAAAACACCCAGACCAAGACAAACATCCATGTTCATGCACACAAATGTTTGACTTGTGTGGGAATCGAACTCGCGACCTTCGGCGTAGCAGTCATTTACACTCTCGCTGCGCCAACCGGTCGTTCCGGAATTGAATACCTTACCAGACATCTGAGACCGCGTTCTCCTATAATTTTTAATCAATTTGGTAATTTGATGAATTTATGAGCTAACTCGAGAAGTTCCATCAATATCCGTTTAGGTACTTTTGCAACGAATAGTAACAAACATCTATATAATATAATTTACAGGCCAATAAAAAAAAAAATATTGCTAACTTTACAAGGAGGTTTAAATCCATCCATTAGGTGTGCGATAAGTATTTTTTATACTTAATATTATTATGTATAACAAAAGTGTCGAATATGTGGGACTGGCTTCACTCGCCAAATAAACACGAGGCTCAGAGTTATATATCTTTTATTATATTATTTGACACTCAACTTTACTGTCCTTTGAACAAAATTAATTTTGTATACTTTCTTATTTTCTCTTCGTTATCATTCGAGAATGATTCCAAATAAGTACCTATTGCGGGGAGTTTTATAATATGCTAGAGTATGCTCTAAACACTTTTGTTCAAAGTGTTTAGAGCATACTCTTGCATATTTATTCGGATCCCAGTTTTCCCCTCCTGTTGCACGTATCCACAATTATTTCTGGATCTTGCAGTCCTTTGGGAATCTATAAACAAATAATTTCATTACTACAAAGAATCGGAAAACAAATTAAATTATTAATCTTAGGTTCATATGAAACCAAGTAACGGCAAATTACCCAAAATTTGGGTAATTTCCCAAACGCTTCAGTGGTATCCCTAAAAAACATTTAACGCTGTAAAATTAAAAAGTATCGATGACTTTTGGCTAGCTCAACATTCAACGACCTATTGAATTCGATTGTGTAATATTAAAATCGCGGTGATAATAAAATTGCATTTTTTGGTTTATTGATGTAATTTAGAAATTATTTCCTTATGTAATGATACGCTATTTGTATCATTCTATCAATATTTTCATGTGTAAATAGATATTATAACTAAAATATCGTACTTACGAATAAATGGTTATGTTCTCACATTTCCGCTCACTACGGCTTTTACAGCCTAAAATGTAACAAATCACCATAATACATCTGGACCAATGATATTTTCACTAAGCATTCACAATTAATAACACAATTTTTCGCGGAAATTATTGAGAGCTCAAACGTTTGTTGGTCACAATATTCAGTTGTGACCAACAAAAAAAACAAAAACTCTGACAAAGACAAAAAATGCTATCTTTGTCTCTTTTACTCTTATGTATTTCTGTATGTCATTATCTCGGTCTGTCACGGTATTATTATTTGCTTGTCAAATCCATAGAGATACCTACATCATCCTAGTTACAGGCCGTTCGAAGTATTTTTGTTTGATACAGAAAATACAAAATAAAATCAATAAATAAAATACAATATCACACAACACGTACAATATCGCATGTGGCAGGCCCACAGACATATAGGTACCTAAATAAAAGCAGACCAAACGTATTTTTTACGATTTGTCTATGTTTCTTTATCAACGCATCGCTTCTGTTACTCTTATAATTTTTCATATCGTCATATCTCTTTCATATACCTACCTGTAAACATACCTACTTCATATATACATTGACAACTAAAGCTCGTGGTATATTTTTTCAGTGGTCATCATGACGTTTCATGTCGTTTCATGACGTTTCATGACATTTCATGACGTTTCATGGCTGTGTCTCGTCCGTTAACCCTGACTCCACATCCACAGTCAAGCCCTTCCATTGCTTCAGCGATGATTGCTTATGAGTATAAGTTGAAGAGAGTAGGTGAAAGTACACAACCCTGCCTGACACCCCTGCAAATGTCCACTTCGTCCGTCTCTTCTCCATCTACACGAACGGTCACCTGTTTGATTCCAGTATAGATTATGAATTATGCGCAGATCCTTGCCGTCTAATCCTATGTCGGTCAAGAGTGTCATAAAACGGTCATGCCGATCAGTGTTACATGTAACACTCTATCAAATGCTTTCTCGTAGGTAATCTATGAAACAAAGAAAAACGTCTTGTTGTATATCTTTTCATTGTTGAACCAGCACTTGCAGAGTCAACAAGGCGTCTCTTGTTCCTTCCCCAGCTCGGAATCCAAATTAGTCACCACACCTGACTCAAAAAATGAATTAAAAAGTTTAAATTATACCTACGGCTAAAGGTAGTGTATATAAATAAGATGGTTCAAGTGGCAAGAAAACAACAGAAATAACTATTCATCGGCAAGTTTCGACATATCATTAATAATTATGTACACCCAAATTTTCTCTGAATTTTTCACCCACAGTTTTTGAACAAATTCTTTGAGTTTCGTAGCAGATAAAGTTTTGATGATATTAGCACAGTATAAAGACATATGGATTATTTGACTGTGATATTAGTATGTTTCTCATGAGTCGTTTTTATATGATCATTTTTCACTATACGTTTTTTGGTCGTTTGAACAGACTCGGGTCAATATTTAATTAATTATTGGTTAATTATTTCTACTACATATAATTTGGCCTAGGCACCGTTATTTGCCTTTCTATATAATTAGCATAATTAAAAATAATCGCAATATAATGTAAGTAAATGATTTTATATACATTTCAGATAGCCAAAAGATGAAGAACCTTCAGAAAAACTTATGGTATAGCTATAGAATAAGGACTGCACGGTTGGTATAGTAGTTTAAGCGGCCTCCTCGCCTCTTGACATTGCGGCGAGTGTTGTGGGTTCGATCCCCACACGAGACAGCACTTTGTAAGATCCATTAATGTTTGTTTCGAAACTGAGTGTCCATTGTGTCCGTTAGTTGTATGTTTGTAAAGTTCTCCGCGACACAGGATTTATTCCTAGTGCGGGAGTTGTCTTATTAAACAAAAAAAAATAGAATATAAAACATGAAGAACACGATTTGTAACCAAAATCCACTTTAACCAAAGATTCTACATTTACAGTTAATGCGACGTAGAGGCGTAGAAGTTAGAACCATGAGAAAGAACAGGCAATAAATCTCACGGCTACGCCTTTTAATTTCCAAACTTTATATATTAAAATACCTACATAGAAAACATTTTTTGTCATGCGCTGCAACTGTAACCCCTTCTATATCATTTGTATATATTTTCTTAAAAACCGTAACCAAATCGTATCATCGTCTTTTAATTTTGAACCTCCATACCTATACAGGAAATATATTCAAATAACGCTTGTTGGCTACTATAAAAATCTCTTAAGTCCGACATATTTTTAATAGTCAAACTCGAATTACAATATAGATAACTACCGGACTTCAGTGACTACATAACATCAGGGAACACGAAAAATGATTATGTAAAAGAATATGACAGTAAAATATTGAGCTGCCCTGAGTACGGCCCTGCATGAACAAACTTATATGTGTGCATAATAGCCACGCTTTTAGCAAATGTGTGCAGATACGCTCGACGCATTTTCCGTCAGATGTGTACCGACTCATTTGACGGAATATACGCGACCGAAGATACGTTCGACGGATCTTCCGTCAGATATGTTCCGCCCCTTAGTGGTACACTTTTGTTCTAACATGTGCATAATGAATGCTATTGGATTTATTGTAGAAATGTATGATAAATATATAATGATGTATATTTTTTTCGAATATATTCAGTATAACGTAAGTACCTAATAACAATTTTCTTTATTACTACATATTATATTATATATTATTGGAACATTTTTGCAAAATTGTTATTTTGTATAAAGGAGCATTCCAAATAATTTTGCATAAACGTTCCAATCCCGTATAAATATATAAATAAATAATAATTAAATCTAAAATACTAATTTTCTACAAATCTGTCATTATTAAATTAAAAGCCATGTATTATGTATGTTTGTACACATACATACATACATAACGTCACGCCTTTTATCCCCGAAGGGGTAGGCAGAGGTGTATTTCTACACCCACTTTTCGCCAGATATACTTTAGTCCCACGTAATAAGGGGCGAGCCTATTGCCGTACCGGGCACATTTCCAGACTCCGTGCTGCTACTGAGAGTTTCGTGACGGAAAAACCCAAATAACACTGCCCGATCCAGGAATCGAACCCGGGACCGATCCCACGCGCACATTTATGCCGCGAGACCAACGAGGCAGTCGTATAGGGTTTGATGTCGAGTTTTCCGTCTCTACGCAAAGATGGTATTTGCAGCCACGGGAAGATAGGGGGTGGTGACACTTGAACTGTCTGTGAACTGACTTGTGAACTTTTTAAAGTACGATAAAATTGAAAACAATCCTCAGGTATATAATATTGATACATAGATTGCAAATCAGCTAATTTTGGTGGCGCAATCGGTTTACCGTTAGACCATAACAGACATAAATCAGATATTTTATTGGTCGAACCTCTTTTGTTTTTTTGTCAATTGGCAATTCCTTAAAATCTTCTTCTAATGATGATCTCATAAAAATAGAAAAAATAGAATGTTAAAAATATTAGTTTTTCTGCTGCCTAGTGCGAGCATCTTTAGTTGTTGTTAAAGGCTCTTGGCGATTAGTCCATTTACTGACACAACTATCGGCACAATGATCGCCGAGTTCACATCCCACATATCGACAATCTCATGAGCTGGGCCCAAATATTTGAACTCCTTCTCTTTTTCTGCTTTTACGAGATTGCTGTCATGCGGTATGGTTATAACGTCTATCAATGCGAGTCGCTCTGCTCGGTCGATCACTACAATATCATGCTTATTGGCTACAAGAAATCTGTCTGTAATGATAGACCTGTACCAGGACAACGTGCGGCCATTTTTTCGAGAACTGGGTCGGGCACATATTTGTATCTGTAGTACCACAGTATAAAGAGCATACAGTAGTTTGACGCCTTTGATCTCGAAGAAAAAGCCGACAACGTCTAGACAAGGGTAAGGAGGCTAGGGCTGCCACATGTAAACAATACCTACTTATTCAAATACCGTCTATTTATTATAGAAAAATAAAACAATTGCTACGTTACATGAATATTATACTGTAAATCACTTATTTATTATATTACAATAATTATTATAAAACAGTTAGCATTTTTTCGTGCGGTGACAGCTTTGCATACACAGTCAGCACCTATTTCATCCCACAGGTGTCGTGGGAGGCGGTTAAGAACATGAAGCATTTTTCATTTGGTCTTTATCATACAAACCAAGTTAAAATAAAGCAATTGACATAGCGGTCGTTTAATGGATGGGTAACCGTGGGATCAGCTTGCAGAGCCTATATCGATATGAAGTATTTTGCAGATTTATTTTCGTGCAAACTACGTCAAGGTAAAGCAATAGATACCACGGTCATTTACTGGATGGGTCTCCGGGCTATGAGGTTACGGAGAACATGTGTGGGGTTTATAAAAGGGGGCCAAAAATATGGTTATTTTTTAGCTAAGCCGCGCCGTTACCAAGATACATAACAATATGTGATAGGTACTTACCTAATACGAAAATACTAAGTATTGGAAAATAAATAAAAAATATAATATAGAAAATATTCGATTCAAGTGTGATTTTAATTTCTTGCAATAAGCAAGAAATTAAAATCACACTTGAATCGAATATTTCCTTAAAACGCATATTTTCTTACGTCTGCCTTGTTGTTTACGCACAGTAATTACTACTTTATTCTGTGACTGGGCCAAACATGAGATATCGTAAAATGTCAGTAGATTAGTAGGTACGTGCATATTATTTTAAGTGGTTATAGGTAAATACATTTCAAAATAATTTAAATACTTAATTATAATTAATGAAATTTTATTTTTTGGTGTAAGTAAATTGATGAAATCGCAGATTTTTTAAATCCTTATTTCTTTAAATCTTTAAGCAGCACAAAGCATTGCAATGTCTCACAGTACAAGTCGTATGCAGCATCTAAATTAATATTCATAAGCAAATAAATAAGTAACGAACAAAAAACAAGCACGCGCCAGCCCCCAAAAATATGTACCTAGTTGGGAACTAAGGCGACATACGTAAGTAGGTACCGCTCTTCCCGCGTCTCACCTCTTGCCCCCCGCACGATTGACCCGTCTAGACGCGTTCGTCGAACGACTGTATGGATTATTTGACTGTGGTAGTACGGTGAACCAATGAGATTAAATTTTAGGGCTAGTTGCTTATGGATTATCTTGGCCACTTGATTGTGTCTGTGCAAATACTGGCCATGGGCAAAACTAGAACAACCGGATACTATATGTCTGAGAGATTCCCCGGGATGGTGACATGCCCGCCATATGCCAATCGCACCGTCCCTCAGTATATACTATCGGTAGTTGTTTGTCATGACAACTTCGTCCATAATTATGAAGACAAAACCTTTGGTTTCACCGAAGAGAATAATAGAAATAAGAGAATAGAATATTAATAAAAATTATTACACAAACCTGCAGTACTGCAGGTTTATGTAATTCTTTTTATAAAAGTAAAAGACAGAGGAGGATTAGTCTCACCATATACCAATAAAGGTTGTACGTGAAGGCAGCGATAGCCTGTGTGCGATAGTTAAAAGTTTGTGATGATCGATGAAAACACTTTTCTTGAGATATATAATTGCATTCAGGTATACTTATTTTTCAAAGAAATATTGCAGTATAGCTTCTACATCACAATAGTGCAAAGGCTTCCTTTGTTTTGCAATAACTGTTACCCACATCGGCGAATACGTGGGCCGAAGCTAGTCTGTAAAATAAAAGTATAGATAAAATTATAACGTCATTATGTTTATGCGTCAAAATCTTTATACGAATAAATCAAAATGTCTATGAACGAAGTATCAAACTTTTAAATGAGTTCTATTAAATTTTGACGGGTAATGGGGCCCAACGCGGTGTCCTATGTCAGACCTTTGAGTGATGGGATTCCTCCGTCTATTTACATATTATATATAGTCTAAGTTGCAAATCGCTCGCGCTTGCATTCCTTCAAACTGTGGTTAGTGACACGACAGCGCGGACAGATCTTGGACGTGACTAGAGCGACAGAGCTAGGATTAGACTTAGGATTGCTAGGTTCGTTGTTCTCAATGCATTCGGGGTTATCAGGCGTGCCCTCTATAGTGGCAGCGGAGTAATTATTGTATAGATTATTACGCGCTCGGTTATTAGGTTTGTGACTGTAAGCTAGATCTGACGCCAACGTGTTGGTTCGCGGAATTGAGAATTCAAACATTTCATCCGGTCGTAATTTAAACATAACGTTTGCAGTGTTGATAAACTGTCTATTGAAGATATTGACGAAGCTAGCACTAGCGAATAGCATGGACGTATGTTATGAAATAGAATAATCAAATTTTTCGCGTTCGGACAATCGCTTTGGAGGCATATGATAGAATTATAGTGGAAGGTAGATTACGCGCGATTTGAAATTCGGTTACGCGTTGTAGGAACGCTCGGACGCATCCCGTACCGTCGTAATTTAGCTTAGACATCTGCTGCTGCGATGCGGCTGCCTGCATCGAGGTAGACGGCGCAGGTTGAACTCCTGCCACAACATTAACTGGGCGAACACCTGATTGTTCAATGGCGGACAGCTCCGCCGAGAGCTTGTCGAACCGGCTGCACAATTCGGTTATGCGTTTAGAATACGCCGTAGTACGTTCCGTCCTACGGAGTCTGTGAAATAAGTGGTTGTGCAGTGCGGTAAACCTTCTAGCTAGGTTCGCGTCGTAGGAAGAAGATAGCGAATCCACTCGTTTAGCGAGCTCAGAAACGGCCTCGCTAGCGCCCTCGAAATCCACCGCGATGGCTAGGCCTGACTCCGAAATGTCATCATTTTTAATGCTTTCCAGTAGTTTAGGGAGCTGCTAGGTTCAAATTTGCGAACTATTACATAGTAGTTAGTTACATTAAAAGGTAAACAATTAGTATAACAATACGTACCGGTTCGCTGTAGCCGCACCTCCTCGCTTACGATGGAGACCTGCTAGAAGAAAACTCGAGCACGGAAAGCGAGACAATAGCCCCACGTTGGGCGCCACTATAACGGGTACTAGAATAAAACGAAGAAGAGGTTCTATACGTTTATTGCCGAGTATTGTCTCACTTCCTATGCACGAGTATGACCGACCAACAACACGACACTGGCCTGAATACTAAGGACTGCAGTTTCCCACGCTGTTCCCTCCGGTTGTGTGCAGGGCAGGCTGCTCGAAGGGCTGCGCGTAGAGGGGCAGATCCGCGCAGACCGTTGGCTTCAGCTGGCAGACGCCGGCGCTGTGTGCGCGATGAGCTGGGCAGGGCCGGACTCGTTGGCAGAAGTGTTGTCGAAGACGGTGGAGGTGAAGTGAAGAGAAGCGGAAGAGTAGAACTAAGGTAGCGTAGAGTAGAGTGTAGCGTAGCCCGGAGCCTCAAGGTGGACCTGGAAGCTGAAGGGAAGCAGCATTAGAAGAGCTACAACCAATAGGGTCAGGCAGGCGACGCCAGCGGGCTTCAGCTAGCAGGTTGAGATATAGGCAGTACGCTAACGCAGTAAATGTAGTAACTTACCCACAACTGGGACCAGGATACACGTACGACGTAGACGTAGCACGTAGTTCGGCCAGGGTGACGATACGGTAGCGGTGCCGGCCTCTCTGTCGGCCCCTTTATATACCATCCCTCAGAGCTCTCCATCAGACTTGGTGTCGGTGTATTACCATATAAGGCGAACTCCACGGGCACGGACGATGGCCTTCTCTGATTGGCCGAGCGTATGAACGGTATTATGACGCATATTCGGTAGGTACCAGACATACATTACACTAGGTACAGACAAAATTGGTGGAATGTTTCATTTATTTCCGTTAACAGACATGAGAAATTTTCAACAATATTATAGCGGGAAGTATTACGGATATATCGATAACCCATATCGACATTAGCAGTAACATCACTACTAACCTCTAATATGTAAACATGGAAATTTCCAAACTACGAAAATAACAACATTTAGGCCATAACGAAGCTAAAAACTTTTAAATTAACTATAAAAAGAACCTCTTTTAACAATATTTTGTAAAAATCCAATTCAACAATCAAAGCCTTCTTACTTACTTGTGAAGAGTACATTTCATTAGTTGATTATAGCTTTATCTTGCACTGCACAGTTTAATTCAACACTTAGGCATGATTGTACAATCCTTAGCAAAGCCTGAAGCACTGATTCATCTGGTTTTTAGACATATTTATGCACAAAAACAAAATTATTACGTTCGATGCACAACAATTTGACAGCAGATGTACCACAAAACCTGGCGACACTGGCACGATTGACGTTTCAGTAAACTATGGCTATCTCTTTTTTCTGACAGAGATATCCCTAAGACAAAACGAGACAATATTATCTTTGGTGGCTTTATGTCGATTTCATATACAGGGTGGCGCTACCATAGGGGCACTTTTTGAACAGAGGCATAGCGTACAACATTCTGAAGCCTTGTACCAAAAATCAATTAAATCGGTGCAGTAGTTTTGCCACAATATCGATTTTAAGTTCCGCAATTTTGGCACATGCTTTGAATTCCACACAGCTGATACAAAACGGTCAACGACCCTACATTGCGCGCCGCGACTCACTACGATGCGGGCGCCGACTCGACGCCGCGCGAGGATTCCCGCATAATTATCTTCGAGGACGCTCGAATGTTTTTTGTCAGGTTCAAGCATTTATGCACTTTATTGTAAAAGAATATAGTTTATTTTCAAGTGCATTAATAAAATCCTCTCCGCTGCGCTCCGTTTTATCTGCGCTGAGCCTAACTTCGGATGACGTCGAGGCGTCGCGTCGGAGCGAGTCGTATAATTATATGTATATTTGTATAATGTAATGTATCCATTTATGTACTATTTGTCGTCTCCATTTAGATTCTTTACTCAAAGGAAATTACTGTCAATAGTGATGTGCTCATGTGTGAATCTTTGATTGGTATTGGTATATTATACGGTATATAAAGACAAAATAAGCTTTTTTATCAGTAAGTATATTATTTACAGTACAAGGGCGTCGCCAAGGGGGGAAAGAGGGGGGGAGCTGCCTCCCCCCCACCTCTTAGAGACAAAAAATACATAAATTTTTCAGTACTTTTCTCATTTTCCATATCAACTTGACCCCCCCTAGGCCATCGGCAGTCGACTTTGACCCCCCCCTAGGCAATCGGCTGGCGACGCCCCCTTTATAACAGTAAGTATGGTTCCTACAAAAAAAACGAGTCAAAGACAAGTCAGGCCAAACACAATGTAATTTCGCAGACTTCCTACCTTACCCAGAGTCTTTCAAATTTTTATAGAACTTTATGACGACAAAGTCGTAATGAGAGATGTAAAACTACCAATGTCAAATTTCTGGTCCATAGTACCTCATGAAACCGCAGATGCACAGACCAACGGAGATGATGAGACTTTGAGGGTTTTTGCAGCTCCTAAGGATTAGTCCTCCTAGTATCCTATATAATATATCCATATCCTAGTAGTCCATTATCAAACGGACTATCGTCGAATATCATTACATTACTGTATAACTACTCATAGAAATATCATAAAATCATCTTATTATATATATAAGATGATTTTTTTTTATTTATCGAGCGGGTCAAGTTCGTGGCAACGCGTTGCATTTGACGCTAGGGTTGCTGCGCGTACCTATGGGTACGCGTGGCAACCCTAGCGTCGAATGCATATTGCACATATTTTTTTAACAATTAATAGTTTAATGTTATTAACTTATTAGGTACTTGATATCTTTATGTAATTAAGAATCTATATTTCAATTTGTCCTTGTGTATCTTATTAAAATATCAAAATTAAATTATATTTTAATAATCACTCGTAACTAAGTCAATACAAAATAATTAATGTAGGTTTTTCGTTATTTTACAATTACTTTTTATTGAATATTTTTTGTTAAAATATTCCTTGAAGATCTTTAGGTCTACTTGGAATAAATAACCAACAAGTTATTTATACTGCTTTCTGTTAGTTTATGACGTCTATGTTTATGTTTAATAATTGCTTACGTGACGTTTATGTTTAATAATTGCTCTTGTGAATTAAGCCGCGGTGAAATGATTTATATTTTATATTACAAATAATTATTAGAACTGTAACATTATTTGTAAAAGTTTACGTTGTTAAATTTTTCAGTTAATGTTGCCAATCCTAAAAAAAAATATCAACACTTTAACTTTGCGAACGAAATATGAAATTAAATAATAGATAAAACATAAAGACGTATTTATATTAAATTTGTGAAATAATTTGAAAAGTTTATATTGTTAATTTTTCACTTAATGTTAGTGTTGCCAATTTTAAAAGTATGTTAACACTTTTTAACATTACAACAAAAATATGAAAGTAAAGAATAGATTAAAACATATTTTTAACATAGATGCTTCTAAAAATTTGATCCAATATATGACGACTGCGAAATAATTATTTAATATTTTTGAAAATAATTTCGCCTTGACTTTCAAATTACATTGAAGTAGTTAAGAGTAATTAGTGAAAAAAATATTACAATACTAAAAAAAAACATTACTTAGCTAAGCTATACTTTTAAAAAAACATTTATAACTATAATATATTTTAAATAAAAAAAGGTATTGTACGATATAACATAATCGAAAAAGCTTATTAAATGTATGCACCTACGTGATGCATACGTATGACAACCCTATTGTCGTGCGCCACCGCGCTGCCACCATTTTTACCCGCTCGATAACGATGTTTACTTATAATAAAACGTTCCATAAACTTACTTACACTTTTAAGCTTAGTGAACATCGACATGACATAACATTTTTTAACATAATGTGGTAGAAAGTAAGTATCAAATCCATAATGCAACTGTGTGCATATGGCGATGCTAAGATTCTAACTAACGACTCTAGCGGTGAATTTGGAAGTTGTCCGGTTACGACACGCAATCATTATGGAGAGAGCATTTCAAAAAGAGTAAAAATCGTATATGCATCTTTATTTTCTCTTATGACAGTACTCCATATATATCACATTCAAACATATAATTATGTTAATTTACAGCCTTAAATACATAAGGAGACACAACGGTCAAAGAGTCTAGCTTTTTTACTTGATCTGAGAGCTTGACGTGTAGCCGTGTGTACTGTTCCTAGATTAAGTATTTTCCCACAGAAGAATAACCCAATCTCTTTGCATTTTCCTTACTCTAAGGTACCTTTTATAAGATCACAGATTCAAATCTACTCTCAAGAACATATACGTAAATGGGCGGGTTTTTTTAAAAGTGTACCTTAGGTTTTCATGATGTCCCTTAAGTTTAATGTTTTTTTTTTTTATTTACTTTAATGCAATAAACAAAGATTTTTTTAAAGTTTCTTGATTGAGCATATGTTTGGTAGAATTTCTGTATCTCTTTTTTTTATTGTTACTGTTTTTTATAACTTTTTAGTGCAATTAAATGACTAATAAGTAGGTTTTTGTCATGTCCCATGTCGTCAAATCGTAACTTAAAAAGTAGAACTAGAGGACCCGTGCTGCTCCACAGCATATTTTAATATTGGTTATGAAAAAGCTCTTACATATAGGTATGATGAGTACATTGTAGCCTTATCTATTTTTTTTATAGACTCACGCCTGTATCCCCGACGGGGTAGGCAGAGGCGTAAATATTACACCCACATTTCGCCAAGAATTTTTAGGTCCCGCGTAATAGGGAGCGAGCCTATTGCCGTTACCGGGCACATCACTAGACTCCGTGCTGCTACTGAGAATTCGGAAAAACCCAGTAACACTTTTTGCCCGACCCGGGAATCGAACTCGGGACCTCCGATCAGCAGTTGCATACGCTATCCAAAAATATATATATCACAAAACTTATTTTCTCACAACATTGGCTTTGCGTTGCACCTTAGGTATTGTTAAATTTCCAAATTGGCATTACTGAATGGTTTACCGCGCAATAGGGATATATATTAATATGTATAAGTAACTGAACATTGACGAAAGAAAGTTATTCAATATGACTGTGCTGCCCTACCATTCTTTCCATTAGGACACTGTAATGTCCTTCGTCCAGGTGCCCAGAAAATAGCAAGTTATGAACAATTTCGCCAGTACCATAGTCAGTAATCGTATTACTGTTTTCCAGGTGAACTCTGAATTGACACTCGGGATATAGTTAACTCACTTACACTCTGAAGTTGAGTAGCCCTGCGTATTGTCCATTGGCACCCATCACACGTTTGTAATCTGTTGCATTTGTAATGGTCTGGCCATATGCTTCGTCCCCAACAATGAAGTTACTATATACATCGCACTTATTGACAATGTTATAAACAGTGGCCAATTGAATTTCATAATGTTTATTCTCACTTCCATATAAACAATAAGAAATTGCGCGGAATAAGCAATTACCGTCACCAAGAATGGAAATCACTTGAAAATTGTTGATGGTAGAATTAATCAAATCTGAACCCGTTTCCACCCGTATTTTTTTAGAAGTAGGAGGACCATCCGGTACCTAATCTAAAACAGGGCTGTAATTGGCCAAGATTCTTTGTTCAAACTTTCTCTGAGCATTTTTCAATTTCCTTCCAAGAACCATCATTATAATAGAAAACACAACTCACAAAAAATACGTTATTAAATCAGAAACTTAAGTTACTAACTTACGCTAACTTCACTTTTTTATTTTATCTGTCAATATTTTACTACCAAAATTAAAAATATAGATAAACAACTTTTTTTATAAGTAAGAAAATAGGTTTTAATTCTGTTATCCAGCTAAATATTTCTGTGAAAAGCACGATTTATTTTGTTTTGTGTATGGGTGTGATTAATCCATCATAATTTAAAAATGTAATAATTACGTTTTCCTATAGCTTTGGTAGAAATGGTAGTTTTGGTAGGAATTGTATCTTTGGTAACAATCGTAAGTAACATTACTACCAAAACTACCATATATGCCAAAAAATTCAATTTCTACCAAAACTTCTATTCCTACAGAAAATACTACTATTTGTACCAAAACTACTATTCGTACTAACATTATCATATCTACCATTTTTTCTAAACTACCATCTCTACCAAAACCGCCGGTGCTGTCAAAAGTATTTTTTCTCTCAAAACTACTATTCTTACCAAAGCTACAATTTCTACCATAACTACCACTTGTAATAATATAATTGTATGACAATAGTACTATGAAACGCCGTAATATGTTCAACATAAAAAAAAATTAAGATGCCCGAAGAAAGTCCGTAATTAAAAAACACAAAAATTTTCCTAACATAAAACGTAAGGAAAATTCATCAACATCAGAGATCAGTTCATCCAACATTAAGAGTTAACTGGTAACATTCGGGGAGTATTACCTGCCATCAGCGATAATTCACTATAGTGATAATTTTACCAACATCGGGTATCCGTATAATTTTACACACCACCACACTCACACCCGTATGTAAGTAAGGCAAGGTCACCTTAAGGAGGCATAACGTTTTTTCCTGGCAGTTACTGCAAGGAACTTAATAGATGCCATAAAAATATTTTTGAATTTAGAACCGTCCATGTAGAGAGAAAGCAATGAAATCTTAAGAAATTTATAGGAAAATATTGAAAAATAAGTTCAATGTCCACACCTATCTTCCTTCAAACTTACCCAATTTAAATGAGCATACCATCAAATGAAAGAGCTCTTTTCAGCGCGTGTTTTAGGCCTATAACGAAACGCCTACCTCAATGAGAACCAGATATATAGAAGCAGAAAGTCATTGACTACGGCTACGAAAACGTAAAAAATGTATGGGAGAAAACTATTTTTGCATATAACTTTATGAATGTGCAAGATAGGTAATTTCTAATGCTCGATGACAAATCTATGCAGCGAGAGCTTTCATTTAAAATAAAAATCATGCGAATCGGTTGGGTAGAACGGGCTGGCCGACTCGTATTATAAAACACAAATTCTTTTAATATATAGATAACAGTTTAATTATCAGTATGTAGATTGATGTAATTACATTATTAGACAGCTTAAATAACATATTTCTGATAAACCTAGATACAACAATTAATTAATAACAAATTGATTTTAAATTATTTTTTAAATCATAGTCTGGAAATTTGACCGGGCGGAACTTTCCCGTGAGTAACGCGAATTTAGGGTCATTTCGCCTGATCGCGTCCAGGGCCCTATTCGCGTCCACTTTACGGATCTCCCTTTAAAAATGCTCGAAAATAAGTATACTAGCACACTAATAAAATGAAACATAATTACCACCAATACCACAACGTATAAGAGATACGCACACATACACAAAAGTGCCGTGCGCCCAACGAATCGTGTTTAAAAAAAATACTTAGTCTCGGTAGATGTGGGGAAAACAGTTACTTTTCGATCACTGTGACTGTCGTTCCAGTTACAGAAAAGTCACGGCGAAATATCACCGTGACTTTGTCACGCCAGTCACCTGTCACTCATAAGCGCGATGTAGGTTCCTTCTATCAATACTGTACGTCTTGTTATTGACCTAATACTGTGATAATTTTCGTCTAAAAACTTTTTAGTAAAAAGAAGCAAAGCTGCATGAACGAATTTAATTTATTACGTAAAATTTACTTTTCTTTTTAGTTGTTTTTATTTGTGTTTACTTAATAAAATACTAGTATTTATTTAAGCCACAAAATTTACCAATTTTATGGAAAATATAAATGTACTTTCTATTAGGTAGGGTAGACCGGGTACAATTGTACCAGGGGACGATTAAACCATCGCAAATATCTTCTAAACTAAGCGTCGTACTGTTGTGTGAGTCTGAATCAAGCGCGCCCCCGAACGCGGGGCTCTCAACCGCCAGTCTCGCGCGAAAGCGGGACGAAGCGGGCAAGTGTGGCGGCAAGAGGAAATTTCTGCGCATCAAAAGTAACATTTTTGTTGTAATATTTTTTAGTTATATCAGAAAATCAATGCTTTATTTTTTACCTGGTGATAGTTTAAACGCTTAGTATAATTAACAGCAATGTATTTTAACAGTTTTTGTGTCATATAGAGCTGGTATTCACAAGTAATTTACCTTTTCTGTCAAAATGACCTTGAGGGGACAATTGTTACAAATTTTTGGGTATGGTTGTACCGGTACAACTGCCCCCGTGGTACAATTGACCCTATAAGGCCGTTAAATTATGTAAGTCTTCTTATTTATTTATAAAATTTTTAAAAGGTAGGAGATTAAATACATATTACCCGATTTTTCGGTTGAGTTACATCAACAGTGGTCGTGGGGTAAATGAATAGATTTTTTTCCGTCCAAATATTTATATTTTGAGTATAATAATATAAGGAAAAATATTAGCCAATTTCTGAAAAACATGCAACTAGCCTATTGCACCAGGGGATAGTTGTACCAAGGGGACAATTGTTCCATGTCCCTTTCCATACATTATGATAATTGATTATTTGCGTGTTTTTTTGTAGTTCACCACAATTATAACAGCTATATAGTGGCTTCTATGACTTAATTAACCATGTTTTAAAGTCCTTACTATAGAATTTGTTGCTAAAGATGAAAAAAAATATGTTTTATGTTTTTCAAGTCAACGAAAGTTTTTTCAGTTATTTATGTAAATTGTTTTGTTTTTTTAATTTTATTTACATAAAAGTTTGTACCGCCGAGTTAAAGCCATAATTAGAAAAAACATTTCTTTGCTTAAAGACAGTGTTTTATTTCCTCAAATATTTGGTACAATTTACCCCGTTATGGGGTACAATTGTACCAATTTCCGAATTCTGTTCAAAGACAAAAATAATATGGTTATACTGTTTCTATAGCCATAAAAATAGTTCTATCCTCTAGCTAATTAAAATAGCTATCGTTGAGTATTAACACTATTTAATAAATATCAAAAAACAACTAGCAATTCAACGCCAAAGGCAAAATGGTACAATTGTCCCCGGTCTACCCTACACAAGGTGCTGTCATTTGAAATTTGGATAGGTAACGATAATAATTGACGTAATCTTACGTAGGTATAAACAAAGTTGCTATAATTGAATAAATAAAATTTCATTTCCAATTTTACGACTACTTGCAAAAGTGACATCTATACCTAGTTCCTAACAACCCGTTCGCGCTCGGTACCGTCCTACGCTCGGCCGGGCTCGGTTCGGCGGTCTTCGTCTCGTTCTGTCGTGACTCGTGAATGTCGTGACAGCCGTGACTGGTATAACGGACGTTCCGTTCTGGCTTTTAGTACACATGAAATAAGAGTTATTGTTGTTCTGAGTGAATAGTGGAGCGAAGGAACAACGAAGTATTTTGTAACGTCGTTCCTTCTTGGCAAGTCACTGTGATACTTTTAGGCGGCAGATAATCGTGATTTATTCATCGTGACGTTATTTATCAACCACCTCTAAGTCTCGGTTGTTCAACAAAAGAGTGCGGACGCGCGAGATATTGATAAAAAAATAGTGTGCCGCGGCGTGTTTGACGGTAAGTATTTTATTGTTTTATGTGATTTTTAGGATTCATAGCTGTTTCTAGACATTCATGATGAAAAAACGAATATTATGAATTATGTATTTGCTGGTTTTTTATTTATTTAACAGTTAAAATAAGGTGGACGCGAATTACTACACCAAATTTATAAAACTGCCAGTTTGCGTCCACAATGGACGCGAATTCGTCTATTTATGTTTTCTTTAGTTGATTATTTTTATATGATTAAAATATGAAAGAGAAATTGGGTTTATGTTTATTTTAAGATTAAAAGTATGTAATTGTAATGGCCAATTTGCGTCCACATTATTATGATTGCAGTAAAAGATACATTATATCGATCACACGTGGACGCAAACTATACCTACAGGGGATAATATTGTAGCAAATTGCGTCCATTATTTTATTAAAGATAAAAGATAAAATTAATATATTTTAAATATATATCTTTAAGTTATTTAAAATGTATACATTATATGTATACATTTTAAATTATTTCTGTACATTATACTGCCTCCGTGGTCCAGTGGATAGCGTATGCGTCTGCTCATCGGAGGTCCCGAGTTTGATTCCCGGGTTGGGCAAATGTTGTTGTGTTACTCAGTTTCTAGAATTCTCAGTAGCAGCACGGAGTCTGGTAATATAATGTCATGCCCAGTTTCCATCTGGGGACCGCTTACTAGTCTAACCGGATTTGGCTGAATATTAGCTTTTCCACGGAGCGACTGCCTGTCTGCCCTCCGCAACCCGAAGAGATAGCGATATTCCATGGTTTAGACTAGTGTCAGTTTATTTAAAAGGTACTGACGCCCTGTAACGATTGTCAAAGATCTTCATGACAACCGGGACCGACGGCTTAACGTGCTCTCCGAGGCACGGGACAAGCGATAATTTACAATTCAATACGCACATAACTGCGCGCGCTTTGGATTCGAACCCGATACCCTCTGCATGGCAGTCTGTTGGTATCTCCACTAGGCTATCGCTGCCTTCTGGTACTATAATGTAATGCTCGGTAACGGCAATAGGCTCGCCCCCTATTACATAGGACTGATAGGACCCAAAAAATTCATGACGAAATGTGGGTGTAATATTACACCTCTGCCTACGCCTTCGGGAAAAAGACGTGACACTATAAAAAAAATAGTACATTTTTAATTAAGACAGTTTAAAATTCAATGTTTACACATTTTTTTATTCTTTGTTTTCTTATTTAAGATGAGTTCTTCGGAGACGAGAAAGAAGAAGGAAAAGAGAGCATATACAGAAGAAGTTTTAAGGAAAGCATTAAATGACATACGAGAGAACAAGAAATCGGTAAGAGAAATATGCAAAGACTATTCTATTCCCAAGACCACTATATTGGACAAAATCAGTGGACGCAGACCAGATGGAGTAAGGAAACCGGGACCAGAACCAGCGCTAGGAGTAGATGGTGAAAAAAAGATTGTTGAATGGCTTCTTAACATATCCAAATGTGGATTTCCAGTGAAAAAACAAGAATTGCTGGATACTGTGCAGAAAATTATTCGAGACGGGGAGTTTAAAAATAGATTTAAAGATAACCGCCCAGGTCAAAAATGGTTTGAAAATTTTTTGGCCAGAAATAAAGAAATCTCGCTTAAAAATGCGGAGGGCATTAATAAAGCTAGAGCCCAAGTCACAGAACAGTCAATCAGATTGTGGTTTAGAGAACTAGAGGCATATTTGGACAGTATACATCAAAAAGATATTTTGAGTGATCCGAAAAGAATTTTCAATGGGGACGAAACTGGTTTTGCTCTTTGTCCAAAGACAGGAAAAGTTTTAGGGCCAAGAGGGTACAAGAACTTATACCAAATTAAACCAAGTAATGAAAAAGAAAATATTACGGTATTATTAACATTTAATGCGAATGGAGATATTTGCCCACCATGTGTCGTGTTTCCATACATTAGACCACCAAAAGCCGTAGTGAATAGTATGCCCAAAGAATGGTGCTTAGGCAGATCAGATACAGGTTGGATGAGAGGAGATGTATTTTTTGAATACGTCAGCAACGATTTTCACAACTGGGTGGTGGCAAATAACATAAAAAAGCCAGTGCTTTTGCTGGTCGATGGCCATAAATCGCACATGTCATTAATGCTAAGTACGATATGCGAACAAATGCAAATTATTTTGTATGCCCTTCCGCCCAACACCACCCATATTTTACAGCCAGCTGACGTTAGCGTATTTGCACCGGTAAAAACATATTGGAAATCTACAGTCCGCGCGTTTCTATCGAAATCAGAAAATTTCAATTCCGCCGTCACAAAAACAAACTTCTGCACATTGTTAAATGATGTATTGAAACATCCGAACATGTCCGACAACATCAAAAATGGATTTAAACGATGTGGTCTTTACCCATTCGACGCAAATAGTCCAGATTACACTAAATGTGTAAGAAATACTTTGGAAAATGTACAGATCGTTGAACAGTCACAAGATATTACCCACGCCGATATTAAAAGTTTTAAAAAGGTTTTAAAACAACTGAAGCCAACACTAAAAGAAAAAAATATTAACTTTCGAACTATTACGAAAGCAGTCAATAGTTTGAAAAAGTCTCTCCCTGCAGAAGTGGGCTTTGCCGAGATTTCTATCGAAACTGAATCTGAGAGGTCACATATGGAACTTTCAATAGAACCAAATAGTCCTATTTTTAATCCCATTGATTGCGAATTGGATGCAACTAAAGAAATCTCCATCTCTTCATTACCCGAAGAAGCCGAAAATAAAAAAGATGACGCTAACTCCGATCTGACTGTACAGGCTCTAACAGTGTCAGCCGAAATACATACTGCACCAAGACAATCTACTGGGTCTTGCATATCAAAAGTAAGGACCAGCAATATAAATCTAGCATCTTCTAACATTAACTACGATGAAATCACAGTATGTCCAGATAATTCTGCAACTCTTGAAACCAACAAAAACGATTCGGTCCCTGACTTGTCTCTTTCGACGTTACATCTTTCTGGCAGTTACCTCGACGTCGGCTCTATCATGTCCTTAGACGACGTTATAATTCTACCATTAGAAGATATTATATCAACTCCCACTACGTCAAGGGTTGAAAACGAAACTCTTAATAAGGAAGTAACGCCAGAACCGCCTCTGACTTCTTCGATTCAAACAGCATCAGTTGTATCGCCACCATATTTACCAACAGAAAAATCTCCTCGACTACAACTACCTTCTGCAGTTAGAGGCTTAACACAAAAAAAAACTTTTGATCCATTTAAAAACCACCTGATGCTGCCTGTAATTTCTAAGGACACAAGAAAAGCTAGTCAAAGAACTCCAGCAGCCATATCTTCTGCTGAATGGAGAAAGTATTATGAAGATAAAGAGAAGATCAAGAATGAAAAGCAGGAAGCAATACAAAAAAGAAAGTTAGAGCGAATAAAGAAACAAGAACAGAAAGTAACTTTAAAACACTCCAAATCGGTTCGTAAATCTGCTCCGAAACGAAGAAAGAAAATGGATTCCAATAAAGACACACTGGAAACGGTAGAAGTTGAATCTGAGAAAGAAAATTTACCAGCCGCGGAGCGAACAAAATGTGCTGAATGTGACGATATATTAATTTCAGACGTAGAAGACGACGATGAGAAAAACATTGGCTGTGACAAGTGTATTAGATGGTATCATCTGAAATGCACGCGGTTTGTAGGATTAAGTTATTTAGAGGCCAAAGATAAGTCTTTTGAATGTGATTTGTGTCATTAATTACAATTCTAAGGCTATAATAATCATATAATGTCTCATAGTATTATGATTTAGCATTTATTTTAGTAGTAGAATTAGACAAAATCATTGTATTGTTTTGTTGCAATAATCAAGGCTGATCTTTATTCATAATTTTATAATATCTTGTCTGATTTTAGGGTAAAATAAACAGAACTGATTGTTGTTGATTTCTAAAGGCTGAATTATTATTTACCTACCTAAGAGGTGGTGACGAATGTATCGTTATTTTTTGTTATTTTTTTAAATTTTAAGTTCCATTGATGCTAAGAAGAACAAATAGTGATTTTTATTTTATTAAAAGTGATTTATTAATTATAAGAATGTTGATTTTTTATAACTTTAATTTTAAATAAAGAAATTGAAAAAATCCAATCCTTCTTTAAATTGTCTTAACAATATCGCCCTTATATTCCTTGTCTAAGCAGGTGGACGCGAAATGGTCCATGGGTGGACGCAAACTGGATTTTGTGGACGCAAACTGGGTAAAACGCCTAATTTCAATGTTTGTCTATTTAAAAAAAAAACGCTAGTAGTTTCGAACAAAACTGAAAGTAATTCTTAAAATAGACTATATAATGAACGCATTACATAAATTTTTCATTGAAACCAGTGCTGGAATATTTTTCTTTTCTCCTTCAAACTTGCCAACTGCACTAAATGGACGCGAACAGGCGAAATGATCCTATGTGGTTTTGAAAAAAATATTACTAAATTACAAATATATTTTTTCGCTGGCAAAATTACAAAGCTGTCTGATTCACTGCCGCCACCTTGAGCACTCTATCATCGTGCACAACCGCTACATTGAGAACGCGAGTGTGTCCATAAAATATATCCAGTGACTAGCGGCACTTTTTAAGTTAATTGAACAATTTTTTACTCGTTTCCTACTTAATTTACGAACTATTAGTTAATATTTTAATAAATTGTTGCATTGTTTCCTTGATATAACGGCAAATCATGGAAATAAAAATGCAAACATATTTTTTGTCGGACTTTCGTTACATTCCATTGACTAATTTTGTCGAAAATGTTACTCAGTGGAGAAAATTGTTAGTCAGTGGAACGCTAAAGCTGTATTCACGACGAACAGTGTTCCGTCAGATCACTTAATATTTTATTGTTTTTCTTCATGGACAAAATAAATAATAACAAAGTTGTAAAATATAATGTTTTCCATTTTATTTGAAATAAATTCTTTAACATAACATAACATAATCACTTAACAGCACACGTTTAAATTTGCGATTTGGCATTTTTTCTAACGAGTTGGTAAAACAAAGTTGGCAAAAAATCCATCATTGTAACCAGAGCCCTTACTATTCCACTGACAAATTTCAACGTTTCAATGAGTAACTGACCCTCTTTGAATAATTCAAAATTAAGGGTTTATTATAACTTTTGTATTTAGTTTTTGATATTTAAATATTGTTATAAAGACAAAATATTTGTTTTACTTTAAATTATGTAACAAAATAGTAATCAATGACGATTTGAATCTGCTATAAAGAAAAACACACTACTGATTAATCAACAAGTTAATCAGAGGATATAAACATATAATTATTTTATTGTAAAATTTATCTGTCCGAACTAAATGTTGATTATTTTAATTAAATAATATCTACCTGATTTAATAAAAATATGATTTCCATTATACCAGTTTTATTTAAGTTACTGTGTAAGATAATAAATAGTTATTCAGTGGAACCCAAAATCCCAAAATCCTTTAACAGAATTTCAATAACATATTTTGAATAATTTGTAGTAGCTATTTAAATATTCTATACATTTTCTTAAAGTTAAATTAATAGACAATAAGAATTCAACTACACATATCGAAAACAAAACAAAAAAAAATTAGGACCTTCATTTTTTTTTATCAACTTAGGTACACCACAGAATAATTAATAGTACTAACGTACAGAAGCTTCACTTTTCAAACCAATTTATTGAAATTGCGACTCTTGGTACTAAGCAATAGAGTTCAATTCAGCTCGCATAAGCATTCAGTGCCTAATGCGATATTAACCTAACAGTTCCCGTTCTTTTCTAACACATAACGCTGTCGCTGTCTGGTGCGGAGTGGCGCGCTAGGGTTGTCGACTTGGCGCTGCTACTATATTTATTCATCGTCTATCTACCTACTTGACCACGTACCTAACAATAAATAATTATCCTATAAGTATCCTATCCCACTATTTGAGCTAGTAGAACAAAAGCACAAAAATTCTGGTCGTTTACATTTTTACTATACAAATTCTTAGTTATTTCCTAAACGCGTGGACCGATTTACATGATTCAAACAGATAAAATGGTTTTTGAACTAGATCTTTAATTTGACACCATAATCGTTGAGATATCTCAACAAACAAAAAATCACATTTTCAAGTTGCTCTCGTAATATAAATAAAATCAAGTTTTCAAGTCGCTTTCGACACACAGTTAATTAAGCAATACTTTGCATTAGACTTGTGATGATACATTTTTGTTGTTAAATGCGTTTAAGTATATAATTTGAACAGTGTATGAACACGGCGCGTGAGAATACGGAGCGGTCGCACTCGTTGCGTGACGTCTAATGTGAGCGGCGCGCGGCAACCTACTAAATCCAACCATGTCGACATGGTCGGCCGAGGTACTTGTAAGTTTGTACCTAAAATGCGAAGTGCGCCCGGCCTGGGTACACTTTTAAAAAAATTCGCCCAAATCTTTGAGAAAAGAATATTATATGGAGACGACAAATAGTACATATGGATCAGAGAGGTTGGACTAGTAATAGAGACCGCATTAAAATAGCAACCTTACCCAATATATGCACTTCACTCTGACTTATGATTTTTTTCTCATGTAAGAGAAAGATAAATACACAAATGTCATTTCGAATCTTCGAACATTCTTCGAAATTGTCGTAAATATTAACTAGACTAGTGATGTGCTTACTCAAAATGAATTTCGATAAAATATCGATAATGTTTGCAATAAATCCTTAGATTTGGTTTACTCAGAATGAATATCAATTGAATGTTGATAAATCCTCAGATAAAGTAAAATATTTGAATAAATACAGCTTATATTTAAACACTAGTAACGATAAAAATATATTTTTAAATTACCTTTTTAAGGTGAATAAAGTGATTTATATACCTACATAATATCACTAATAATCACTACCTATATGCAATGATAGGGTCAATGTCGAGATCATTACCACGTAATGGTTTTCGAATACAAAACCACGTTACGTATTTCAGACTTTTGGAAGTTATATGCTTATTATTTAGCAAATTATCACGATCGTCAAGTGTTTGTCTAAAATCTTCCAAACTAAATTAGGCCTTCTGAAATTGAAGGGAGGCACGATCCCAGTATGCTCGGTTACATAATTATATTAAATCACAAATCGAGAGCAGGCTGCAGTAATAAGTGAGTTAACTAATACGTAAATTAGAAATAAAATTTAACTTCAGGGTCAATTTAAAATAAAATATTTCACACATAATGATCACATTTATTTCATGTAAAATAGAAAAAGTCTCTGACAATGTCATTGGCTTAGTTAGAAAAAAAACTCAAATCTTTACACAATCATATTATATATACCTACAGGTCAAATTAATTACACCCTTATAGATACGCCTAGGTCTAAAATAAGTGAGAAATAAAGTAATTTAAAAGAATTAAACCAGGAGCCCGCATGGTGAGTAAGAAAGAAAATAAAATTGTGTGCGTACTTCTAACTGGCACCGCACTCAAAAAGTGTTGTTGTTAAAAATATTAGTTTTTCTGCTGCCTAGTGCGAGCATCTTAAGATGTTGCTCTTGGCGATTATTCCATTTACTGAAACAACTATCGGCACAATGATCGCCGAGTTCACATCCCACATATCGACAATCTCATGAGCTGGGACCAAATATTTGATCTCCTTCTCTTTTTCTGCTTTTACGAGATTGTTGTCATGCGATGTGGTAATAACGTCTATCAATGCTAATCGCTCTACTCGGTTGATCACTACAATATCAAGCTTATTGGCTACAATAAACCTATCTCCGTAATGATAGACCTTTTCCAGGACGCTTACGTACGACCATTTTTTCGAGAACTGAGAACAAATATTTTAAGGGTTCACAGCAGTCTACTTGTCATTTGCACGACGACAGGTTTATCATGGCTACGATTATATAATCATGATAATGACTCACACGATTAGCATCATGGTAATTTATCGTTTTTTGGCAATCTGTCGCCACTGCAAAAAAGTAGTCAATGACTACTCAGTACTTAGTACAGTTAATAGTATTGTCCTACATGTGAAGTCTTGCATTTAATTACACAAGCTTTAAACTTAGTTGTTAGCAGCAGATGGTTTTATTTGAACTTTTATAAACACGAAAGTTTGTGATGATCGATGAAAACACTTTTCTTGAGATATATAATAATATTCAAGTATACTTATTTTTCAAAGAAATATTGCAGTATAGCTTCTACATCACAATAGTGCAAAGGCTACCTTTTTTTTGCAATAACTGTCACCCACATCGGCGAATACGTGGGCCGAAGCTAGTCTGTAAAATAAAAGTATCGATAAAGTTATAACGTCACTATGTTTATGCGTCACATTTTTATACGAATAAATCAAAATGTCTATGAACGAAGTATCAAAGTTTCAAATGAAGTTCTATTAAATTTTGACGGGTAATGGAGCCCACACTGGAGCCCAGTCCCAGACCTTTGAGTGTTGTGATTCCTCCGTCTATTTACATAATATATATAGTCTAAGATATGGATACATTACATTATACAAATATATATGAAATCGACATAAAGCCACCAAACATAATGTTGTCTCGTTTTGTCTTAGGGATATCTCTGTCAGAAAAAAGAGATAGCCATAGTTTACTGAATACATTCATCATCGCAATAATTTATTAGAAACGTCAATCGTGCCAGTGTCGCCATATTGTTTTCCAAGTTGTGTGGTACATTTGCTGTCAAATCGTTGTGTATCGTACATCATATTTTTGTTTTTGTGCATAAATATGTCTAAAAACCAGATAAATTAGTGCTCCAGGCTTTGCTAGAGATCGTAAAATCATGCCTAAGTGTTAAATTGAACTGTGCAGTGCAAGATAAAGCTATAATCAACACAAATGTACTCTTCACAAGTAAGTAACAAGTCATGATTTATATTGTTGAATAGGATTAGTATGTACAAAATATTGTTACAAGAGGTTCTTTTTATAGTTAATTTAACAGTTTTTAGTTCCGTTATGGCCTAAATGTTGTTATTTTCGTAGTTTGGAATTTTCCATATTTACGTATTAGAGGTTAGTAGTGATGTTACTGATAATGTCGATATGGGTTATCGATATATCCGTAATGTATTATAATGAACCAGAAGTGGAATATATAAAAAAAAAGAAACAAAGTAAACTTGACAATTTTAATACCACGAAATAACAATTTTACAATATACCTAACCAAAGCACTTTACAATAAACTTATAGTCTGACACGTCTATCACGTCTAACGCTCGACCGAAAAGTGAGTGGCCAGCCTGCCCTCAGCGTCCACGCAATCTCCCCTCTCCGGAGGCCCCTCCACGGCCGGTACGTCACCGGAATACGTCATCATGACGCTACTTGGCCCCGCCTCCTCGCCGGAAATCCGTAACACGGCCTCTCCTGACACTGCGGCGTCCTCGACCGCTTCATCAGGGGTAGCCTCACTGTCCTCTCGAACCTCTTGGACACCAGTGTGATCATCTGCAGATTCTGAAACGTGACACTATTTGAGTAAAATTGTAAGACAGCTAAAGCGTCTCGAGTTTTATGTAGATAGCCTTGGGTTGAGACAGCATGCGTGCACTCATACCGTCGCAACGAAGGCCATCACCCATTCTAAATTGCAAATGAAATAGCAAAAGAAATCGCGCAGCAGCAGATTCCGGATTCTGCTGCTGTGCCACATAACAAAAGCATTCAGTTTGTTAATGGAATTGCTATGCCCCGTGACAGAGGCACACAAGTTCGCATATCACGACTCCTCGGTACATAATCTAGGCACCCAAGTTCGCATGTTATGACCTACTACTCGCATTACGAAAGCATTCAATTGTTAGATGCAATCGTTATGCCCCGAGATAGAAGCACACAAGTTCGCTTATCGCGACTCCTCAGCACATAACATAGGCACACAAGTTCGCATATTATGGCTGCCGTGACAACCCGTGTCACATGTGACATTGAACACCATCACTGTTACAACACCACCCAGTTTGCTTTTGTTACTTGCTTGACTCACACAGCCAGCGACAATAGTCTATTCACAGACTCACAAACTTAAAACTTGCTCGTCTCTCATAACTAGCAACAGTAGTCTATTAACATAATAGACTCACCGACATCAAAGAAGGCCGCACACGCCTCCGGCGTCCATTCGCCGCGCCACTGAACTATATGTTTAGCTGCCGCCTGCGTTTTCTTGTCGTACGAGCCAGCTAAAAGCTCCAACTCGTAGCGATGATGCCCGAGGTCTGCAACGACCCGATAAGGGCCTCGCATACCAGAGTCCAGCTTGCCGGAGCATTGTGTGGTCTTGCCCACAAAAACCAGGTCACCAATAGTGTAGATGCGAGGTTCACGACGCGTTGCATTAACACGTTCGTCTTGTCACTGTCTCTTGCTTGCCAGCAGTTCTGATGTTCTTTGTCTGCGAAGCATGGACATCGCTTCTCGATTATTATGAGCATCATTCAAAGCCACATCTCTTACTAATGACCTTAGTACAGGCGTAGTGCCCTCAATTCCAGTCAAGAGGTGAAGAGGAGCTACCTGAGCAGTTGATTGTTTGGTAATATTTATTGTCAGTTGTATCTTCCACAAGGCTTGGGACCAACTAGTACCTTTGACATTTACTACAACTCTCAGCATGTTTAAAACAGTGCGGCAGTAGCGCTCAACCTGGCCATTTTCACAATGCATTCCAGGTGTTATTGAGTGTGTGGAACATCCCAGACTGGCCACCCAATCTTGAAAACTAGAACTTTCAAACATTCTCCCCTGGTCAGTTACAATTAATGATGGGGTACCGAACAGAGATAATGCATTTGTAAACACGCGTTTTAGTTCGTCTGTGTCTTGTCGGTGCAAAGGGTATAAAAGACAAAACTTTGTAAATGCATCTATCAGTAATAGAATATATTTGAAGCCACTAGACTCCACAAGAGGGCCAAGGGTGTCCATATGGATTGTGGCAAACGGAACGTCTGGTTTTGTCCACGATTGGATGGGTAAATGCGGTGCTCGGGGCACTTTTTTATGAGATACACAAACAATGCAGTGGGTTATTTATTTTTTAACAAACTGTCTCAAACTAAGAAACCAGAAATGACGGAGGATCAACTCAGTTGTTTTAACCTAATGGAAGGAAAGAGGAACCCACCACGCACCCTCGAATTGACCACCCCAACTATTGCAATAGAAAAAGGTTGACAATATCGAACTCCTCTAAAAGGATAAGGGATATAGGAATGGTATGGGTTCCAGGAAGATACCTGACTTGCAGTATCCCGCTGTATGCGCCGACTATTCTTCGACACGTGTTTCGCCTCTGCACGAGGCATCCTCAGGAACGATGGGCAACGACTGAGCGCTTTCCAACCGTGGGCATGTATTATAAACGATTGTACTTTCTAATCCCCTCCCTCCGTTGCTCGACTGATGTGAGTCATTATGACGGTGTGCGAATATATTCAGCAGTGGGGACCCGTTAAAGTTGGTTTGATCGTTCAGTAATGTATGCTTGTCCCGCTTTAAAATCTCTAATTGTTCCAATACGCACATTCTAATACCCTTTTGACAAGTGTGTATGACGTCAAATGAATGTCCGCTATTTAAGGTATGACCCGATTCAAGTAAATGTTCGGCAAAATGAGACTTTTCCGGCTGGTTGTTTCTAAACGCCGCTAAATGTTCTTTATATCTCAGCTCAAAACTTCGACGATAAATAGCGGACATTCATTTGACGTCATACACACTTGTCAAAAGGGTATTAGAATGTGCGTATTGGAACAATTAGAGATTTTAAAGCGGGACAAGCATACATTACTGAACGATCAAACCAACTTTAACGGGTCCCCACTGCTGAATATATTCGCACACCGTCATAATGACTCACATCAGTCGAGCAACGGAGGGAGGGGATTAGAAAGTACAATCGTTTATAATACATGCCCACGGTTGGAAAGCGCTCAGTCGTTGCCCATCGTTCCTGAGGATGCCTCGTGCAGAGGCGAAACACGTGTCGAAGAATAGTCGGCGCATACAGCGGGATACTGCAAGTCAGGTATCTTCCTGGAACCCATACCATTCCTATATCCCTTATCCTTTTAGAGGAGTTCGATATTGTCAACCTTTTTCTATTGCAATAGTTGGGGTGGTCAATTCGAGGGTGCGTGGTGGGTTCCTCTTTCCTTCCATTAGGTTACAATGGAGTTCCGCCAAGTAACGCCTGATTCAATCAACTATATCAGTTGTTTTATCAATGCCAAAGTGTTCATGATCATCATGAAACACACGGAGAAGGCTAAGCCTGAACCCTTTTGGGATAAAACACAAAAGGCGCGTTTGTTCCCCAGTGGGACTATATTTATAGTACAAGAGGTTGTTCTTAATAACGTAACGCGTAGCATCCATCTGACCATCCCTCAATTTTCCCATCAGATCTTGAGTTTCAGAATCGGCAGTCTGTGCAATTTGTGCCCAATTGGTTGGTTTACGTATATGAAATACATTGCACGGATTACGGCTGAGAAAATCTGCATGTTGCATCAGAGTGCCTTTTCTGTACTCAATAGTGTACCGAAAATCTTGCAAATACACCCACCATCTAGCAACTCGGGGTACTAAGTCCTTTTTTCGCTCAGTTAGTTTAAGCGAATTGCAATCCGTCACTATTTTAAAGTCTATGCCGATAAGATAGTGGCGGAAGTGCTGTAATGCTTTTACGATCGCCAGAGTTTCGAGCTCGTAACTGTGATACTTTGACTCTGCCCCATGTGTAGCCCTACTAAAGTACCCGACTACACGTTTATATTTACCGTCATGTAGCTGAAATAACACAGCCCCGAAACCAATGGCGCTGGCATCTGTGTGTAATTCAGTGGGCAGTTTTGGGTCAAATATTGCTAGTACGGGTTCTTCGGTCAAGCAACTAATAATATAATCGCGAGCCGTATTTTGCTCGTCACCCCAAATAAACGGGTATCCGTTTTTTGTGAGTCTAGCAATACAGGCAGTTTTTACAGCATAATTATCGCATATATCGTCTGAAATACCCCGCAAGTCCCAGGAATTGACGCATTTGCTTCACATTCGTAGGCTTCGGTGACTTAACTAAAGCCTCCACTTTTCTAGGACTCGGCCGTACCTGACCCTGACTAATGAGTCTCCCTAGGTATTCTACTTCGACTTCGAGAAAGGCGCACTTTCGCAAATTTATCGAGAACCCTGCCTTCGTGAGTGTGCTAAGCACTTGTCGTAACATATCGAGACCCTCACTAGTAGAGTCAGATAGAACCAATACGTCATCGATATAATTGAGTACTTTCCCGGTATCAATCAATGACCTCAAAGTCTTAGAAATTATCCTCTGGTAAACTACAGGGGCGTTTGTCAACCCATATGACATTTTCAGATATTCGAAATGACAAAAGCAGTTTTACTGATGGAGTCATCGTCACTCATAGGAATCTGGTGAAAACCAGTCGCCATATCTAAACTGGAGAAGAATTTACTGCTACCCAACTTGTCGATATGATCGTCGATCAAAGGCAATGGAAATCTGTCCTTTACTGTTATAGCATTGAGGGCTCGGTAGTCGACGCACATCCTATCAGACCCGTCCCTCTTCTTAACTAGTATGATAGGACTCGCGTATTCTGACTGTGACTCACGGATAATAACTTAACGAGAAGTTCGTTTACAATGTCGCGAACCCTTAACTTTTCGTCAGCGGAAAGCTTGTAAGACCTATAGTGCACCGGTGCATCGCTATTTAATTTTATTGACATGCTGCCGGTGTTAACTGTTGACGTAGCAGTCCCCATAGCGAAAGAATCACAAAATTCGTTGATAAGTGAGAATAGATGCTCCCTATCTTTGCCCAATAAAGGTGTCCTGACTAAACTAACATCAATAAGTTGTACAGTTGAGGCGTTACCCACTCGTATCAATTGTTGTACCTCACTAGTACGAATATAAGCTACACCTTTCCGGTTAAGGACGTCCGTACCTATCAATATCGGGGCACTTATACATTCGGAAGATACTATGAACAAGTCGACTTCTAGCGATATATCAGGGAATTCTATAACTTTAGTTACGTAACTAGTACATTCTATTTTCTGACTTCCAATTGCACTCATGACGCGAAAGGTTGGTTTTCTATTGGCGGTAATGTGCTTAAGAACCGAACTGGAAATCAAGGAAACATCTGAACCACTATCTATCAACGCATCGACTGGCACTTGGTCGATTACTGCTGTCATAATGTTACCTTGTTGAGGGTTAATTAATTTTTGGCAAAAATTTACCTCACTCAAGCAGTATTCCTCCTAGTGTCCGGTTTTCTTACAAAACGTACATGATTTAGATAATTTGTTCGGTTTTGAAGTGTTTCCAATCAATCCATTGGTGTTCTTCGACCTTTTTGGACAATTATCCTTCCTATGGCCCATGCCATCACAATTGAAACACTTCAAATCAGACTTAGAAGTCCCACGCTTATATGCGTTTGAGCGAGTACCATAATTTGACAAACGATTATGATTGTGTACACTAACAAAAATTCCACTAGTTGATTAGGTTGCAATTTAGCATTACTCGCAGCGGCTTTCACTTGAGAGTCACTTATGCCTCTTATAACAATTGCAGTCTTTAAATCGTCAGACAGGCCCGTAACAATATTTAACCGCAACAACGACTTGCGAGCGTATTCGGCATAGGAAGCGAAATTTTTACTATCAGTGCACATTACTTCAAATAGAATGCTAGCAACATCGATGCTTCGTGGGCAGAGTGAACGAAATTCGGTTTTGAAATTGGACCAGGATCGATCGGCCGTAACCCACTCATTAAGCCATGTACGAGCGTTACCCTTCAGGCAACTACCTATACGCGATAGGCACTCGCGATCGTCCCAACGGCTAGACACACGGCCACGATCCACCTCTGCACACCAAACATCAAAGTCGTGAATACTTGGATCGAAATTGGAAATGTAGTAATGGTTGGATCTTACTTGCAATAGGGATGACAATGCGCCAACGATCCTGTCCGTCGTATCCTTATTGGGCTCAGCTAGGCTTGGAGCGCCCGTCACCTCCTCTGCGGCAGCGGATGTGGTGGTATTTGACTCCGCACTTGATGCAGGCACCAGCGGCGGTGGCAGCGGCGGCGGCGGCGTGTGACACTCGCGTGGCAGGCGCGGTTTCGAGTTGGCAGTAGATGGACTCGATAATCTGTTCTCAATCGCATTTAATCTACTAAGAATCACGTCCAATGCCTGATTACGAAAACTTACCCGACAGCCAGGCGAGCTGTCACGTCGCCGTCTATCCGTACCATCGCGACGGTCGCGCGACCGGTACCTACGCGTTTCGTTACAATTAGGGCGCCTTCAAATTTGCCGCAACATGACGCGCGACGGCAGCGCGGCTGCAGCGCTGCGGCCGCGCTGCAGCCGCGCTGCTATCGCTAGGTTTGAGATTCGTAGTGTTGTACATTTAGTTTCACGATGGATTCTGACGAAGAAACACTTTTCTTAGTGTTACTATTAAAACGAAAAAGGATTTTGGCCAAAAAACAAAAAAGAAACCTAATAAAAACTTACCGTTATTTTGTATAACTCAACAAACTGAATTTTATAAAGTAAAAGGCTACAGTGACAAACAATTTCAGAATTACTTAAGATTGTCAAGAAAACAATTCTACGAATTATTTTACCGTTTTGGTAACATTACGTGTTGTTGCTATTAAATGTGTGTTTCATTTGACATACCTAATAATTTCAAGATGAATAAATAATGTGTATTGTAATGTAAATTAATTGTAAGTTAAACCTAACATAGATATAAAATTACCTTATATATTTGTATGCCATATAAATGGTAAATGTGCAGCACCAATTTTCTATATCATCCTATTGTAACTACATTTACCAAATAAATTCATTTCATTTCATTCCTATTCGCTATAATTAATAAGCTAAATAAGGAATACAAAAATAAAGTGCTTCGTGCTTTCGTGAAAACGTTGTGGTCATTTAGGCTTTTTTTAGTTTATATTCCTAAAAGTTTTTTTTTGTCTGTTTACTAGATGAAGACACGATTTATAATGGTGCATCAGCAGAAATATTAAATTACGTGTGGTTATTCTGATGAAGCGCTAAAAAAAGTCTATTTTCCATTTTGTGACCGAATAATTGATAGGGACTCTTTACAATATACTTACATGCTTCATTTTTTTCACTTGCGGTTTTGTTTGTGAAATCTTAACATATAATTATATTTTCACCACAGCAGCTCAAACATGCCGCTTTTGCTGCGAGACAACAGTGAACAAAACGCGATTTTGATTCGAGCGTGAGGCAAAGTAGCTTTTTAATTTTTCAATCTTCAGTGCCACGAATTGACATTGTTCAGCCACAAATTTGAAACATTCGAATTTTACTGTGCTCTGTCTCTTTCACATGCATATAAAAAGTGAGTGAAAAAACAAACCCCTTCGAATTCGCAATTCGATTTTGGAATTCGACCTCAAAGAAAACACCTACGGCAACGCAAAAAAAAAGAATAAAGAAATTACTTTCTTTTAATATGTTATTGTTTACATGTTTAATTTATTATTGGATTTTAAAAAAATAAGTCTAATTAATAGTATAAAATTAGTATTTAACCAATACATTTTTATTTAGAATTACAACAATGATACATTTGAAAAATAAACGTCAGGGACGCGGTATTAAAACGCGATTTAAAAAAGTAGCGGGAATAAAAATTTCGCTGATGCTGTTACAGTAGGCATAGCGTAACGTGTTAAATTTATATTAATATATAAAATAATCTAAAAAGATGAATGAAACTAGCGATGATGACTGTACTTTAACACCAAAAAAGTTAAATCAACAAGTGATTATGCAGAATTCAATCTATTCCTGTTCATTTCTATGTCTCCTAAGTAATATGTGTTCTCACTGCTGTGGTGAAAAGTTATGTGTGCTACACGAGAGCAAAGTTTTTTGTATCTCGTGCTGTTGAGTCCCTCACCACGCTCAGGATTCTAACTTTGATTCACTCGCTACGCTCGTGAATCCTTCGCTTGCTCGGGACTCAAAATCAGCACTCGAAACAAACAACAACTTTGCTCTCTTGTTGCACAAATAACTAATCTTGTGTGCGTTTGTATGTTACTGAACTCCTTCTAACCGAATGTACCGATCTTGATGAAATTTTTTGTGTGTGTTCATGGGGACTTGAGAATGGTTTAGATTCACAATTTAGTCCACTGAAAATCTAGTTTTAATTAATTTTTAATTTGTAAGTAGTTGTGTATTTCGGAATGTGTCACATTGGAACCGACGGACTGCGCTGCTATAGCAGTGTCAAATCTTACATTAATAATTTCGTCAAGGAGAACATCCAAACCTTAACTGAATAACAAAACATAAAAAAATAAAGATTTCGAGTCGACAACATATATCCGCAAAATTCGGATTGTCGAGGATTTTGTTAAATTCTAATGGTTCTGACAGAAAAATCGCAGTCGCCATATTGGCCACTCTAGCGAAAAGTCACTGATACCGGATAATATTTTGAGTACTACCAAAGAGGTACTACTAAGTCTTGGTACTAAAATGGTACTAAGTAGTTTGTATGTGTAAATACTTTTTGCAGTTATATTTCTTTAACAGTTAAAACGACAATTATAGAAGTATCCGCCCAATAAAGGAGATTTGCGTTACCGCGAACATAGATGATATACTACAACTAGAGAACCTCGAATTTACGCGAGCGAAGCTGCGGGCAAAAGCTTGTTCTCAATAAATTTATTACGTATTTCTTCCCATGCTTTTTCTTTTCAATTTAATTACTGTACTTGTCGGACCTCGAATCCCATATCGCTGGACGACTTTCAACCTCATCGATAAATTTTTCAACCTGATTTTCGTTCATGTTTAGACTTGTACAAAAAAATACGTGCGCGCAGTCACTAGTCGATCGATGAACTGGTGCGTGGCCGCAGCGCGGGTGTAGCGCTGCATTCGCGCGTTTTTTATTTACATGGATTTACAAAGCAGCGCGGCCGCAGCGCTGCAGACGCGCTGCTGCCGCGCGGCTCTTTGCGTCTAATTTGAAGGCGCCCTTACTCCGACTACGACTACGATAACTTTCTTTTGAACTGTGTCTAGGCATAATCAAAATGAATCTTACTACTTAGATCTATGTTGAAATGTTAACGCGTAACGAGGTTGATATACGGCTACCGCACAGAAATTTAACAAACAGCAAGAGAAAAAAATATCAAATGTAGGTAGTAAGTTTAAATTTAAACGGGCTCTAATCTAGACCCGTTAGCGGAAGGCTTAGTGGTCCAAATCCCACTTCTGATATAATGAACCAGAAGTGGAATATATTAAAAAAAAGAAACAAAGTAAACCTGACAATTTTAATACCACGAAATAACAATTTTACAATATACCTAACCAAAGCACTTTACAGTAAACTTATAGTCTGACACGTCTATCACGTCTAACGCTCGACCGAAAAGTGAGTGGCCAGCCTGCCCTCAGCGTCCACGCAATCTCCCCTCTCCGGAGGCCCCTCCACGGCCGGTACGTCACCGGAATACGTCATCATGACGCTACTTGGCCCCGCCTCCTCGCCGGAAATCTGTAACAGTATAGATATTTCCACAAACGATAGCATTGTTAAAAACATCTCGTGTCTGTAAACGGAAATAAATGAAACATTCCACCAATTTTGTCTGTACCTAGTAAAGGAAAAGCGATATTTGAGTTATTTGACTAACTTATTAACTTAGCCCTGATTACATAAAACCCAAAACCGCTGCATCCTGCTCTATGTTGAGGAAAATGAGCAGTTAAAATAATTATATTATGTTTTTTGCCAACAGATAACATGAACAGCAACTGTATGCGAGAATTCCTAGCAATGAAACGTTAAAGAAAATAATTTCATTTATAAACAAGAGGACGCCCGCAGCTACACCTGCACATTTTTTTGACTGTTTCTGTCCGATCCCGTGGGAATTTCAAGAAACTCCTTCTTAGTGCACTCCTGCGATCCCCAAAGAACATACGTGCCAAATTTCAGCTTCCTGCACCTTATAGTTTTGGCTGTAGCTTATCTGTCAGGCAGTCAGTAACGCAAGGATTTTATATAGGTATACAGATAAAAACAAATAAATAAAATTGATTAATCAATTTTGATTTTTCTTACCCCTCATGGTATTTCAGTGTCGCTGTGTGTTTCATAACGATATGTATGGTGCCATTCATGTCCGGTACTGTCACAGCGACACAGTATCGATATTGGCTACCAGAAAATACTTTGTTACATCTTTGATACAAGGGACGTTTTTCGCTTTACCATGTTCACCCATGTGCATTTGCATTATGGAATAAACTAATCTGGCAAAAAAAATAGTTCTAAATCTACAGTAATGTATTATTTACCTACCTCTAACCGGCTCAATGTCGATATCGATTATATTCTGGAGTCCAGTCCAACCCAACGGCAGCCATTTTATTTGCAACATCATTTCGTAGGTACGTCCAATCCATGTTATTCACAGATCTGTGGCCCAAATAGAAAAGCTCAAGACTGACGACAAATTGCCAGCTTGCAGATATCAATTTGTATCATAATAATGTCACGATCTCTTTTCACAAAATCTTTTTTTTACGTATTTTGTGCAATCGTGGCAAAGTGGCAACACAGGTCACTGACAGCGTCTGGCGTCTGTGTTATACTCTGTAATTTGTGACCTGTGTTATCTTATCTGTCAAACGAAAGAATCCATAATTCGTTTGTATTCCCCTCTTTTGTGAATACCTATTTAATTAATTATAAGTGTATTTCTTTATTAAATGAGTAGTAAGTGAGATTTAACGATTGTACAATGGCAGGTATATTCGCGGGTATATCATATTTATTTTCTTTACCAATATTTAGATTGATAGCGTGCCGACTAGCTAGCACTGCGAACTATGTTTTGGCATTATTTCCCAAATTACTTCATATTTATAATATTATGTTCATTCTTTTTGTGCTTTCTGTTAAAGTATACCAACGCTTTTGACCAGAAACGTTCCCAAAATGATTGGTGTTTCAGATAAACTCACGTTGGATAGACAGGCTATGAAAGACCGGAGTACATCACATCTCCGGATATATGTGGGCTCTTTACCTGACAGTGCTTCGGTAGATGACATTTACGAGCACTTCATAAATTACGGCGAAATAAATGGAATAATTATAAATAGAAATTTTGGATTTGTACAATTTGCTGAGGAAACGAGTGCGCGGGAAGCTATCGCCAAAGCTAACGGAAGCAACTTTCAGGGCAACCGTCTTGTAGTAAAAACTGCTCAGACAAATTCTGATAAGAGGTATGTTATAGTTTATATTAGACTCTCTATAAAAGTATAAATATTTATTTATTTATTATATACACATTATATATATGTCTACCATTACAGATATCTTAACCTAACGCGACAAACGTAGGACAAAGAAAGATAAAAAACTGTTAATGTAATAATCAAACTTGTTACTTAATAATTATGTTATCCTGATGAAATCGCTCATACATCACCAAAAGCTTAGGAAGGAGACTATCTTGCAGTGTCAATCCTATTGCTCACATCTCTGATTAATTTTAGTGACACAGACTTGAAATTGTGATTATTAATTGTTTTAATATCTAAGAAAATTTACTGCTAGCTTATAGATGAGATAAAGTTTACCAATCAACGCCTAGCCAGCTTGTTGAGTTGTGATATATTCTTTTTCATCTTGTATCCTCAGCTTTGGCAATTTGTAAATAGCTCTTTGGAAGCATCAGCATTATTAGATTTCATGCATTGCCTTACAGAGAACAGTTCTATTATTTAAATGTTATGCTAACATAATATGTAATAGATAAAGTATTTGAAAAGCTACTGAAATTAGACACTGTCATTTGCACCTTAAACATACCATCTCAATTTCCAATCTATTTTGTTCACTCTCTAAACAATCTCTCATTCAAGACACTCCTAATAATTTGGTTCAAATACAAATAAGAGGAAATATTTATGGGCATTGTACCTGGTCATCAATTAATGAGTCTTGGACTAGTTAGGTACAAGACTTGGTAATCTGATAGACTAATTGTATCTTTCATCCACATTTGTAACTGAACTTTCATGACCAGCTATGATCAGAGAATTTTCTTCTCTTTACTTAGATGCTTCTAGCCGGTTACAGAAGTTCATTTACAGAGGTACCAAGATAAAAAGTAATTGTATCTTTTCTATGCAGGCACACAGAATCGGCGAATGTTTCACAAAACCTGCCACCTGCAGTAGCTCTCAGTGACAACAAATTAGGCCCTGACGATGGTGCCGAAGATCCTTATGACAGCTTTGGCAACTATATTGGAGATCAGAGTGAGTGCTATTATCAGAATATACTATACATTGGTCTGAGTGTTGCTAAAAGTGCGAGTCCGAGATGGGCTGGAGACCACAAACTGCAACCAACGCCACTAGACTTGGAAATATAAGCAAATGTGATCGCAGGCAATACTACAAGACAGAGCCGCCATCCCCAATGTTGCCTGTGGTTGCAGACTGCACACCTTTAAACACACGGGTTTTCCTGAACACTGTGCAGTTTGGTGGCATTCAGCAGGATATTTCAATTAATAATGGAATCAAATTAGTAATACAATTTTATTTAAGAGTATATCAGGGGCCCAATTCTGCTAAGTAAATATGGTTTCGATATCAAGTCAGTGTCATACTTACGTCACAAAAAGCGTATTCTTCTAAATCATCTGATAATTGAGGCCATGAGAACCATAGTGGCCTAATTAGTTAGGCCACTATGGTTCTCATGGCCTCAATTATCAGATGATTGCCATACGGGCCTAAATAAGATAGGATAATATTGTAAAAAAATTAGTTTTTTTACAATATTATCCTATCTTATTTAGGCCAGTATGGCACTTCATGTTTAGATCACTGACTAAAAACTGTAACAGTGATTAAGTTGCCATCTAGTCAATATTCGTTGTATCACTTTTATGCCACTCTGGTGCTATCAAAATGATCAATTTGAACTGGAATAAATCATAAACTCAATATTGTAAAAAAATTAGTTAGGCCACTATGGTTCTCATGGCCTCAATTGAAAGAAGTTGTAACGAGATCGTAAATTGAAATAAGTGTCAAAATATGTGTATTGATAAATTGATTCATAACAACGAATTGTTTATTTCAAGTTATACGATAATTTCATTAGGTTATCAGAATACCGCTTCTGAGTCCATTCAAAATATAATATCAATGTCATATAAAAATAGGAGAATTGGCCCCCTGATGTATAGTAATTAGACCCTTCGGCTGCATGAAAAAATTATTTAACAACTATCTGTTTAAAACTTTCTCTTGACTATTGATATTTTCACCTGTATTAATAAAATATGGTCCTTGTATTAATAAAAGTATGCATATAAATGTATTAAGTGTGTATATAAATTATATAGTTTGTTTACTGGTACACATGCAACTAAGGTCAACTCGGCAAAGACCGGCATAGGTCATTGATTTCCATTTTCGATGGCAAATTTTGGATGTTTCTTTTGTGTTTTATACGAGTAGTATTAATCTATGAGTTCAAATATTAAGTCGACTCTTAAATAAAAGTACCCAAAACACGATAAGTCGTTCGGTTATAAAACAAACACCAATTTTTTAAAAAACCGCCAAGTAGACGGATTTCTCTGCGATGTCGGGTAAGATCGTCTAATAGCGAAAAAAAATAGAATAAACCTGTTTACACGAATGTAGACATTGTGTGTGTGTGTATCATTCATCAACAATTCACTCAATGCTGTCAAATTAAAATAAAACTTTCCCAGTGGCACCCTATCTTATAAAGAAGTGTTTGTCGGGTAAGTTCGGCATACTTCACCATTCAGGGGTAGAAAACATTTCGGTCGGTTATTTTCGCTTAAATAAAAACACATTCTTAGGCTAATAAGGTTTTAATTCGTTATAAAACATGATATAATAAAACTAAACTAAGTAATTAAAATGTATGTTCGGTAATAGCTTTGGCCTATTCTGTATTAGGCCAAAGTTATTGGCGACGTTATTATTTTTAATATAAGGTCGTTATGAGATCAAAAAGAAATTTATACAAAAATTAGTACGTAAATATACCTAATAGTATTTATAACTTTTAGTAATTATTACTATTTAGAGTTTATAATTTTAGATACATAACAAGTCATTCGTATTTGCACTTAATTTAATTTCTTATTAATCATCTTATGTTTCGCAAGAATTAGGTACAATTTTTTTGTAATCTATTTGCATATCAAATAAAGCCAAATATGAGAAATATTCTTCAGGTCATATTTTGACGATAGATAGTAGCCAACCTTTTAATCAACGGCCTGTTTCTAAAAACAAAATAAAATATAAATTATGTTTCTCAGTTCTAATTGCTTTTTTTTTTAGTGTTTGTTTCAAACAAAAAGTTGCAAAACCAGCCCTGCAACGACCCCAATGATTACGTTTAGAAACGTCAAGCTACCCGCTTGACGTTTCTAAACGTAATCATTGTAATCGATTTTCTAATAACACGAAAATAAAATAATAATTCAGGTAATCAATTCAGCAACAAGGAATCTCACACTCCGACATAATTATATATTTTCATCTATAGTATACCAAAACATAGGTTGAAGCGAAAATGTTCACGATTTCTGAAAACGGCGAAGACCATACGCCAATCTTTGCCTCCAAAGACTAGACGGACTTCGCCACTATTACATTTTGAGGTTATATTTAATTTAATTATTGTAATCTTTGCCTCCAAAGACTAGACGGACTTCGCCACTATTACATTTGAGGTTATATTTAATTTAATTATTGTAATTTCGTGGAATATGTGTTTTATTACAATTTAACTAAATAATCACGTAAAGAAAGTCATAATCTAAGCACTTACCTGAACAGATCCACGTAAAAAGTACAGAAGAAGTTATTTTACACAATTTTTTACAGCACGGTAAGTATTTTCGCAATGCAAGTAGAAAAACCGACTAAATTTCAAATGTCATTTTTTGTTTTTGTATTAAGTACAACGACATCTATGTTGATTCATAACAGGTAAAATCGTTTTACAATTGACCACACCGGGCTGCCATCTATGTATCTATTCAAAAGTCGTCGCAATTGTTACTATACGGTCTTCGCCCCATTGACCTTACCGTTTTTCTCCTACCAATAATATCTCCATCCAAAGGTTGCCTGGTAGAAATCGCTTTCAGTGATAAGGCCGCCCTTTGTACTTTACTTAGATATAATGTTTCTAATAATATTTTTCATTGTGTACAAAAAAGTGTAAAATAAAATAAATAAATAAAAATATAACATGTATACAGACAAACAGTAATAGTTTGAGTACCCATGCTATCAAGTGTTTAAACTGCAGTGCACATGTTAAAATGGTGCTTTTGGATAATTTATAAATAAAGATATAAAATTAAAAGAACAAAAATATATAAATTATACAAAACCTTAATGCTGATAATAGGGTAGTTTCCAGGGTCAAAATAATTAGATTTTATTTAGTCCGTATTTTAGATTATAAAAAAATATTGGACACGTATTTTTTCTTTTTTCGAATAAATAAAAAATAACAAAGATATAGCCGATTAAAGTTACGTGTGACGTCATCTAGTGCTAAGGACGGACTAATATTTTTTTTTTGTCAACTAGCCTATTGTAATAACCCCTGCTAAAACCCATAAGTACCTTACACAAAACCACCAATTTTACTTGTCTAATTCTCAATAAAATTGTCTACTGTCAGGTTACGGCGATGAAGAGCATGAAGAAGGCTACGCGGCACCTTGGCCCGAGACCCGAGGTGGTATGCGAGGTCGCGGGGCTCCCAGGTCTCGACCACGGGGAGCAAGGGGCCGCGGCGCAGGACCCGGCTTCAGGGACCGATCACCCGTCGCTGGCAGAGGTAACACATTTTCGTCGAAAACTATTAAGATGGGTGTTCACTTGACGCAGGGGCGGATTCAGGCGATCGAAAGGGCTTGAGGCAAAGGCATCTTCTTCGAAAGACAAATGAAGTTTTAGTGTTTCCCTATAAAACACCTTGCTTCACTAGGTTTAAGCCAAAATAAATCTTTCCAAGAACTGGATCTGCCACTGCCTTGACATGTAGCATGTTGGTTGTTATATTTTATTTGCTTAAATAGCTAAATCATGCAACGAACCATGTTGCCTTACATTTGATGGTAAAATATTAATCTCAAGGTTTCAAATAGTTTGTTACTTTCTTAGAAATAGTATTCTTTCACCTAGTGATTTCATAAATTTTTGATCAATATGACTGATTAAAAACACTGCAGCAGCTTTGATATAGTTTGTATAAAAAGCAGTACAATCAAAAAGCTGCTGGCAATGCAATTGTCACACACTTTTACAAATACGACAGTAAAAAAAAATCAATATGCTATGCAATGTGAAATTCACCCAAAGTGCTCTAAAAGGACACTACTAATTAAATAGTTACGCTCGCACATTTAAAAAAAAATTACCAGGTCTTCCTAATCCCGTAGGTTTCGGGAAATCCCTTCTTAGTGCACCTCTACGGTCCCCGGAATCATACGTTGCAAATTTCAGTTTCTTGCGCCCAATAGTTCATAAAGTTGCTTATCAACTGACTCTGACAATTGTCACTTCAACATTACACGTTAGTGACACTCATGCAGTAAGCTTGCATTGAAGACATTTGGAATATCCATAGCTGAACATACATAAGTAAGCTTGTATCAACAAGCGGGCCCATTTGTTGGTGGTGGTGCAACACACCGACTGCAGCGCCACCTAGCTAGTCGAATTGTATTTTCAAACCATCTAGGAAAACACAAAATTATGCTCCAAGTTGGTTGAGCCGTTTAGGAGGATTTAGGTGAAAAACATACATAGACAACATTACAAAAGTGTCCTCAGTCAATTGTGAAAAGGAAAGACGATAATTGAATAATGCTTGCTTGCAATAGGAGCAACATCTTTCTACAACTAAGGTCAATGCTATGATAGGTACGGCAGCTATCCTAACTTAGCTATGCTCTTGCCAATTTTGTAGTATATGCATCCGCTAATAGGCTTGTGTCCACTAAAAATAAATCGGTTTGGTTGTAGTATCTATAGATTCATTATGAGTTTAAGATGTCAATAAAGTTTATTATTTATTATAAAAAGGTAAGACTAATGTTATTTTTGGATTCTAAAACTATAAATAATGTATTTATTCTTGTGACAGTGAACACCAATCAGAGAGCATTACGTCAAACAGTACGTCCGCCATTCATGTTGTTGATGTTTTAGTAGTAAATACAACTAAAACGTCAAACTTTCTACCTGTCAAATCGAATATAACCAAATAAAAGTGAGTACATCAGACCAGACTTCATTCACGGTTTGTTTTGTTTTAACAAACCGCTATGATGGCTTACAGCGTGTTCGTGTCAAATTCTAAAAGGTTTTCAATAAGCCGTAATTAGTAATGTTGCTGATCGATTTTTGAAGACAAAATCAGGTATTTCAGTTTAACATCTAATAAAGGAACGAATCAATCGCTAATAACATTTTAGGACACAAGCCTATCCTCATCTCATCATCAAGTATAGAATGCTTTAAATGTAAACAGCTTATGATTGCTTTTATGAAAGCACATTATAAATGCTTTTTTTATAATTGTTTTTAAACATCTGCAGCCAAGGATGTGAAGAAGTGTGCATCCACAACAGGATCAGTAGATAGTGATGGTGAATATTATTATGAACCATTAAAATTAACCGTTGAAAATTAAGCATACCTATTGATAAAAATTACTATCATTCATATTCATATGTAGTATTCGTATGTAGTACAAAAGCTCATACTGCAGTGCAATTTATCTAGCAAAAAGATGACTGTCGCGATTCCATTTTTATTTTGGCAATGTCTGAATAGTCATTGTCATTTCAAAGTCCATAAATGATGTCAAGTATTTTTGTTACTTTACATAATACATAATTATAATGACGTGATTGTTAAAAATCTTCGATAACATTAAAATAATTGAGGATTTTAACTGTTAATTTTATTGCAGTACATTATTTGAATTTGCCTAATCTATTTGTTTAAAGGCATAATTTGCATGTAGGCTGCTAAAACCCTTAATTTATGCTGCATTTGTTGAATGTATTTAAATTTTAACATTATTATTTAATTGATTTTCGTTGAATATTTTTATTAACTAAGACTAAGGCCCACTTGCACAACGATTCTTAAATTGAATTAAGATGTATTTTTCTTTTGATAAATTTGATTACGAGAAAAAAAATATTAAACACCACTAGCGTCTTGCACAACGAAAAATTTGTCGAGTAATATGATTTAAGAACTGTCAAAATTAATCACCGAAAATCGGCTGTTTAGTGGCTAATTTCATTTAAGAACTGTCACACTGATGTTGGCATCTTGTCATTAGCGACGAAAATTATCAATAATTATATAGGCTGACATGATGATGATGATGATATAACTGATAACAATGTACCTACTTGTGTTATTGTTAACCCTAGAATTCTACACTATTTGGCGCACATGTTATTCCTACACTGGGGTGCTGGAACACCCCATACTAAAATGACTGTAATCCTTAAAATAAAAAAAAACAATTCATGAAAATACGTTTTACTAAACAGAATTGGTAACTTGAGATCACAAAGTTAAATGTAGTTTGAGCAACAGCGCTTGTAGGATTTGGTCCTTTTTTGAGGATCACTGCAATGGACTAAGTTGGCATCCGGTAAGGGTCCTCCAAATGTTTATGTATCAGTTCCAAACCTAATTTCAAAACTGTCTGCTGAAACTTTATATTTGGCTTATTATTTGATCTTGAACATTTGTAAAGAACCCAGGAATTACAACTGGTCCCAACTTTTATTTCTTCCTCGCCAGATTTGTGGTCTAGAATAGAGCTTATTTCTTCGTAATTCAAACCTCTGACAGCCATCCGAAACAAAATAAATAAACTTCATTGAATTTTACCTTCATAATATCTAAAAATATCTGTATTTAATTCAAACAAGACTATTGTTTTAATAAATAATCAAATTTAATAACTTATTACATATAAATGCATCAATCGTAATAAGTAAATAATCTTACGATTTTACTACACTGGGGTACTGGCGAACCCCACAGCACTTATACAGGCGACCACACAACGCGGCCCTCGTCACGGTATTGACGTAACGCGAGCGGTTGACACCAAACTAAAATACTCCGACGCGCGAATTCGTGGATATTAAAGAAATTGAGATATTTAGAAAACAAAGCGGTGTGGGGTGCACCTGCACCCCATGTAGGGTTCTAGGGTTAATGCTCAAACGTTTCTAGTTATTATTTGTCAATTGTCATTTCGTTGCTTGGCGACGACAATGCGTTTTGTTTTATGCTCAAAGTATGTATATAGTCTTAAGGTTTTATGCGAAAGCATACGCATAACATCGTTAAAATCGTAACAAAAAGGCTTCATGCCATGAAACAAAACGTAGAAACTACTTTACCGACCTCATAAAATGTTTAACTAAATCTAAGCGTTGTTGTCGTTGTGCAAGAGGACGCTAAATACTTTTAACTTAAATTATTTTATGCTGTTAATTCTGTTCAACAATTTTAAATTAAGGAGTGACTTAAATCAAACGTTACGCAAGTGGGCCTAAAACTTAAATTTTAATCATCTAGCATTATTGGTTGAATAATTGTTGGTATTTGGTATGACGGATTAAGAATTCAAAATTTTATTACCCCACTTCCTGCCTGTCGCAGACGCGACTAAGGAAAATAAGGCCGAGCGCATACATACAACTGTTACATCGACTATAGTTGGTGCCACGAGAAGATAGACTTTTTGTAAACAAACATTCAGTGTTTCACAACCTTTTTTCAAACAGTTGTGTTTTGGATATTATACTTTTTGATAAATGTTTTTTTTTTCAATGCCTAATTATGCCACTATGTTTTTTAATTTATATTGTTTAATTTTACTAAAATAAAAATATTTGATTTTGTGTTTGAATGGTCGAATGTTCATAAATTTGCCGATTTTTTGTCGTTTTACACATCATTTATTCTGTAAATTAAGAAAAAATAGAGTACGATGTATGTTAATGATAGAGTACATACATGTTCCTCTATTATAGAAATGACTTTTTTTAAATCATAAACAATAAATCATTTGCTCAAAGTAGCCGACCTATCCTAAAATATTAAATAATTGCACAAAAAATTCTAGGCATGAGATTTGGATTTTTGTTTGTGAATGAAATCGTCAGAATGAACTTAAACAAAATCCATTAAAAGTTACGGTAGTCTGAAAACGCAATTTCTTTTTTAGGTATAAATAATTTTCTGCGCGGCTAATAGTTTGTCATCTGCTATTCTGCACCCGCTTTTTCGAGATGCCGGCAGCGGGAGGAGAGTGCAATCCTATAAACTTGTATTTAACTTTACATTTACTCCTTCTTGACAACTAAAAAATTTAATTTTGTCCTCTGATAAATGCATGTCAAGCCCAAGAATATAACACTACAATTAACTAACTCCAAATGTTGACATTCTAGGCGTCAGTACCTCAAAACATTAAAAGATCCTTTTGACAGCGCATAATATCGATAAAAACGCGATCCATTGACATATTAGTTTCCAATGACAGATATCTATGTACCGTTGCGCTCATTAGACTTGACATTATTTGCTTTTGACAGAACTATCGCTAAGTCACTTAGTAGAAATTCTTTGTTTACAAAAAGTCTATGTTCTCGTGGCACGGACTATAAACTGTTTCGTCGTGTTGTGTACTTTTCGTGATTTCTACTCAACCAAACAGTTTAGTTGATGGAAGTGCGCATACAATCGATTTTTTTATATCCTCAAATCAATCAGTCTTTTTCCAGCAACACTCGAGTCAAGGTGTTTACAAAGATAGAGACGTGGCGCCGCTTCAAATCCTTACACGAGATTGGTAGTCGTGGTCAGTCGCGGATCGACTGTTTACTCGATGGTCTGCGCACATCAATACAATGCAATACAAATTGAGCGCTTGATCGATAGTTGTCCAACTTTTAAATCAAAAGCAAATCGATAAGCATTTTTGACTTTTTTGTCGAGCAACTATCGAGTTGACAGTATGTGCGCTTCAATATATTCTTTAAGACATATGATACACAACAAAATAGGTGTTCAATTTAAAATTGTATGTATGTGCTAGCCCTAACACGTAGCAAATAGTATTTTTGCAAGCAGACGAAAAACCTGCGTGGTTTATTAGGCCTCCTTTCTAGTGTTGTAAAAGAACTGAGTCTTTATAGTTCTAATTTTGAGACTCGAATCTTTTTTTGAGGACTCAAGTCAAAAAAGAATAAGTAAAAGCTCAAGCCTCTCTGATTTTTTAGTCTTCTTAAAATATACTCCAGTCTTGCCAACGAGAACTCGAGACTGAGTCTTTTAAAACAGCTTACTCTTTACAAAAAGAACTCAAGACTTAGGCCCACTTGCACAACGATTCTTAAATTGAATTAAGATGTATTTAACGAGAAAAAAAATATTAAGCACCACTAGCGTCTTGCACAACGAAAAATTTGTCGAGTAATATGATTTAAGAACTGTCAAATTTAATTACCGAAAATCGGCTGTTTAGTGGCTAATTTCATTTAAGAACTGTCACACTGATGTTGGCATCTTGTCATTAGCGACGAAAATTATCAATAATTATATAACTGGACCGGACGACGCAGCAGGGGGAGGCCTATATGCAGCAGTGGACGTCCCTAGGCTGACATGATGATGATGATGATGATATAACTGATAACAATGTACCTAGTTGTGTTATTGTTAACCCTAGAATCCTACACTATTTGGCGCACATGCTATTCCGACACTGGGGTACTGGAACACCCCATACTAAAATGACTGTAATCCTTAAAATAAAAAAAACAATTCATGAAAATACGTTTTATTAAACATAATAGGTAACTTGAGATCACAAATCAGCCTTATTACACAAAGTTAAATGTAGTTTGAGCAACAGCGCTTGTAGGATTTGGCCCTTTTTTGAGGATCACTGCAATGGACTAAGTTGGCATCCGGTGACGGTCCTCCAAATGTTCATGTATCAGTTCCAAACCTAATTTCAAAACTGTCTGCTGAAACTTTATATTTGGCTTATTATTTGATCTTGAACACTTATAAAGAACCCAGGAATTACAACTGGTCCCAACTTCTATTTCTTCCTCGCCAGATTTGTGGTCTAGAATAGAGCTTATTTCTTCGTAATTCAAACCTCTGACAGCCATCCGAAACAAAATAAATAAACTTCATTGAATTTTACCTTCATAATATCTAAAAATATCTGTATTTAATTCATATAAGACTATCGTTTTAATAAATAATCAAATTTAATAACTTATTACATATAAATGCATCAATCGTAATAAATAAATAATCTTACGATTTTACTACACTGGGATACTGGCGTACCCCACAGCACTAATACAGGCGACCACACAACGCGGTCCCTCGTCACGGTATTGACGTAACGCGAGTAACTAAAATACTCCGACGCGCGAATTCGTGGATATTAAAGAAATTGAGATATTTAGAAAACAAATCGGTGTGGGGTGCACCTGCACCCCATGTAGGGTTCTAGGGTTAATGCTCAAAAGTTTCTAGTTATTATTTGTCAATTGTCATTTCGTTGCTAGGCGACGACAATGCGTTTTGTTTTATGCTCAAAGTATATAATATAGTCTAAGGTTTTATGCGAAACCATATGCATAAAACATCGTTAAAATCGTAACAAAAAGGCTTCATGCCATGAAACAAAACGTAGAAACTACTTTACCGACCTCATAAAATGTTTAACTAAATCTAAGCGTTGTTGTCGTTGTGCAAGAGGACGCTAAATACTTTTTACTTAAATTATTTTATGCTGTTAATTCTGTTCAAAAAATTTAAATTAAGGAGTGACTTAAATCAAACGGTAACGTTTGATTTGAAGTGAGTGACGCAAGTGGGCCTTAGTCCTTTAAATAAAAACTTAGCTTTCCTATAAAGAACTAGCAACTTGAGTCCTTTTAAAAAGTGCTCAGTCTTACGTAAAGAACTCGCGACTGTGTCATTTCTTTCAAGGGTTAATAACGTGAAGATGATTTACATGTCTTTTTTTAGCCATATTTATTGTTTATTATTCGAACTTAATAAGTGATTCCTATGACTGCAATCCTCTACTTAAACAATTCAAATACTTTTTGATTGGGCTGCAGTCCTGCTGTATAATTCACGACTCAAGACTTGAAAGAACTTAAAGGACTCAAAGAGCTCAAAGGACAAAAAAAAGAAAGGAGTTAAAATAAATGTAACAACTCAAGAAATTTTAGGAATGAAAGTACTGAAAAGACTCAAAAGAACTCAGGACTCAGAAGACTAATTAGTTGTGAGTTCTGCAAAAAGAACTCATAGCCGCAAAATGAGGACTAAAAGACTCAGTTCTTTAACAACACTACTCCCTCCTGTTGACTGAAATCCTCCTATTACTTTTATTGAAGTGTTGTTGTGTCACAAATTAAGTGAGGCTTGTCCAGCAGTGGAGTGGAAAGGCTGATGATGTATCATACCTATATAGCTCTAACGTTACTGCTACAAGCTAGTCTGAACTTAGTTCCTTTTCACAATTTTTCATTGTCTCACAAATATCGACAGGCAACATCAAATTCATTTATGTTTAAACAGTTTTTGGCTTGCAATAACATGCACTAGGCAGTGCCACCCTACGTCAGCTGCTTGAAGTTTAAATGAGTTTCAAATTCAAAGTCATTCTTCTCATAATAATATGTAGGTAACAGAATAATACTTATGGACGTCAAAAAATAGTTGGTAAAATACAATAATAAAATAGTCACGTTAAAATTTTATGATGCTTTTGAGCCTCAATATCTACTGAACCCAGATATGGTGCCGAAATAAACAATGTTCGTAATGATTGATACTTGTATATGGTATCTCAGTTTTCGTTAAGGGTCTTTTTACGCCCTGTGTAGTAAAATAACACTCACAAGTATTTTATTTTAATTAAATGCAATAACTGATGACTATTTCAAAAATAGCTTCAATTATACAACCAATAACGCATTTTTTTCATTATTGGTATAACATGAAATGCCATTTTGTTGCTGCTTTTCGATTTGAAGAATCGGATCCAGAGTTATGAATTTTGTTAGGGACAAATGAATGGAAATACAATTTTTACTTCAACTTAAGTTAGTTTGTCTGGTGTCGGACTAAGAATACGAAATATCACTACCCCATTTTATGCCGTGAGTGTCCCAAGATGCGACTAAGGATAAATCTACCTTTATACACCAAGCAAATCGTATCTTTAGCGAAGAGATAGAAAACTTAACGTCAAGCTCTGAACCGACCTGCCTGTCCAACGAGATATAAATGACTAAATCCTCCTACTGCCTCATAGTGCTACTGTGAAACAAGTTTGGACAGGTGCAGCAGTGGACTGTGAAAGCCTGTAAAAGAAGGGAGAGAGGACTTTAGACCATTGGCCTGGATCTGCTACTATGTAAAAAAGAATACTTAACATTGTGTCTATGTCCCTGAAAGACTATGTACTTAGAGCTGTATAGACATTCAAATATAGACATTAGGTACATCTATGGTTACATAGTCTATCTTTGAGTCCTCCATTATTAGAGTATATTCGGCCGAATCCCTCCCAATCTATGGTAGTCTTGCAAAACACACTTCAAATACACAATCATAAATCTGCTCAATAATCATATGTAAACAAACATACACACAACTTCTTCAAAAACACAAATAAGCAGACACACGAAGCTACACATGCTCGCGTACACACATGTATGTACAATCCACCCAATGACCAGTTTGAAAAAAATTCCCTTGTCTCGCTCATAGACTCGAGGCACACTAGAAACTGGTTTTGTATCTTGAAGCGACGATGTCTTGCTGAGCGATTCTCGTCCTTATGGTGGTCAAGCGGCAAGTTGTTCGACTGTACTTAGAGCTGCATAGACCTTCAGAAATAGATATTATATCTATCAATATGGGCTATCTTTAAGTCCTCCATTATTAGAGTATATACGGCGAGACCCTCTCCAGTAAAACATGTCGATGCATTTTACTGTACAGTCTTGAAAAACACTACACACAAGTTCAAATACACAATCATATACTCAAGCAACCTAATCATGTACTTAAAGATACGCACAACTTGTTTATTAAAAAAAAACGGATAATACACAGCCTAATCATATACACAGACAAACACACAACTTGTTCGTCAAAAACAGACAACACACAGAAATACACAGACACACAAAGCAAGGCATGCTTGCGTATATACTCATGTACATATCTAGGTATTCATCAATGCGCCAATCCAAGCATACCAGACACACAAAGCAAGGCATGCTTGCGTATATACTCATGTACATATCTAGGTATTCATCAATGCGCCAATCCAAGCATGCTGGTATTTTATAAGAATTTGAAACCTGATTTTGCAAACCCAGCAGCTATGTTTGATCTGTGCTTACTGTGGCTATTATTGTTATTTGATAGTGTATCAACAAGGCTAGGTAGTCAATGTAATATTTATGTTATAAGGTGGCGACTGGGTTGACCGTGGGTACGACCGCTACTCGCAACAGATGCAAGAATATCCCAGAGCGCTGCCCGTCACTGAGAGGAATGACTGTGAAATTATTGTGGTGTCAAAATCTCTTACGTGAGTATTCCTTTTTCTACCTAAATTACTTGTAAGTTAATTCCATACAGTCTTTTTTTAAACCCCGGACATTCTCTGGGTTTAATAATTGTGTGATTATATGAAGGAAGGCAACTATGTCGAAATTGTGGAATTGCATTTTTGGAACCGGCTGACAGAGGCTGTGTTGTGTAGAAGCCTAGTTTCGTGGAATTCCTAGACCTCTTAGTAAATGCGGCACAATCTATACACATAAATAAAATTAGAGTGTCTGTTTGTAATATTAAAATAACCGCTTTTTACATAATGCATATGGATGTATACACGGCACATATACCGAGATGACATTTTTTACAATTTTTGTCTGTCTGTTCTCGCTAATCTCTGGAACAGCTGGACCGATTTTGACGGGACTTTCACTGGCGGATAGCTGATGTACCAAGGAGTAACTTACGCTATAAATTAACCGGGTACGCGAAGTAGGTAGTTCCCTCAGGACGCGGGTGAAACCGCGGGAAACAGCTATAGACAAATACACCCTCTATCGCACATAGGCTTTCTCCAACGCTGCCCACACGAACTCATTTTGAACCGCTCGCATCCCTCCGCTTCCCGCTATCCCGACAAGATCGTTTGTCCGCTTGCCGCCATTTCAGCCCCCATTATGCCCCAAATATAAATATCTTATTCATTACCTGCGACCACTGTTAAAAAGACGACGCCATATTTGGTAAAAACTGACTTAATACTTATACATAATATAAATCATACATTGTCACAATTTCAGAGAGTACGCCGAGTACATTGAGAGCCGGCTGAAACGCCTAGGAATCGTGGTGGACCTCCTATTCCCCATGGAAGACGTTCCTATCGGCAAAGTGCTTGGAAACATTGCCTCTCGAGGTTGCCTCTACGCGATTCTAGTCATGCCACAGAACCAGGAAAATAGGTCTTTGACGCTCACGATACTACATGGATTGCCGCAGGGTGAGTAAAAACTAGTGATGTTCTGGATATCCGTATCCGCGGATATCCGTATAAAAAGAAAGATCCGGATCCGGAGCCGCTACTTTTCTCGCGGATCTTTTACGGATCTTTCACCTTACTAATTTTTAATTGATAGGATGGAATTCTATACGTAATCAAAAAATCATCATCATCCTCTTAGCGTTATCCCAGTTTCAATCTGGGGTCCGCTTTCTAGTCTAACCGGATTTGGCTGAATATTAGCTTTTCCACAGAGCGACTGCCTGTCTGACCTCCGCAACCCGAAGGGATAGCGATATTCCATGGCTTAGACTAGTGTCAGTTTATTTAGAAGGTACTGACCTGTAACGACTGACAACCGGGACCGACGGCTTAACGTGCTCTCCGAGGCACGGGACAAGCGATAATTAACCATTCAATGCGCACATAACTCCGAAAAGTCATTGGTGCGCGCCGTGGATTCGAACCCGATACCCTCTGCATGGCAGTCTGTTGGTATATCCACTTGGCTATCGCCGCCTAGGTAATCAAAAAATATTAAATTCAATTAAAAGTATTTTTATATAATTTCAATATAAGTCGAAACATGATCTGTCTATTGTTCCGCCAGGCGTGCGTGACGTCAACTATCGTTTCAAGGTCGCGCGCACCGACATCGATTCAGTAAGAAAATAAAGATCCGTATCCGTATCCGCGGATCTTGACACCAAATATCCGTATTGCGATCCGTATCCGCGGATTTTTAACGATCCGGCACATCACTAGTAAAAACATATTAAAACATTATTGTCACAGCATATAGATGCCCACTTCTGAACTGAACGTAGGTTAGCCCCAAGGTTCTAAAGACTGACTGCAGGGCTACCGGCTTAATTTGCACTGAGATGTAACAATGCTACACAGATTCTTTTTGGATATTAATAGCAATAAAATTTGAACGTCAGTTCTTTCGCGACTCGCTACCTCTTCACATCGCCATCGTTAAAAAACCATTGAACCGTAAGTTGTTCAGGCACTTATTCAGATATTCACGACGAAACAAAAAAAAGCAGTTCAAATATAAAAACCAAAATAGCCACGTTCAATATAGTGAAGGAAAAAAACAAAGACTTCAAGTTGATACTCGCTGTCATACTTACTTCACTATAAATAAAAAGTGAATGCGATGCTGTAAATGACATTTTGGGATTCCGTGATGAGCAATATTGACGCGTGCATTCACTTTTACATTTTTATTTGTATTTTTCTGCCATTTTCCTTTATTTGTAACATATCGTTCTCTACTTAATTTGAGGGTTGTCAATAGATTCACTCCGTACTTCCCCACACAGAACACCGCAACATGCCATTAGAGGACGCCCTCCAGCTGTTATCCCGTAACTTCCAAGAGGTGCAACGCGGCGGCCCATCCGGGAGGGAGGCTGTGTACGCGTTGCTTGGCCAGTTAGCGGACGGCAGAACTCTTACTGTGTTGCAGTATGATAAAGTTATTGAGTACCTACAGGTGAGGCAGCATACTCATACAACAAACAAAAAACTGATGATATAGAATAAAATTGTTGCTTATTATTTGTAGTGGACCTAAAGAGCCCCATTATAAAGACGACTATATTTATTTAATTTATTATTAAGGATGCATAGGGTTCCCACCAAGAACTTAGGGTCCCAAGCCAACCTCACCTGCAAGTGGTGCACCTGCCGATCAACGGACGAGGCTCTGGCAAAAAAATATCCCGATAAGCGGCAATAGGCTCGCCACCTATTACGTGGGATCAAAACACTGGCGAAAAGTGGGCGTTTAATATGCCTCTGCCTACCCCTTCGGGGAAACAGGCGTGAGTCTATGTATGTATGTATTTATTTAATTTTGTTTAACGATTTCATCAATAATTTCAGTAGAAACTGAAAGTCATCCAATTAGAATACTCCATTATCATCCTAAGTCATTTGCCGAAATGTCCAGACGTTCAGAGGCCAATCAACACTACCATTCCTGTGGCCACATATGAGGCTGGTGCCATTTGATCTCTGTACCATCGACTTGAAAAAAAGATCTTGTACAAATTTCCATACTAAAAACTATCCAATTTACAGGAGAGAAGAGAGCAGCAAGTCAAAATAGAGTTGGGCGAGCCGTTAGCCCCGGCGACTACAAAGACGCAAGTGGATCTACAACAGAGGATCCTCAGTATATTGAACGATAAGAAAGTGTCGGCCCGTACATCCCCGCCGCCCGCCGTCGGGCCCCCAGCGCCCGCAGCGCCGGCCCCCACACAAAACAAACTGCTCAACGACCCCACCGTCAGAAAAGCACTAGACTCCATTCTGCAAAAGTTTGCGTAAACTTCAAGCTACTTCTTAGATAAAGCAAATTTTCCCCATAAAGCCTACGATATACTAGGAGACAATATGGCCCACAATATGACCTGCAACGCCGCTACATCTTTCAAGACATTACGTGACGCAGGACATGTTGCCCCAAGAGTGAGCGCACGTGTTGCGATTCACTGCTGCGCCATTTGTCGCCTAGTGTATTTGAGGATCAAATCTCTATTTAGATTGGTCGTGCATCTATAAAATACAAGAATTTATTATAGCTGAATATTATGACTAATAAAGTGAATATACATAGTGTGCATGTTTGTGACCCCCATTTAATTTTAAGTGATGCTTCCAGTGGATAAGGTCTATAATTTTTGGCATTTACAATAAAACTACCTGTTAAGTTACATCAGTTTTATTTATTTAAGTTCATACATAATTAATAGAGGTGGTCTAAACAAATTTGCCCACAGATCTAGCAATTCATTGGTGATTTTAAGTGACAATCAGTGCTATATAGTTAATTTGTTATTTATGTACATACACACACGAAAGATTTTCATATTGATGCTATCAACTAAGATCCTGATATACTCAAAGAGTTAAACAAAACTTGGATCAGTTCCCCGAGTTACAGTGTGAGCTCAGCTAAACCTAACATCCAAAGCTGCTTTGTCACGAAAATAAAATCTACATGCAAGGGATTCGGATTTATACATTTATAACTTTGTGTAAACTTATGTATGACATGATTAGTGAATGTCAAATATACCGCCAGCGGTTCTCCTGAACGCGTCTGTCACAAGCTGTTGGTGATATTAATTATGTACAATTACGTGGAACAAACAACATAAGGACAACTTCGATAACGGGAATTCATTATTATGGCATTGTAAGAATTTGAAAGTTCAATTATTGAATGGGTCTAATATGAATATTTATTTATACACATCCATTGAGATCAAGGCTCTGAGTCTTTTTATCTTTCAAAAGCATCATCTTTTTAAAAATTATATTCTTTTATCTTTCTAGTAGTTATTAGCTATACAAGATATATATATAATAAACTAGGATAACATTAGGAATATCCACATCTTATTCTATATAAACATATCCACATACGCCCTTACTTCTATAGCAACTAAATGCCACCACACACCCATCAAACTCCATAAAGCTTTGTTGGAAGATTTGGTGTCAGTTTAGAGCTCGACGGGTGAGAGCGATATTTACATGGATCAGTCAAATATTGACTGCAATGCCGGCAACAACAGTGCAGGCGATTCTGCAATCCTAAATCATTAAATATTCGTCATATAATTAAGTTGATCTTTCTGGTGGGTCCTCTTGCTTGGAAGGATCAAAACCCTCTTTTATGTGTCCCCCTGTACCTTTAGGATCTAAATCTGTAGCCCAACTAAAGTGCATTAGTGCTAAATGGGAATTACCTAATTTATTATGAACTTTTCCAAGTAGATAATATACTAATGATTCTCGTGGAGCAATGTCTTTCAAATGATGAAGATCTGTTAAAGCATCTTCTGGTCGGCCCGCTCGTAATAACACAGAGGCTCTATGAAAACGACACAATGGATTCTCAGTGTCTAGTGCAACTGCTCTTTCTAAGGTGGCAAGAGCACGGTCCATTTTGCCCAAAGCAGCTTGTGCTAAACCTAATTGACACCTCAACACTCCAGAATGGGGATGAATAGTAAGAGCTCTACGAATATGCACCTCTGATGGCTTCCATCGCTCTTGCCGCGCGTAAACTGTCGCTATGCCAAACCATGCAACATAATTACGCGGGTCAATGCTTACTGCTGCTCTGAAACTCGCAAGAGCCTTGTCAGTCTCTTCAGCCACTGCATATTCATGACCCAATAAAGCATGAGCATATGCTGCATCAGGATCCAACTGAACCGCTCGTTTGAAGAACTTCAATGCAGTTTCACGCTCCTTATGGAGTGAAAAGCAATTTCCTGCTGCTAGCCAGGCAATGGGATCTTTTCTGTTCAGTTCTACTAATTCTTGGGACAAGGCGGATAGTTGTGCTTCTTTTTGCAAATGCCATAAACATGTACTATAAATGTCCATACCCTCAGTACGATTTGGATAATGTTTTCTAATTTCAGCAAAAATTTTTGCTGCTGCCTCATACTGTGCCAATTCATAATGTGCTTTGGCAATCATAGTCTGTACCCAGGGTGAAGCTAGTTGCTTTGGTGAGGTCTCTTGGAATAGTTTTATAGCATTTTTACAGTCTAATAATGCAAGTGCTTTATAAGCGTCACCTAAATCTCTCATTAAGTTTAACAAAGCTACACCATTTGAGTTCTTTGGTGGGATTGTTGGTGTAACTGTTTCAACACTTTTATTCCTTTCATTTGCTTCAACTGAATTAGTTTTGATATTTTTGGCTGTACGCTGTTTGTTTTTTCTTGAAGGACTCTTAGGAGCTACAAATTTTCTACTTGGTGACTTATTGTTTTCTTTGACTGAGTAACTGCTATTATTATTACTAAATAATCTGGACGACCTACGGGGAGCTGGTCCAAGTGTACATCTGGGCGCGGGACTGAACACAGCATCTTTCAACTGTCCCATTTGTGCTCTTAGTGAATTCACTATCTTAGGTATGGCCTTCTGCTCATTAGAGTCAGTCAATGTTGGAGTATATAACACAGGAGATTCTTCCATCGGTAACATGCCAAATGATGGAGAGAATGGAATGGGTGCCATGCCACTGAAAACACTGTGCATTCTCTTGACAGGTGCTTGTGTCTCAGGTGTGATACTTGTGGACATGGACATTGGAGTTCTTGTAGCAACATTATTTGGTGTGACAATAGAATTTATAGCAGTATTATTAGGAATGTTACTATTCACAAAGGAAATATTTTCAGAATTGCTGACTAGATTCACTAATGTTGTAACACCAAATGTAAAGTCAGTATTATTCATTTGGAACACTTGGTGGGGATCTACTTTCTCACCCATGTTACATAGTTGTGCAAAGGATTTCCACATGAATGGGTTCAGTGACAGTGCTTTCCGGTGCGCCTCGGCTGCTTTACTTCTTCTTTCAGTTATATTGTAGATTCTTGCAAGAAGTTGTAATGCATATGGTGCTTGCTCCCCAAATTCAGAAGCAACAATATCTAAATTAGATCCTAATGCAATCTCTGCATCTTTATAGCTGAAAAAAGAACAATGCACTATTAGCAACATCATCAGAGGCATAATATTGAAAGTTTATTTTACATATCTAGATGGTACAAATGACAATGTAAACAATTTTTTAAATTTATTGGCATGCAAGCAACAAGTGATAATCATTATAGTTTAATAGTAGTAATTATGATTACTCACGATTTCAAGTCAATAGAACATTTGGCTAATAGGAACCTGGCCTGTGGCAAAGATAATGACATGTTTTGCAATAAATGATGAGCCTCATTTACTCTTCCAGCTCTGTAATAACATGTTCCTAATAGGAAGGCCGTCTCTTCTGAGGCAACTGAAAAAACAATGAATTCATTATAATTACTAATTGCAATAAAAGTGCATTGTCAATTTCGAAATCAACAATTACGTAAAAATCAATAGCAGCACCTAAAATGCAGGTGAACAATGATAAACCTGTCACAATTTAGAAGCAAAAGCAGATATTATAATTACCTTCAGCGTGTAATCTTTCAGCCAAAAATATAGCGTTGTCGTATGCATAATTGTTCAGACAATCCCAAACGATAACCTGTGGGAATTTGAAATATTGAATATAAAACGTCTCCACTTTACGAAAATACTTTGACAGTTCCTAGAAAATATATTTGCTACGTACCTGTATAGGCTCTTGAACAATCATTTTTGTAGATTATATGCACTTATAAGAATATAAATACTACAAAATATTCACATCGCAGGCCACAAATTATTATACAGTCACAAAATAAATTAGAGCGTATCTTTTACGACGGACATTTTTTGTTAATTGTCTATGGCAAATAAATTGCCACTGTTACCAGTATAAAGACACAATAATTCTACTCTTTTAATGTTGCCATTTATTATCTTCACTATTTTTGGCAGAAACATGTTACGGCTATGGTTGGATCATTGGACTCTCATAAAAAATATAAACATGATTCTCGCTGAAATTAAATAAAGGAGGTGATTAGCGTGAAATATTAACAGGTTGGAAGGCAGGGACCTTGGACCGCAACTAGGATAGCGCTAGGACGAATACAATGAAGATGACATTAAGAAGGCGGCTTTAAAAAGAACCTAAATTAAACGTGTCAATAGTTGAAAAATCTAGTTCTTGCTGCACTTAAGTCCCGAGAGTGTGTAACCATGACAAAAAAAAAGTTCAGTAGGTAGTAGAGCCTTGCTGATTTCAGCATGAATGGGCCGGCTCGACCGGGGAAGTACTACCCTCTAACAGAAAATCGACGTAAAGTAACTGTACCCATCCAAACTATTGCGTTTCGTTCGGTGAGTGAGAGTGCCGGAGGCCCTTCTCCCTCATCCCACTCCTTCTCCTATCCTTTTCCCAACCACAAGGGGCAGCAACACACTTGTGACTCCTATGGTATTGCTTGTGTTCATGGGCGACGGTAATAACTTACCATCAGGCGATCCGTCTGCTCGTGTGCCGCCTATTATTATAAAAAAAGGAGTGCCATAATTTGTCTTTTGTCTTACTTTAAATCGAAATCAAGGTACATTCAATTTACCTAATCAATTTTCATCGCCGAAAACGTAACCAATTATAATCACAGCCATAGTAATAAAATGTAGTTAAGTACATCACTGCTAGTGCTGACATCTTAGTGATGTTGAAATAAAAAAACCTCTAAAAATTAAATGGTTTATTCGTCTAATTCATATGTATTTGAAACATTTTTGAGCATGAAAGATCAGTGATAGCTGCGGAGTGCATATTGGTTTGTTATGTTCGACCGGTTGGCGCCGCGGGAGTGTAAGCGACTGCTACGCCGAAGGTAGCGGGTTCAATTCTCGCTCAAGTCAAGTGTGCATGAACATGAATGTTTGTCTTGGTCTGGGTGTTTCTATGTATAATGCTGTTGTCTCTGCCTACCCCAACGGGAATAAGGCGTGAGTATATGTATGTATTTACCAAAAAAAGTATATCTGTATGTTTATGCATTATCTACCCATAGTACAAGCTTCTGCTTAGTTTGGAACTAGATGGTGTTGTGTGAATGTGGTAGAATATTATTATTATTATTTGTTTCTCTTTCACGGGTATTATTCTAATTTGTTTGAACAATACCCGGCCCTTTGGCAGCCGTACACAGAGACATAGGTCAAACGCGCAGAGGCCCTTTGAGAGTTTTAGTGTGATGGGACACCTACTGAGGAGTCTGAGGAGTCTCCATAACTGCACTATTAAGTACAGTCACGGGTTAGCCGCAGCAGATGAGGGACTATAACTACTTTTATAACATAACATAACTTCACGCCTTTTATGCCCGAAGGGGTAGGCAGAGGTGTATTACACACCCACGTTTCGCCAGTTATGTTTAGGTCCCAATGTAATAGGGGCGAGCCTATTGCCATCTACCGGGCACATTATTAAGCGAGCGATAATTAACATTTTTAATATACACATAATTAACTTCGAAAAGTCTGAGGTGTGTGCCCGGGGTAACTGGGGATCGAACACGAGACCATAGTTTCGGCAGTGCGTTAAATACACCACTGGGCTCTCGCCGCTCTGCAGAAAGATCTAGCGAAAATGTTAAGTCAGGAAGTCTAATTATTGGTCTATCCCTGCTTTGTGATTTTCAGAATGCTTGAAAGGATGAACACCAAATTCTCCTTTTTCCTTTCTGTTTCGTTCGTTTTGGTCATCTTTCAAGTCTCCATGTCTTATGGTTTTGACTTGCAATATTTTAATATGTTATAATCATAATTCAATCTTCATTTATCTTCAATCTAAATTAGATACAACTATTGATATCTTGAAATATTTATTTTGTTTGACATATTCTCGTGTCAGTTACACACTGTATCCATCCACAAAAAATATCTATTAACTGAAGAATCCATTTAAATACAGGTATCAAACAGGTATAAAGGAAATACTGTTTAGTTTGTCGTAAGTATCAGAGGATTCAGAGGGCAGCATTGTGTATTCTATTTGAGACGTTTAGTGCACTACACATTTGAGCCAGTCTCTCTTAATATTCACTAATCGCTAGTTACTTGAACTCGCAGGAATCAAATGGGAAATTAGCCTTAATTAATTAAATACGATATCTACTCAACAAATGGCACAATATGCGATGTAACTTTGGCCCACGATTATTATCAGTCTAGTGCACAGATCTAGTCGGATTTTGTCTATGACTTTTCGAGTCGTTTTGGTAATAAATGGTAGAAAAATAAACGTCAATTCGTCACGAAGACAATCACGGATTTAACACGAATTTGCAAGTAGTGAGCAAAGTGAATGATGGGAAATCAAATAAAGTGAAATTGTAGTTTTTGCAGTGTTTTGTTTATAATACCTTTGTGTTCGTTTTATGAGGAGATACTAACTGCGTGAACATTTTTGTGTAGGAAACCTACGTGATTATGTGTACAATATGCGCAGAGTGTTGATTACGAATGACATCTGTTAACAAAAGGAAAACAGTAATATTGAGACGTTGTTAATCATAATTCAGGTAAATAATGTTATTGTCTATTTATTAGCTTACAATCGATATACATTATCGAAAATAATTGCAACATTTTGTTGAATAGTGCGTCAGTAAATGTATCGCCCTTCACTCAGTATTATACACCAAACAAGAAAATGTCAAGACGTGTGACCTCCAATTCGTGAGTTCCGCGATATTTCATGATTTTTATTATTAACTATGAAGTAGTTTGCATTGGAGAGCATGTTCTTCGTTTTTTTGCAACAATTATGTTCCACTTAGCATGTAGGTGAATTGAAATGGTTATTGAACAACATAACTACTACCAGGAAAGAAAGAAGAAAATTGCTGTCAATAATTGTTATCTGCAGTTGTACATAGTATTATTGCTATATAAAACTGTTGAAATAGTAACACTTACTATTTATCATCATTATCATAACATTGCAGTGTAGGTTCATCATAGTCAAAGATTTGACACAGATACCCACATACAAAATTACAGTAATCTGCTAAGATTGTGGAGTGAATACAATTCGTGTAGGTATTCTGTTTTGCTGTTGTAGACAGACACTGTTTGCTTTGTCCATTGGAATAATAACATTCTTGTTTACACAGCTGATGAACAGAAACAATGATCTCAATGATGACCAAGCTGGTTTTAAGAAACATAATAACTGACTCATATACAACAAAACATTTTCAAATTTTGATTCTCAACTAAGTTAGTCCTCGAAATAGTGTGTGGCATTTACTATAGTCTCTTATTAAAATATAGCATTTATTTTGTATCATAATCAATACATTATAAACATTTGTAGTCTCATCAAGAAGTTAGTGAAGTGATTGTTTGAGTAACATTTAAAATGTGGTGCAACTAAATGAATAGCTTAGTAACATCATATTGATAGGTGAATAATTACTCTTTGATTTTGTTTCTTCTTTCTTTAATTTACAGTTTAACAATTATTTTAATTTTACAATTATTTAATTGTGTGGGTGTAATATTGCAGCTCTGCCTACCCATTGGGGGATACAGGTGTGAATCTATAAATAAATAAATTATTTTAATGGTTGTTTCGCACTAGTGCCTATATAGAACCATTTTCTTTCAACATTGTATTTTTATGGGAATACAGGAATAATTTAAAAGTTAAAATAAAATATTATTGGAGAAAATCTAAGGGGAAATCTAAGGCCCACCCTCCTTTCGATAAGTTTATGAAATTAAGTACTTTGCAGATATAATCATGGAAAATTGTTTATTTTTAATTTTACAAGACTTATGCCTAGCCAGGCTGGTACACTGGTGTTTAGAATTATGTTTCTTTTTAATTACATATACATTATTAAGTATTGGAAAAGAAAATTACTTGTTGTCTGTGATATCACTTTGAATTAGTCACAGTACTATCTTATCATTTGTTATCATAGAGGTATTTACCCACTTATATTATTACTTGATAAGAATAGTATAATAATATAGTCAATCAATACTATATATAATAAGTATGTGATACCGAGGGTCCCAGGAGGTTATATATTGAATGTGAAGAAGTGTATTGTGCCTATTGTAGAGATAATTATTAAAATTACACACAATATTATAATTAAATTACTGTTAAGTAGATATTTAGTGTTTATTATAATCCTATTTGAAAATTGGAATGCAAAATATCTTGTACATTAAGAAAGATGCAGTTTAGGTCTAGGACCATAGTCAGATTCTCTCATTTTAATTGGTCATTGTCAGATTCCTTTATTGTTGTATCTCTTCTTTTACCAGTTTGTTTGGTAGTTCCCTGTAGTCATTGTGGTATCATAAGCACTGAAGTATAACCCAATGAGTTTTGAATATTTACAGCCACTGCTAAGTACTGTTTGGATAGATACCTAGCGCTCCTTCTTTAAGCCAATCAGTACTAGCAGCTTGAATACTACTAGGAAGTTTGTGATGAAGTTGACAAGACTTGTATTTTCTTCCCCATTTAAAATATAAAATGCTTTCTTCTGTTCCATGCATAATTTTTACTATCTGTGTATAGTCACACTTAACTGTACTGAGGTTTTCCAATAACTAGTTGTTATGAGAATTAAAAATAAAATGATGCCCTAAGTAATCTATTACGTATTGAAAGAGATTTTAGGATTGGGATAGAATGTTGCCTCTAACATTAAAATTTTGTTAAATGCCTGTTTCATATGCAGAATTCCCATAGCTCCAGGTTCTTGTCTCAGGATAAGAATCATTAGGCCATGTTGGAGGCCTTGTCTGAAAACTCCGACACTAGAGAAAACAAACAACATGCTGAATGAGTGTTAGATTGTTTGTATGAAGATGTGCTAGACTTGCTGAAGTCTTTAAATTCATGGGTTTGTTGTTCTTGTAACTGCCTCATCATTATTCTTGTGCTGTACCAGTTGCTATCCAAGATCTTTGCCTTGGAGCTTGGGATCTGTTTTCTGTATCTCCTCCACTTCGTGCGGTGTTCGACATCTCTGGTGGTTAGTCAATTGGCACTCGTACACAGTCACATTTCTTGTAACTGCCTCTTTATTATATTTGAAATGATTTTGTCAGTCTCAGACATTGAATTTTTTTGTCATGGTCGATACAGTGAGAATACAATCATGATCTAATCTTTTGCGTCTAATCATCAAAGGTTTTCTAGAACTCACTTTCTTAAAAACTTCAAATGAAGTGTACACATAAAAAACTTTGATTGCTTATACTAACCGCATAAAATAAATAAACTTGATTTCCTAAGTAGCTAAAATAGTTCTATTCAAGGCCAAATCTTTGCAACGAGTTAAGAATTTGGTACTGAAATTCAGAGAGTCATAATGATACCGTTTTTTACCTATAGGTTGATGGCGATTTCAAATAAGAATTTAATTTCAAATTAGCGTCGTATGGTGCACGGACGGTTACGTATTTCCTAATGTAACCATAGAAATACTACTAAAATGATCTGTATGGTAGTAAGAACTGTCGTGGCCACGCACAGGGATGAGACTCCCTCTGTATTGTCCTGGTTGTTGTAGTGGACGTCTATAGGCTGTTATAATGACTACGGTCATGATGAAGAGCCGTTCGTGTGTCTTATTAAGCCGGGTACTCACTAGCGAGCTGTAACTGTAACTGTTGCATATACTGTAACCAAAAAACATAGTGTGTACGTTGTTCGCAAACCTGCTACGAGCGGTACGCGTGCGGTTTGCAGCGAGCCGATGTTTACAACGTACTCATTTCTGATCGCGTAATGTTGCACGTAACTGTAACCGTTACTGTTACCAAAAACATAGTGTATACGTGGTTCGCGAGCCTGCGACGAGCGACTCGCAGCGAGCCGACGATTGTCGGTTTTTACCGCGACGATTGTCGGTTTTTACCGCGGATCAAAGGGCGCTCGCAGTGCGCTCGTGGACGTCATGAGGAGAGGTTGTTGCTTGACGCTGCGAACCTCGTTATTGTATCTGTTTGGTTACAGTTACAGCTCGCAAAATGAGTACGCTCGGTGAAAGCGTTCCGGCGACGTCGTGAGCCGTAATTGTAAAACGCGTACACACTAGAACCACGTTACTGTATCTGTTTGGTTACATTTACAGCTCGCAAAATGAGTACGCTCAGTGAAAGCGTTTTGGCATCGTCGTGAGCCGTAATTGTAAAACGCGTACACACTAGAACCTCGTTACTGTATCACGCATGTTACAGTTACGGTTCCCTAGTGAGTACCCGGCTTTACTGGCCGGTAGTACAACCGCAGCCGCGAGTCTGTCGTCCAGCTAGTCCAGTACCAACCCCGTCTAATTTAAGAGCCCCGCTGTTGCAAAATATTTCGAAAATTTGTTATAATTTTTAAACATTGTGATATAAACCCTGAACCTAAAGCGTGCGTAAATATATAACAGTGTTATTGCTGAAGGCATTTCAGGCTTAATTCTGTTTGCCAACATTGAAAGGGAAAGTAATAGAAACAAAATTAATTTCCTTCGCTTATAATGAATTTTTAATACCAGCGGATGAAGGCTGTATCTTTTTCAACATTCATCTGTTATAAATATTTATAAATTAATTAATTGCGTGGTTAGTGTAAATGATCACTAAAATTTTGAGTAAATGCGTGTTATGCTTATATCCAGCAGTGGATTAGGTTGATGATGATGTTCTCTTTTGAATAAAAATCTTCCATATGGCTGCAGACTGCCTCCGTGGTCTAGTGGATAGCGTATGCGACTGCTGATCGGAGGTCCCGGGTTCGATTCCCGAGTCGGGCAAAAAGTGTTACTGGGTTTGTCCGAATGCTCAGTAGCAGCACGGAGTCAGAGAGAGCAAGAGGTGATGTGCCCGGTAACGGCAATAGGCTCGCCCCCTATTACGTGGGACCTAAAAATTCATGGCGAAATGTGGGTGTAATATTACACCTCTGCCTACCCCTTGGGATACAGACGTAAGTTTTCCATATGGCCATTCTTCGTGGAAGAGGAGCTTGCTTTTTGCACCCTACTGGTAAAGATTCCTAGAAGATCTGAATGTCTACTAAGACATTATTCCTAACTTTAGGTCTTGAGCACATGTGCTAATACTACCGTCATTGTGGTACCCCTCCGCTATTGATAACGGTAGACACACTCACTGCTTTATTAAAAATCACAAATTTCATTACTGTGCTTCGAAGGCACGTAAAGCTGTCGGTCCCGGTTCTGGTCTCTGGGCAAGAATCTTTAGGTGGTCTTGGAAGCCTTTGGGCGGTCTGAAAACTCCGACAGGAGTTGGCCACAAACCACGCACACAAAAAAACAATAATAATATACTATGCTTATTTATATAAAGTCATAATATGCTTGCACTTTCAGTAGCGATTCCTTTACTCACATGGTGGTTATAGCATTATTTCCGTTCTCAAAATGCTGTCCTTTCAAAATGGCTTCAACAGACGCAATTATATTAGCATACGCGGTTAAAGGCCGAATCGTTAATTGCAGATGCTAATGGAATCGTGCGATTAGGGTTTCTGTCGGTTTTTGGCACGTCGTTATATTCAGTTGCCACTTGGCAAGTTCTGCGTTTCGTACTCTTGCGTACTGAAATTTGAAGTTGTTTGTGGTTTTATCTTTAAGCTATTTCGGTACAGTAATGATCTTACTACGGTAAACGTAAAAGCTTGTGGCATAGTAAAAATGGGGATGGATGGATATATGGATGGATGAATGTGTGATCCTCTTTCACGTCAACATTCCGGAACCAATTTTGACGAAACTTTGTAACACAGTAAAATAACATGGGCTTCCTTTTTTCTCGATAACCGACACCCATGCGAACGATGCTAGTACATAATTAAGTATAACTAACGACTAACGCAAGCATTGTAAGTTGAAACTGGTATTGTAGGTACTGAAGTTAAAACAAGCGAAAGTATACAATAGGCGGCGCTAGCCTCCATTAAGAATTGTAAGCAATCAACTGTATACTAGTTAGTAATGTAGATTCACAGACACACAAGTAAATTATGCCTCTAAAAAGTTTTAAGCTCTTTAATGATTAATTATAGCTGAATGTATGTTTTCAATGCCTTAGGTACGTTGTCTGTGATTGCATGCAAATTCCAGCATGCAAATTCCAATGTATCTTTATGGCCTTTTCTATGATATGCATTGAGCAAAATTTTATTGTTCCTCAAATGTAATTTGATGAAATTCATTGTGAGTTTTAAGACAGTTGAACTATCAACTTCACGAGTGTTCAAATCGTCTGCGGCATCTGGCTACACAGGCGCTAGAGTAGTGAGACTACACATGGGATAAGTCCTTCTTCTTCTTACTATATATTATCCTACTAATATTATAAATGTGAAAGTTTGTGAAGATGTATGTATGGATGTTTGTTACTCTTTCACGCAAAAACTACTGAACGGATTTGGATGAAACTTTACAGTAATATAGTTTATACATCAGAATAACACATAGGATACAATTTATAAAAAAATTGTATAATGTTGCCATACTATAAGGAAAAGTATCAACTGAGTCGGCGAAAATCCTGTATTATCTTTATTTGTTTGCTTGGGTCAAATTTAGTAATTGGAATTTTACCCCCTTCCTGATGATTGATCTGATATTTGGTATACACTCATATTGTCATCGAGATTAACCCATATGTTCCTAGTGTTCCAAAATTGGATCGGTTTATTGAGAGTAACCTTTTTCATGATGAAACGAACGCACCCGTATTTTTTTTACGGTTGACATTACTGACATCACTAGCTGTCAAATGCATAGTTTGACATTAAGCAAAGCGCGGGTTTTTGAATGAAAGTAAAAGAGCGTTTGCAAGTAATTTGTCCGAAAAAATGTCTCGTCGTAAAATGTAAGTATTTGTTATTTATTTACTGGTTATTTAGTTTAGTTTTGTGATAATTTATTTACTGTAGTACTGTTATTGATATCATAAACATACTAATTGAAAATATTACAAAGTTTGTGAGACCTGAAGTAATTTACGTAGTGTTCCAGTATTGGAACAGTAGGAAGATGACTACTAGGTACTAAGTAAAGTACTTTCTTCGTTATACTGCGAAGCGGGAGTGTAAGCGACTGCTACGCCGATGGTCGCGGGTTCGATTCCCGCTCAAGTCAAACATTTGTGTGAATGAACATAGATGTTTGTCATGCTCTGGGTATATCTATGTATAATAAAGAGAGTATATAGTAAGAAGAGTAGAGTATATTTAGAATTTTATTTTTCTGTTCCAGGTTGTCTGTAAATGAAATTATATCGGAACTAGAAGATGACGATGATATTCTGGCCGCAGACATCTACATAACGCCCCCTGATGGTGATAAAAGTGATGAAGATAGTGGTGATGAACACTCTGGCAACATAAATTGTTTATCTAAAAGGCAGTTATTAGCTGAAGCGGAACTTAGGGCCACCATTTCAACACAGAGTGGAATAGACGTGGTAGATGATCTTCCAAGCAACCAGGTAGCTGAACTGTTGACAACATCGTCACCGTCACCTCCGCCTTCAAAAAAAAAGCGTGCCGATGTAACAAGGAAATGGAGGTCAGTGGATATTTCTGAAAAACCAGAAAAGGAAGAAAACCTTCTGACTTTCTTGAAGATGTGGAAAATCCAGTACAGTTTTTTGAAATGTTCTATGACGAAAGAGTTATCGAACTACTGCGTTCAGAAACTGAAAAAAATGCAAATCAAAAAGGGAAACATGGTTTCAAAGTTACTGCGATAGAAATAAAGCATTTACTCGGGATTCTTTTATTATCAGGATACAATAGTGTAGCGAGATACCGGATGTACTGGGAGCAAACTGTTGACTGCAATTTTCAAGGAGTGGCATCTCTCATGTCTAGGAATCGGTTTGAAGACCTGCTCCGATATTTTCATGTGACGGATACTAATAATCTTGTTCTTGATGACAAGTTTGCTAAAGTTCGTCCTCTTTGGAACCTACTCAACGAAAGATGGCTGAAATACTACCCGGGAGATAAAAACTTGAGTGTTGATGAGTCTATGATTCCTTACTATGGATATAAATAAAAAAAGAAAGACACGGAAGATAAACACGGTGCCAAGCAACATATACACGGCAAACCAATCAGATTTGGATACAAAAATTGGTCAATCTGTACTCGCCTTGGCTACCTTATCTACGGCGAACTTTATCAAGGAGCCAGTACCGGAAATACCCACCCTGAACTTGGTGTTGGCGCGTCTGTAGTACTAGACTTGGTGTCGAAGTTGCCGCAAAACAATTATAAGCTTTATATGGACAATTTTTAGGGTTCCGTACCTCACAAGGTAAAAAAGGAACCCTTATAAGATCACTTTCTTGTCCGTCTGTCTGTCTGTCTGTCTGTCTGTCTGTCTGTCCGTGTGTCACCACCGATTTTCTCAGGAACGGGTGGACCTAGCAAATTGAAATTTATACCAGATACTGGGGTCTATGGTTCCTATTAGGTGTGTAAAAATCAGGGTCCTGGGTCGACCCTATAAAAAGATATGGTCAAAATTAGGTTTTTGCGAAAACTTGTAAGCACCAAAATTATTGGGGAATATTGGGAATTTTTCCTTTACTTGTGCTGTAAGACCTTGGTTTTGACAAAAATTGACAATTCTAGGTCAACCGTAAGTACCCTATAAGTTTTGGGTCGAAAACCTATATGGTAGTTCCCGTTGAACTAGAATCACGAAATTTGGCCAAAAGCAGGGTCCTACAGCACAAATAAAGGAAAAATTCTGAAAATTTTAAAAAGTTGAAAATTAAGGTTAATTTTCGTACTTGTTAAAGCGCCCCTAATGGAGAGAAGCGATCGATAGAGACCGCTAGGGGGCGCATTTAGAAAATGTATGGAAATTGTTCCTGTCGTCTAGGCTATCGTCCACCGTGACGATTGAGTGCAAACTGGTACTAGACCCTCAGATTTAGAAGACTAGCGTAATTAGCACCAACCTCAAATAAGGTAAAATGCGTACGGAACCCTCGGTGCGCGAGTCAGACTCGCACTTGCCCGATTTTTTTTTACTTCTTTACCCCTTTTAGAGGAACTAAAAAAACTAGGACATGATGGCACAGGCACTATCGGAGCTAATAGAGTAGATGGAGCACCATTGAAGGACCAAAAAGAAATGAAAAAGACATCGAGAGGATCGTACCACCAATGCACAGATATATTGTCCGACATCACCCTAGTCAGATATAATGACAACAACATTGTTACCGTAGCGTCAACTCAGAGTGGAGTAAACCCGATTGGCAAGGTGAAGCGTTACTGCGATAAACAAAAAAAAGATGTTGATCAACCGAGATGCTTTATAAATTACAATAGATATATGGGGGGCGTAGATCGTCTCGATCAAAACGTAGGCTGCTATAGAGTTTCAATTCGCCTCAAAAGGTGGTATTGGCAATTATTGATGTTTCCACTCAATGTCTGTGTAAACAACGCCTTTCAGCTCTACAAGATGTCATCGGCCTCTAAAACTAATCCTCATGACCTTTAGTCTTTCACTAGGTACATTGTATCTTCATATTTTCTTCTAAAAGATACTGCCAAGTCTTCATCAATTTCTAAGCACTTGGTACCACAGTCTTCCTTGGCGGTTATCAAAAGAGTGCCTGATTATATTAGATTAGATGGCAAGGAACACCATATCGTGTCACAGAATAAACAAAGTCGGTGTGGTTTGTGCCACAAAAATACCACTATGAAATGCACAAAGTGCAATGTCGCATTACATATGAAATGTTCAGTAACTTTTCACAGCAAATAATTTCCTAAATCTAATAGTAGCTATGTAATACATTTAATTTTTATAATATTAAATATAACAATATATAAAATCGTTTTATTTCACTATAACATTCAATTTCTTAATAGTAACAATCCATGTAAGTAAGTTCCTACTGTTCCACTAATGGAACGGTTGCATTTTTCAAAAACTGATATTCATAATTTATTTTTCACCACATATCTGTTATTACTAACATATCACCGTCATATAAACCAATTTTTAACAAATTGCAATGATTATTTACAACCATGGGAAGATATGGGTTAAAAGATAATATTTAAATGATTGTAAATCCAAGATGGCCACCGATACAAAATGGCGAATCACATAGTACTTCACAACAACCTCAATATGGGTATCAAATGAAAGGGTTTGATTGGTAGAATGGAGCTCACTATGAAAAATCGAAGATGGCCGTTGCAGCAAAATGGCGGATTACATATTTTCCACAAATAACTCAATATGGGTATCAAATGAAATGGTTTGATTGGTAGAATGCAGCTCACTATGAAAAATCCAAGATGGCCGCTGCCACAAAATGGCGAATTACTTATTTTCCACAAATACCTCAATATGGGTATCAATTGAAAGGGCTTGATTCGTAGAATAGAGCTCACTATGAAAAATCCAAGATGGCTGTCGCCGCAAAATGGCGTATAACATGTTTCCCACAAATAACTCAATATGGGTATCGAATGAAAGGGCTTGATTGGTAGAATAGGGCTCACTATGAAAAATCCAAGATGGCTGCCGCCACAAACTGGCGGATTACTTATTTCCACAAATACCTCAATATGGGTATCTAATGAAAGGGTTTGATTGGTAGAATGGAGCTCACTATGAAAAATCCAAGATGGCCGCCGCCACAAAAAGTTGAATTACTTATTTTCCACAAATACCTCAATATGGGTATCAAATGAAAGAGCTTGATTCGTAGAATAGAGCTCACTATGAAAAATCCAAGATGGCTGTCGCCGCAAAATGGCGGATTACAGTTTTTCCACAAATAACTCAATATGGGTATCGAATGAAAGGGTTTGATAGGTAGAATGGAGCTCACTATGAAAAATCCAATATGGCCGCTGCCACAAAATGGCGGATTATTTATTTTCCAATAATACTTCAATTTGGGTGTCAAATGAAAGGGCTTGATTCGTAGAATAGAGCTCACTATGAAAAATCCAAGATGGCTGTCGCCGCAAAATGGCGGATTACATAATTTCCACAAATACCTCAATATAGGTATCTAATGAAAGGGTTTGATTGGTAGAATGGAGCTCACTATGAAAAATCCAAGATGGCCGCCGCCACAAAAAGGTGAATTACTTATTTTCCACAAATACCTCAATATGGGTATTTAATGAAAGGGCTTGATTCGTAGAATAGAGCTCACTATGAAAAATCGAAGATGGCTGTCGCTACAAAATGGCGTATTAAATTTTTCCACAAATAACTCAATATGGGTATCGAATGAAAGGGCTTGATTGGTAGAATAGGGCTTACTATGAAAAATCTAAGATGGCTGCCGCCATAAAATGGCGGATGACATATTTTCCACAAATACCGCAATATTGGTATCAAATGAAAGGGCTTGATTGGCAGAATAGAGCTGATGATATAATTGACCTAAGCGCAGCGTTATTAAAAGCGCGAGAGTATGAGTTGGTGCGCTGAAGCGCAGTGGGGAGGAGGGGCGGTCTGATTTTGTACTTTGTGGTAATGCATTCAGTTTTTATTTTTGCTGCAATTCAATTCAGTAGGTATATAAGCTCTTCAATAACTTTAATAATATACACTACATACTAATCTTTACCTGAAGTTTGACGACTATAAAAACAAAAGTAATTTTAAGTACTTATTATCTGTGCTACACGGCTAATGTGCAGATCCGTTTGTAATGAAATTTGATATGGATAGTCTGAAACCTGGGGTACAAAGGCTACTCTTTATTAAAATTTCATGCGGGCAAAGCCGCGGGCGAAAGCTAGTATATTATAAATCCGAAAGTTTGTAAAGTTGGATAGATGTTTGTCATTCTTTCACACAATAACTACTGATTGAATGAAACTTAGTATTACCAGTAATAAAGCGTATATAATATCAGAATAGCACCTGGGCTACGTTTTGAACCATGATCGACCCTCGCGGGCTAAGCTACCGACAAGCACTAGTAGAAAAATAGAAAACTGTTAATGTGTCATCGCGACGAACCTACCTAGGATAAAAACATACTTTTAGCTTATAGGTGCAATAAATACTTGCTCCCTCCGGGAGATTGTAACCAAACAATATTGTCCATGTTCAAAGAGGCGCTTGGCCCTTCCCATGCTTTCGACAAAATACTGGAATTGTTTGTCATGTAGGGTGGCCTTGGTGGTTCGACGGCTGTTTTTTATCAAGTACCTACCTATGTATTGTAAATGCCCATTAGCTAAGGTATTTTCCTGCCATTAAGTATTGATTTAAGTACCTAAGTATTTCTTTATCAGCTTGGTTATATTAAAGTCTAGGTTGATTGTGGTTTAATAATAAACAATATAGAACAACAACAGTTTTATAGCTGTTAGGTACTTAGTTTATTACCTAGGTATATAATATGGACACTGTGTGTAGGTTGGGGTACTGATTATTACTACTACTGCGTAAAATATCATTGTCGAAAATGAATGAAGCAGGTTACACAAATATTTGTGTCCCAAGTTTCATACAAAGCTCGAAGTGAAAGTAGCCTATGTTTAACCTAAGGTTTTTTACATAGGTATGTATTGTATATCTAAGCAATTTTCATCATAATCGCTTCAGCAATTTACCCGTGAAAGCGTGACTGATAGACTTTTATAGGTCCTTAATATTAGTACGGATAATCGCATAATTCCCATAGAGATAACATTAACACTAGAGTAGCAAAGTCCTACAATTGACGTTCAAAATAGCGTGGTGACCAGCCGAGATAGAAGACGTAGCTTTGAAACCAATAAGCATTTTAGAAAAAACCTATATTCATCTCTTTTGCACTCGTTAAAAGCAAGTTCCATAATGTCACTTCAAAAGTGATGACAATTGACCTTTCATCGAGAAATGCGGTGTTCTCCAGTTTAAAAATATTTTCCTATTTTTTTATTATTAGTATTACTTAACAGAAGGTTGTGTTTATGGGTATGTATAATTTATTGTATGTATATTAATATGTGGGAATGTTCATTCGTTCCCTCGTTGCTACTTATATATTTATAAGCAGTTTCGTAGTTGAGGAGAGAATCTGCAAACTTGTTTATGGTTAAACAATGAAATCGATAGTGAAGAATTATTTTTAGAGCAGTAATGTGGCAAACATGGTTAATATGTTCGATGTGTTACATACACACTACATACGGTTGGCCTCATTCCGTAAGCAGTTACCATATTTGGTCTTTAACTATAGACGTTTCCTACGCACTTGTCACTTTGTCGTAAAGTAAATAAATAGCTGTCGGGACCACAGTTACAATTACCGGAACTTGATATTAGATTGTACCCTGATGCGAAATACATACATACATAGACTCACGCCTGTTTCCACGAAGCGGTAGGTAGAGGCATATTAAACGCCCACATCAACTATAACTTCACAATAGTTCCAACGGTAAATGCCCCGTCCACTTGGTTGTTATAATTTAACGCGATTTCGACACTGCGGTTTTATTTTGGCTGAAGCGTTAAATTATGTACCTATTGATAGATATCGGCAGGCGTTTCAATATCGTCTCAACCGACTGATAACGTCTCTTGGGTCTTCTTCAATATGCCATTTGCTAACCTTGAATCTTATGTTGCTTTTTCTGTCAATGGCACATCAAAGTCTTAAAACTTTGTTTAAGTTTATTCTATTCGGGTGCTCATAACTACGAATGTTATTTCAGAATTCAGACTACATTTTGATAGTAATCAGTATCGAGATTTTCCGGTTAACCAGTCTAATGTAATTAAAAATAACAGTTTTGTGTGGAAACATAGGCCAGATGTTAGTGCTTTCTAACTAGGTATTCAGAAATATAGGCCAAGGTGGAGCTAAGCCACGTCTAACAGCCCGCAAGGCCGGCTAATGTAAAAGATTCTAAAGTTGCGCCCCGCTTAGATCCGTTCCTGGCCTCTAGTCAAACCAATTATCTCGTATTAAATTGCACATCGAACATCGCAAACGTAAAAGCCTACCTACCTCTATTTTGCAACTGTGTGTAATATTGTTAAAGATAAAATTGAATCATTCAATATTATTTTATGGTTTAAGACATTTATTTTCTCAAAAGATTTACAAATAACTTTCAGAATAAATGTTGAACTTATATTCTAAATAATATTTTAACATTTACTTAACAGAACAATTTTTGCCATAGGCATCGAGTCCATGGCATTATTTTTTTTTTACAAATACTTGAAAGACGAAGTAGTAGAGGTATGTCTCCCGCAAAATGGACCGAACGATGTTGTTGGGTTTGCGGGCAGCTCAAGATCGGTCTGCTTTGCGGTAGGCCTATGTCCAGCAGTGGACGTCTATCGGCTGATATGATGATGATAATAATATTAATAATGTTAATGTTAACACAAGACGCTTCACAAATTAATCTTTATATATAAAATCCTTGCGTTACTGACTGACTGACAGACAAGCTACAGCCAAAACGATTGGGCGCAGGAAGCTGAAATTATGTGTGTTCCTCGGGGACCGTAGGGGTGCGCTAAGAAGGGATTTCCCGAAATTCCCACGAGATCGGCCAAAACGGATAAATAAAAAAATAGGCAGGCGTAGCTGCCTGCGTCCTCTAGTCTAGCTATATGGCGGGACTTGGCTTCTCAGCAGTTGAATTCAATACATTTAAATTCTGAATGTCCTAATCCACAGTCTTGCTGAAGGTTTCCTCTTTGTTTTATCATTTTCCTCAGTCGTTGCCTAATGGCGTCCTCATCGGACCAGTTATTTTCCTTATCCACCAAACGCTGTGTGTTATATATTACGGTTTCCAGAGCAATATTTAAATAAAAATTGGACACTTTAGCGGACAAAAGCATAAACTAGGGACCATCTAGATATTTGTGTATCATACAAACTTTTATGCCGTGTGAGAATGGGTAAAATGCACATTCAGGAAAAGGCATATACATACATACTTATGTTTTCGGTGTTTTCCAGAATGTTTAAATTGTATTTCCAGAAAAAGTCATGGTTTCATTTACGGTTATGTAGATCATTATCATCGTCCCTACCTTTATCCCATTTTGCCATTGATTGCATCTAAGACTTTCTCCTTGGATTTGGTGGTGCGCGCCGTGGATTTGAACTGGATACCCTGCCCTCTGCATGCTAGTCTTTGGTATCTCCACCAGGCCTCTTCTATACAGGTTGTTGATATGCATTTGCAAAATACTTTAATAATACGACATAGACATAGTGCATAGGGTTCCCACCAAGAACTTAGGGTCCCAAGCCAACCTCACCTGCAAGTGGTGCACCTGCCGATCAACGGACGAGGCTCTGGCAAACATAATATCCCGATAAGCGGCAATAGGCTCACCACCTATTACGTGGGATCAAAACACTGGCGAAAAGTGGGCGTTTAACATGCCTCTGCCTACCCCTTCGGGGAAACAGGCGTGAGTCTATGTATGTATGTATGATGTACGACATAGACAGTATACTTATTAACCTAAAATTGTTTATAAACAGTGTGTGATGAACTGATGATATAATACCCTATGTTCATTAAATGTTACTTACATGGTAAATCAGAATAAACTGTTAAATTGTGCAAAATAAGACTGAATCGCGCAGTCACTGTAGGTACGTGTGCTTGTGTGTGTTAGGCATCTGCAATGGCGATCAGCTGAGCGGCGGCGGTCAATACACCGATTTAATTTTCAAAATGCATGATGACGGAAAAAATATTTTAACTTTTAGTGACTTATTTTTTCATGTATTTGTATTCAGTTATAGTAGTATTATTCACCCCTTAAAATATTTAGCAATTGCAAATCAACACCCTGTATAACAACACTAGCACAATTTCTATTTGGGAATGTATCAGAACTATGTCCAGCAATTAACTACAGTGTAAAGAACAAACGCGGAGCACATTACACAACATAACATAAATTCAAAACGGATATATTTTTGAAGTATTGTTTGTACATTGAGAAAATTTACATCATCGACGTATATGGTCCAAGTATGCGTAAACTGATGCGAGCAACATGCAATAAATAGCATATAGCCACAATTTCTAGTCATAATGATTTGTCTTCATAAATTTCTCGTTGATTTTAATCTGCCGGCACACATCAAAGTAATCGTACATTCATTCAACATATTTCTTTTTCGTTCCGTACCGACGACTTGATATTCATATAACTTTCTAATTAATAAAAACGTCGCATCGGTTAGTGTCAATTAACACAATTAGTCTCACGATCGATATTCCAGTTATATTTTTTCTGACGTTTTTTAGATTGCTTATCTCATCTTTAATATTGTATCTGATAATGCCTCTGTATTTAGTTTAATATTGTAACTAGGGCTTGTAATTATTCGATGTTTTTAGAAATTCGAATATTCGATATTTTACAGGAAGTATTCGAATTATTCGAATATTATTCGAATATCAGCTGTTTCTTTTAACCTTAATAAAACCATGCATAGACACTAAATAATCAAGTGACAGTTGAATATTTTAATTTATTATATAAAATTGAATCACCTTTCAGTAACATACATACTTTGGCATTCTAATTAAACAAAAAGCAATAAACTGTATTCAAAACGAAACCAAACAAAAATATTTTAAATAAAAAAATTCTGCTGCGTGGGTTAACATAACAAAACCTTAGTCTTAAATTCTTAGGGTTTTGAGAATCATTGAGATCAAATCGTGGTTGCGTAGTTTTTGACATATCTCTCTTGCTTCATTCACTCCCATCAAGTTCTTCTGCTTAGGGCACTACTTATCTGTCCTTTTCTAGAATGTCTCCAATCTATACTGAATTTATCTGAACGTCCGCCTAGGTCTTCCCCTTCATCCTGTCCCATGCACACTTGCCTTAAATAAATATTTAGATATTTATTTAAGGCAAGTAAATATCTATATATAGGTAAGTCTAAATATCTTCTTTGTCAGTCTTTCGTCATCCATCCTCACCATTTCCCATATATCATCATCATCATCATCATCATCATCATCAGCCCTTTATGCTGTCCCACTGCTGGGCACGGGCCTCTTCTCACTATGAGAAGGGTAAGGCCATAGTCCACCCCGCTGGCCAAGTGCGGGCTGGCAGACTACACATGTCTTTCGAGAACATTATGGAGAACTCTCAGACATGCAGGTTTCCTCACGATGTATTCCTTCACCGATTAGCAAGCGATTATTAACAATTTAATACGCACTTAACTCCGAAAAGTCATTGGTGCGCGCCGTGGATTCGAACTTGAGACCATCTGCGTAGCAGTCTGTCGGTCTCTCCACTCAGCTATTGCTCTTCCCATACAACACTCTCTTAATCACACAACTCTTTACTCTGTCGATTAAAAATACACTTCATACTCGACACTTTTCAGTGCTCATTTCTACAGCATTTACCTATTCTACTTTCTAGTCTCTTCTGCCATACCCAACCTACACTACTCTCTCTCTATTCGTGCGTTTTTGGACACGTTTTGGCTGTTGATAAAATGTCTTCAGAGCTCCATTCACTCTATTACCTGCATTAACCCTACTTTCAGTATCTTGTTCATTCTTACCATCTCTTGTAAATAGCGTACCTAAGTACACAAACTCATTAACTTACTCCACTCGTTGCCCATTGATCATAAGTCATAACATTACAAGCCGTAACGGATTCCTCCTTTACAAAAACCATAACTTTAATTTTACTTACATTCCCCTTTTCTGTAAAGCACCATCCATGATTGTTACCACCTCCTGCAACTTCTCCGCTGAAGATGCAAGTATTACTTGATCATCAGCATAGAGGAGTCATTTGACAAGTAATTCAATCCATCCTTAATCCACTGTCACTATACTTTTGATCTTGCAAAAAAACTGTCCATGACGAGGTTAAACAGCCATGGCGACGCTACACATCTTTGTCTAACACCTGTCTCGATGGTAATGCAGTCAGTGTATGCCCCGTTTATCCTCACACAAGCTCTAGAATCCTCATAAAGAGATTTCAGAGCTCGAATGAGGCTGCTGTTCACCCCATACATTGACAGTACCAATCACATTACGATACTTACGATAAAGTGGTGACTTGGTGAGGAATGCTCACCTAGTCACCACTTTATCGTAAGCCTTTTCACAATCCACGAATGCGGAATAGACCTTTTAACCTTTGGCCAAAAACTTTTCGACTATGCTTCGCAAGAAAAAACCCTGATCCGTACACCCCATACCCTTTTCGAATCCCGTTTGTACATCCCATATTTTCTTGTCGGTTACTTACATAACTATTTCAATCACTACCCTTTGCATACAATTTGCCAACAATGCTAAGAATGCTGAAATAATAAGCAATGATAAGTTTTAATTTGATAAAGATAAATGAGAGATAATAAATCACACCACAATGACAATAATCATTCGTGCGATTGACGTAAACTTTGGTAATGCGATCTAAAAACACGTAACTATAAAACATTCGAATATTCGAATTTAACACCACTCAATATTCGAATAGTAAAAATTAACGAATATTCGCATTATTCGAACATTCGAATATTCGAATTACAAGCCCTAATTGTAACACACTATATTGTAATCAAATTACTATTTAATTAGCCTGATTAATGTCTTCAGTAAATATGTCATGGTAGATGATTATATTTTTATACAAGCTATGCGGACACTCCTGTCAAAGCCTATTGGCGATGTAATTACTAGCACCCTATTATTATAAAACAAATTGTGAATATTAGGGTTGTAATGTGTAGAAATCCCTAGGGATTTCTACACATTACAACCGAAGTTAAGTAAGAATAGTACTGCCAGAAGATATCTAGATATCTTCTGGCAGTACTCATTTGTCTGGGTGTCCAAAAGTGCAAGGCTGAAGCAGGTACTGTAGGTCGAGTTTTATGAATATTATAGCTCTCTTTCGCTAAAGCGATGCATTATTAGCCATCTAATTTTCTTCTGTAGCTTTAAATATAGGTTCACATTTATTGGACCATTTAAAGGTATTCGTCGCAAATTATAGCTAATGATGTACCTATTAAGGAAACGCATAATTATAAACTATAATGACAATTCTACGAAGAGTTAGAAGCCATTGTAGGTCTCTCTATACATGTGGAATTTTCCCTGTGATTTTTGTGACATCATTCTTTAACTAGAACAATAAACCAAGAACACAAAAGCTTAGCTTGTTTTCATTCATCACTTGTACACAATTCGTCAGCCCGATTCAGGTTTTTAAGATCACACGCATTTTATGATGTAACTTTAACTTTTTTTATGACTACCGCACTTAGAACCATTTCTGTGTCACAGACTTAAGGCGCTGTTATACCTCAGAAGCCGTGAAACACCAAATTTTTCGTCGCACAACTAGCCATAACACTACATGTTACAAACGAGCAAAAAATAGAGCTTAAAGTCAAAAGTCTGAACAAAAGACTTTTGAAAGAATTTTTCATGTATGTAAAATAGAACCACGGTAAAAAAATCACAAAAACCAGGCAGAAAATAATCTTTCGTCTCACTGTTTGCAATATTTTGATCGTAAGCTGTCATATTTTATTTAATAATACTGTAGGAAACCTAATGAACTAAAGAATTACCTAGTTTATTTTCATATTATACGTGTATATTTTGTAAAATTAAATAAAATCTGCCAAACGTCTTTGATTTTGGCGCTCGGTAGATCCCATCAATATCAAACGCTTCGGCAATTTAAACCTTATTAGCATAAGCGGTGTACTGAGTGTCAGTTGCTAGTTTACGCTCCGCCCAGACCTCATCATTTGGCTATGAGCCCTGTGAGAGATAGGTCATGTCGCTTGCGTCTCCGCTGCACGAAATTATACGTAAACCTGTTTGTTATTGTAATACGCCGATTTGAGTTCGTAATTTCATGTTTTATGTTATAGACTGAATACTTTGAATCAAATAGGCTTTTCATGTGACTATGGGCACATATAATTAGGACCGAAGTTTATATTCTTGTTGCGTTTAATGTGTTATTGTTTCTGTGCATATAAATATATAATTAGAAGAATAAAATATGGATTCTTAGAGAAATAAATTTCTACGAAGGATTTGTACAAGAAAGCGTCGTAATAAAATAGAAATTCATCCACGGCCAAGTGATTATGAAATATTATGTAACATTTTTACACAAATTATTTTCATAAGAGTCTTTTATGACTCACTATGTAATAGATTATCGATTATGCATAATATAATTATATAAATTATTCTCACAATACATAGTTGCCACAGTTTTCAATAGTTGAAAGAGTAATAACATAAAATCGAATCATTTTATGTACCTTTATTTTAAATTCATTAGCTTGTCAGAGTGCCTGGAGCGCTAAGATGCCGCCACGGCGAACAATAAACAGCGCTAATATGGCGCTCCGCAGTCCGCACACAAGCGGTAACGAATGTTGTATTATTGTGTTGTAAATATAAACCTATTTAGGTACATCGGGTAAAACTTTGATTATTCATAAACTATTAGGTATGTCTCAGTACATCTAATATCTTTTTTATTTCTAAAATCAATCATTTATAAGTAAGAAAGTGACTTCTCTGTTTGCTATAACACAAGTTATAGTATTATTTTAAATAATAAAGTATCTAACTAATTATATTTATTGTAATTACAGTGAAATTAAAGATAACAGTTCTGCAACGTCTTACACATTTGACTGCAGTAATTCCTAACACGATTTGTTCTAGCCAAGAAATGCCAAACAATTTTTTTAACAAATTTGACTCAACTCCCTAGTGAAAAGCAAAAAAATTAAGAGGGATAGCAGTGACTGGTTCGAATTGCGTAAGAATATCTTGACAGATTCAAATTTTGGTATAGTGGTAAAAAGAAGAGATAACAACAGTAAAACCAACTTAGTAAAAATTACTTTGTACAAATAAAATATTTGCAATGTAAAAGCAGTTGCGCATGGAGTCTAAAATGAACAACTGGCTTTGCAACAACTGGCGAAGCTAGAAAATGTAACAATCGAGCCTTGTGGATTATCCGTTTATTAGTGCCACGCCAGATGGATTAATAGGTCCAAACACGATTGTGAAAATTTAATGTTCTAAAGTTGCCTATAAGCATGGCCTGGAGAATAGTATAAGAGCAAATAAAATACAAATATGGAAACATGATAAAAAAGTGAGCTGACTAGTCTAAACAAATATTGTAATTGTTATTACCAAATTCAGGGGCAACGCCACGTTACACGCAAACAAAAATGTTTATTTGCTGTATGGAGTGGCGAAAGTATACCACTAAAAATAGAAATTATAGAAAGAGATGATTTTTCTGGGAGACGACAATGAAAGAAAAGCTTGTGGCGTTTTATATGAATTGGCAGCTGCCTGAAATGGTTGATTCTCGTCAAGCTCAAGGAATGGCATTGCGAGATCACGGAGAGGAAAATGATTCATCAGTGCTTGAAGTTAAGCCGTAAAAGGAAAGTAAATGAAAATGTGCCTCGTGAACAACAGCAAATAATAAGTATTGAAGCCTCATCACCTCACACACTGCCTTTAACTTACGATGAGAATAAAGAAAACCTGCCGGGTTGTAGCAGACAGCTAACTTTTGATGAGCTGTAAACTCTGTATTTTGTTAGTAAATGATAAAAAAATATAAATAAATATATTTTAATATTTATTTTCTTTTGAAACAACACATATTTTAAGCGAAAGAATTTTTTTATATGTTTCCATACAAACATGTATATTATGTATATGTATGCTAACGAAAAAGCAGTAACTCAAATTTTAATTCTATAATTTTCTAAGCGACATAGTAGTATCTAATGAATAAGGTATATCCACATATATTTTTGGTATTTCATCTATTTTGAAATAAAATAATGGGTTGGGTTTCGAAACGAGTCGCCTGAATTTGAGGGTATTGGTGGTGTAGGGGGCTCAAGGGAGTTAGTTTTAATCCCCTAAAAGTAATTTTGGCTGCCGGCGTTGCGTCTAAAAATTTTTAAACAATTTCCAAAAATTCTTGAATACTTCGGCAATTATGCACAGTACAGTTTGACAAATGTCATTTTCAGGTTTTATGTGAAAAACGTGAAATGGAACGCAAACCCGCCATCTTGGAATGATCATATTGACAGCTAATGTCAAATTTGTGCGTCATTGCTTTCGAGTGCCTTAGGTGCGACTGTAATAAGTAACTAAATAGGTTATTTAAGGTTCTGTTTTGACCCTTAATCCGAAAATAGGAGCCCTGAAAAGCAGGGCCCCGTCAACCTTAGTTTATTAAACTAGTGTGAAGAATGTGGAAGTTGGCAGTGCCATACACACCGATGTTTGGAGATTTTATTTTTTCTGAGAAAACCAATCACTCACAACCCCTAAAAACGGCGACGTATTTCGAAACCTTTACTACAATAATTATACATATAATAACAATAAAACCTCCATAAATAAATAAAATAAATCAACTTTTACTAAACTTCAATTATCTCGTAACTCACTTTAGTTGAGATACGGCTGTTGCGCTTAGTAGCCGAAAATTTAAAAAACAACCCTTATAGATTCGCCATTTCTGTCTGTCTGTCCGCCCGTATGTCACAGACAATTTATTGCAAAACAGATTTGAAAACTGCCAGGAATGGAATTAGATGTAGGTATTCTATGAACCGCTTCACCATTTTTATACAAAAACAAAACAAAAATAATAAGGGCCTCTCCTTACATGGAACTGACTTAATTATTTTTATCATCTTACAGCACGTAGGTATTTACCTACTTTCGTCAACCATTAATACCAATAACGTCTAACGTAAACCACTGTTGCTCATGGCTCCACTGAGAACAAAAATTGCGCTATGCCCATATTGTACAAACAGATTGATTTATGTAATATAAATTTTAATATCAGTATCTCAATTCAAAATGCTAAAACGTTTTGCTTGCGATTTTGAAATATTGGAATACGGATGTTGCCAGAATACGGCCGCACGCGATTAGAATGAAGGGGGGCGCCCCGCAGTACACGGAGCTAAGCGCCCTTCACCTCCCCTGCTTCACCCCCTCATTTACCGAAGCAGTCGCTTAGGACAGCGCCTTAAAAAACATGCACAAGTTTCTTTAACTTAATTCATATACCTACCTAACTTTATGACCCTTTTGAGCCTACGTCTTGAAATAACCTTTTTTGTAGCCTGTGCTAACTTATTTGTTATTTCCAATTTTATCTCATAATTGATTGATGTTGTCATATGCAAACATTTTTGAAGAAAGTAATTTTATGGTGTATTGAAACACTCTTATGGAAGTAATTTGCAAATAACTTTGAGGTTTGGGCTTTGAATCGAATCTTAACGTAACCTTACAAGTATGTCCAGAAAAAGCATCGACACCTGACAACATTTTGTGTTTACTAGATTTATCCGCGTAGGTGTTGGTTATCTCGAAAAAGGTAGCCCGATTTATTTTGCTACAAAGCTGCATCAAACTCCTTTCAGTAGTTATTACGTAAGAGAGAAATCACAAACATTTGCGTTTATTACTGTAGTAGTTATATGTGACGCCAGATTACTGTACCTACCTCGACCAAATTACTTACTACTAAGAAATGGTCGAGTACCTAAATCTGGGCAGCGTAACCCGGAAAACCGAGTGAAGGTCAACGACCAAGCGTAATTGCACCATCATTACTGATGGTGGTTTGCTTTTGCTGTGTAAAAAGTTTGTAAGCACGATTGTGTATCACATTCTATCTTCATATTGTTTTTGGAATCTAAACTGTTGGCCACTGCTGGGCACGGAACTATTCTCATTGCTAGCAAGGTTAGCCACAGACCAAGACGCTGGTCAAGTGCGGCTTGTCAGTCATCCGCATTAACAGATTATCCAAAAATACCGACGTTTCTATTCATTTAAACAGATTAGTTGGGTAGTAGATACTGTTACCTGAGTTCATAGGGTCGCTTTGAAGTCCCAACAAAGGCTTTTAGCTGCCTTAGGGTCAAGACCTTTATAACACAAAACTTGCCAACTGTATAGTTGACTTTATCAACGAAGTTAGTTACCAATTTGCTGCCTCGATGATCACATAGATGTTGTGGTTATGTAAACGATAAAGAAAATTAAATCTTCACAGATTAAATTTTCTTTATCGTTTACATAACGAAAAGCTAATATTATATCAAATTTATTGAGACTAGAGCGATAACGCAAAGACGTTGATTCAATGGTGATACAAGAAAATCATTTTTAATGTAGACGACAGACGACTTAAAATTTAAAATCTTATGACGAGATTTAAAATCTTACCTACTACTTTCACCCTTAATACTTAGGTCCCTACCATAGATTATTCATTTTTCGCGGCTTCACACTTCATCATATTAAAGGTAAATTATGACACATCGTAAGCCAAGAAGCCTACTAACTGGTCTAATTTAGTTTGCCAATATTCCCTCAAGATGTGGAGGCTATAACGGTATTAATAATGTAGGTGTTTATATTTTTGCAACACGGTGCTGTATTTTTGAGATGTCGATGGAGCGAATATGTTGTAGAAGAAATAACGCCATCTTTAATTTGGTTCTTGCGGTAGCAACTATGTATGGGCCTTCTAATCCATTACTCTAAGGTTCGAGTTCAGGGCTGACGAATATGTGTGAGATTCTCCTCCAAACTCTTCAGAAGTCTTCTCTCTAAACCATCCTGCGTTGCTGGGAAGACAACGATAGGATCACATTTTGCATACTTTTGCTGCGATCCCGCCGGGAAAGAATAACCGCTGTCTGACATTCCCTATTAACTTTATCAACGTACTATCCAATACACAATGATTTGATCAGTATAATGCCCCTGAGATTCAATTTTATTGTTTCGATGTTACATTGTTAGCGTAGGCCTTGGTAGGTGACCGACGATATAAATAATTATGATACACAAATATAATTGTAATTGTTGGAATTTAAACAAGCCTTCGACACAATAGATAACAACTGATTGTGTTGATATATATCGGTTAGCCGGTCTTTATTGAATTCGTAAATATGTTGTGAGGTATAGTGTGATGATACATCGTTGTAGACCAAGTATGGTTTTCCTTTCTAGTGATTTTGTTGTGTACGAATAAACTGAATTTAGTCTATTGCTCTCTTCCTTTGATTGATTAAACCAGAACGAGATGACAACAAAAAGATGTCTAGTTTAGTTAAATTTTAATGAAGTAAGTAGAATATATACTTTAGACTGTATTACTCACGACTAATGGATATTAAACTGAGAGTATGTGTAAGTACTTAAGCTTTCATGCGTGGCAAGGTTGACAACCCAACAACAAATTACCCAGAAATAACTTTAAATGACTCACCTCTAAGCTAAATTTTCATTTCAACGAATTCATTACGTTTCACGCTTAAGCGTGTAAACAAGACTTGAGGTGCGCTTGAGACGTTGATAGCTGCACATTTCCAATATGAATCGGTTTGAAAATAAACTATTTACATATACGATCATGTCTTCAAGATCCGAACTACAACTTTCTTCGACTTTATTGTTGTTGTTTGTCCTAGCATTTTACCTTTGGCGTCCAAGGCTCTCTTTAGAGTGTCGGTTCTGCGTACTGGTCTTACCTAGTTAGAGAGAAGTTTTACAAAACACTAACGAGCGTATTGGTGTAAAATTTCGCCGGGCTAAACACTGCACACCTGACCTCATATTTCAGGCAAGATATAAGTAAATAAATGTACTAATACTCACTCCGTGCATAATACAATTAGCTAAGCACTGGGGAATTGGGGATGCCAAAGACCGTGCGAAGTGGAGGAAAGCGGGTTCCAACACGAGGGTCTTGAATCGCTGCCGGGAAATCGCTGAGATTATCATGATGAAGCTTAGGTACTCTGTAAGCATTACTTCAAACGCAGACATTCGTAGGAGTACTAGGAACCTTACATTACATGGAAATGGTTTATAACCGAGCTTTTCATTGTATTATTTGTATTGTACTCACCTTTCATAAGATTTTTTCACGTACAAAACAACCTGACCAAATGGATAAACAAAACCTCATTCAACCATTGCTTTGACGTCATCACACGACTTTTGACTTTTTTATTCAGCATAGCAGAACAAAGAAACGGTAATTGTAGGCTCTTTGAACATGAAATGTTGTCGAGTGAAGAAATATGTACCAGGACTCCAGGAGTCAGTTTTACCAGTCTGTAAAGTGACGGATAAATTAATTGGTAGATCTATAACATACTTACACATTTAGGTCTAATTTTATTTATTTTAGAATTATGATGCCCATGCGGTCGTGTAACTTGGCCTTAATATTATTTATACTTTAAACTAATTAAAAAAAATACACCTTCAAATTTTTTTGGTCACAATTGCATGGGACCAAACATGAAGCTTAAATAATTCAAACTAAAATGGAAACTTTCAAATAGGTTAATAAATAGCTGAGGTCTGACATACCAAACAATATAATAAAGCGAGGTTCCGTAATGCGTGTAGCAATTGCCGTTAGTTCGCCTTGTATTTTTATTCACCTACTTATAACTGTGTTAGTTGTGAGAAATCTCAAATAAGTAAAGGATTATACAAAAATCTGCGACTTTACGCATCAAGTGATGAACTTATCTATGCTAATGTCTTTTTGTATGTGTGCGTATATGTGTATCGTGTTTACTACAAAACTGCTGAACGGAGTTTATTAAATTTTGGCATTGAACTTGATTAGACCTTGGATACGTAACCTTTTTTGTTGCATAATTTGAACTTGAAGGGGTTGAAATGGGTGAAATTTACTACAGAAAAACTAACTTGTAAGTTTTATCGATACTAATATGAGTAGAGTACATTTTGTTCTCTGTGCATCCATACATATATTACAATGTAGTTTAATATATTATAGTGTTCTTATAGTGTATGGCTTTCTTATGTAGCTTTAAGTATTCATTTAATGTCTTTAAGTATGTAAATCGTTAAATGTTTTATATATTTACGTGGGTTAGGTGTAGGTAGACAGTCATTATACTTAAAGCTTTCAGAGAACATTAGTACCCATAGCTTTTGTATTTCTTGGAAATTAAATTGTTATTGACAGTATTTATAATACAAAGAAATATTGGTATCAAACTTTTTAAGTTTTGTTTTTTATTTCCCTCCATTTCGCCTGTTAGGAACATTCTATCGTCTGGGGCCCAATTATGCTATTTTAGATGACATCGACATCATATTTTGAATGGAATGAGATTATCTTTTGAATTGACTCAAAATCGGTATTCTGCTACACAATGTCATTCTATTCTAATTTCGATATATTCAATTTAATGTCAAATATTCTGACATGAGTAGGTATTGCCATTAATGAAATAATTAACTTTATTTCTGGTAATTTGATGTTCAGCGTTGCCTATGATTTGTTTTCTATGTAATATGCCCGCAAGTACGCTCTCACATTTTATTTCAATTTAACAGTTCCTTACGATCTGGTAGATGTTTCGGGAAATCTCTTCTTAGTCAGGGACCGTAAGGGTGCAGCATACGGTCCTCGAGGAACGTACATGCCAATTTTTAGCATCTTGTGCCCAGTAGATTCGGCTGTGCATTGCTGTTAGTCAGGGAATTGTGAATGAATTTTATATATACAGATGATACTACCTAGCAGTGCAATATGGCAGTCTATAATACTAACCAGTACCATTTTAGTAAATGAATTTATTCGTTGGATTGTGAGAGATTTTTTGATACATAATCAATAATGTTACGTACGATTTGAAATCGAACATTTAAAATATGGGTGTTTTGAATATGTTTATTTACAATTTGACGTTTGTCTTTGTACAAGAATATATTTAGCAGAATACCGTTTATGTATTGTTCAACTCTCAATATATTCGCAATATCATTTCAATGTCTCTTAATTTAGGAGAATACCATTATGACGTAAATATGATACTGACATCATATCGAAACTGCATTTTGAACAAATATAATTAGCAGAATTGGGCCCCTGATGTTGAGCATGATTAAGTGTATGATGTCACTATTAGTAATGATCAATGGTGACGTCGTGTGTCGTGTCACGATTCATCAAGGGTACACCGCGATGTTGTCAGTGGTTCTTTTCATATATGTTAAGACTAGACTTAAGCAACCTGAAGTTAAGAAATCCCAGACCATTTTTGTCCGTTAACAGTTTTGGAAGATAATAACAGCATTAAGTATAGTTTGCTTTGAAAAATGTACTTAGTAAGTACTTTAGTCTCCTGGATTGCGCGGATGGTCTAATGTTTTGGACAAACTGAGCCAAGACTGAAAAATATCATTGGGCCCCTAAGAATCTGACTCTCACTTCCTTCGACGCAATGGGAGTTGCTATCGCTGGTGCCCAACCCTGCCCGAAGAACTTTGACATAGCTTAACGTTTTTATATTATGACATAAATTGAAGTACCGCTCTGATAACAATGTTCACAAAAAATGGTCATCTATCCAAATGGTAGACTCTGTAAACATTGCTGATCTCTTGAGATCTGGAACTCCAGTCACCCTATCAACTATTGCCACGACTAATTCGTATGTCTTGTCCACAGCATGAACAACGCAACAGAAACGATCACCGTTCCGCCACAAGAGATCAAAGAAATAGTCCACGATCAGACTATGTTCCTCCAGACGCCCGCCGCTCAGGGTATCGCCGGCATTTTCGTGTGGGCCGCGCTTTTCATCACTTGCCAACAGGTAATTACTTACAAATAACCTTTTTACGTACAGCTCGGGCCGTTGGATTTATATAATTTACTAGGTACGTGTTTTATTTGAACCAGCGATGCTACTGAACAGAGATTCAAAATGATCTTGATAATAATTTTCAAATGAAAAAATGCATTACTCATTTTGAATAAAAAAAAAATATAAAAATATCATTAAAAAGGTGCCCGCTCATCATTACGTGTGCACACTTTAGCGAAGATTGATCGGTAGTCATCGGCAAAAATGTTTTGTTTCCTATTTGGGAAGCCTTACGCCATAGGAAGTTATAAGCATTTGTAGTCTATTTGTGTCGATTCTCATGAAACTTAAAAGAAAATCGTAAAAGTTAAAGTCGCCCATAAAAATGATGAATCGATTAAAATCGTAGCACTCCTGACTGTGAATATTTCGCTTGCGGGACACGTGCGCGTCATTAAAAAACAATGAAAAGGTCGTCAACACGAAAAGTGGTAGGTATAATGCATTATTTCTACAGATAAATAAATTAATTAGCTTTGTATCGTACGGGGAATGCTGTGGTTTAAGTGGTTGGGTACCTTGTCATTTACCCCTCATGACAAAAGCTGACACCTAAAATAGTTTATCAAAGTGCGTCCGTTGTAACATTATTTCTGACATCCAGCGCGTGATTCATAGAAATTTTACCTAGTAAACATTTATGATATGATTTTTACTTAAAACCCTACCACCTTTCAGACAATAATTATTTAAATAATTATACTCTTTGTGTACCTACTTATCTGCGTAATTCGATAGGTTATGTAGATAATTCTAGATGCCCAGTCAACTGCACAGTCAGACTTATCCTCTCGATGCCTTTCATGAAATTGATATTGCTTATGGCCGTGACACGTACTATATGTAAACACTTATTCAAACACACATAGAATCACGTTCACCAATTAATTAGGTTCTCAATTACACGCATGATGAGCCTTTTTTTAGTACGTAATTTCTTTGTCCCATCCGAACATCGTTTTCGGTGTAGTAGATGTCTTATCCAACCTGCCTTGATAATTTAATTTATAATCAAGTCTTTATAAGGTTAGGATCAGTAACAACGCCATATCTATCAATTTAAGTTAATGACAGTCTTCAGATCCAACCATTAAATTTGTCATATGAAAGAGATTTTATATTCCCGTTTTAAATCCGTGCAACAACTAAGCGAAGTTATGCAATAACGTGTCTACCTATATCTACCAAATTTCGCCTTTGCAAGTGAAGCTCTTTTGTGACGCGAAAACGGTTTACACAGAAGACAAAAGTTTCATTTAAAACGTGGCTCTGTTGTCACAGGTGCAGTAGCCATTTTGTTTTTACACTGCATTGTAAAAGAGTAAGTAATACAAAAAGTAGGATAGAATATCGAGAATCGTGCCGTTGCCGTTGGCAGGAATCGATTGTTGCGATTATATTCTACATCGATGGTACAATCGATTCGGAGTTATTGAACTGTTTGTGTCATATAATCTTTCTGGTACGTGACTAAATTTGGTTTTCATCATTGCTTATGTCGATATTATTGGCTGCTTTCTCGGTTTAATGGAATGATAGTTAACAAAGGCTAATGCGTTTGATTACTCGGTCAAACTGTTTTATTATGAATTTGTTCTGGAAGTAAACCTTACGCACATAATATTACATCTGTGTCTCAGTCAGTTTTAACTAGAAAACGAACTTGTATCCTTCCTGAAGCAGCAAAGAGGTGAACAAATCTGTCATCTCTCTCTTTCGTTTAACGTTTAGTACTTATCCTTCTCATTGAGTATATTTTATAAAATAAGGGTGAAGAACAAGCCACAGCTCACCTCATAACTCAAATTTCACACTTATTTACTTATTATGTTTATTTCGTCTCCTTATTCTCTTGCCCCTTCCCGTATAGAAAAAATTAGAGGACGGGAACAGGGTTTGGGCTTTCAGCAATCTCACTCACGGAGTGAAACACAACAGTAGGTATGCCCGTTTTCAGCGCGGCTCTACTATGGGAAACTATTAAAATAACCATAGCTTCTGGCAGTTTTAAGATAAACTGTGTTAATTTTTTCCTATGGTTTGGAATAGGCAATTAGCTTATTATTAGGTAGACCGCAAGACAATTCACAATCGTTCAAGGAAAACAAACTTATTTGAGTAATCTTAATGGTAATATTCATTCAAATCTGGGTAGCTAGTAAGCAAACCCCGGACTCCAGACGTAAGTCTTTGATACAAACGCAATAACGTTAAGACGATGATTTGTTTAAGTTCTCTCTGGTCACGCATATTTGCCAATTTGCTTTTCTCGATGCCTATTAGTACCTATCTACTCTTCTTTCATGCCACGTAGATTATTATATTATTTTGTACATGGTAGCGAACACATTAAGTAATTACTTACATTTCTAAGTAAATGCTTGAAAGCAACGTTGCGGATAATCCGTTGAGTGAGTGACGTCACGATTGTGATCTACTTTTATATTATTACTAGAGGACGCCAGCAGCTACGCCTGCGTTTTTTTTTTAATTTACCCGTTTTGGCCGATCCCGTGGGAATTTCAGGAAATCCCTTCTTAGTGCACCCCTACGGTATCCAAGGAACATACATGCCAAATTTCAGCTTTCTGCGCCCAATAGTTTCGGCTGTAGCGTGTCTGTCAGTCAGTCAGTAACGCAAGGATTTTATATATTAAGATAATGGTTATAATTACGGCAGGCTTGTTAGTCTTTTTGTTTGAGCAGTTGTGGATTCGATTCGTCACCCTGGACAAATTTTTGTGTGATAAGCACAATCATTAATTTTTTCTGTGACTGGATGTAATTTATTTTACTACTGTTATAAATGCGAAAGTATTGGGGATGGCTGTTTGCAATTTTCGTTGACGAAACTTTTCAGTAAGATAGCTTATACATCAGAATAACACATAGGCTACCTTCTTAGCGATTATCGACACCCATGCGGGCGTAGCTATAGGCGAAATCTAGTCTATAACAAGTATGTTTTTAATAATATAGAAGTATGGTATCGCCTAACATTGGCGATTAAATAGACTATGGGAATCGGCTGTATGTGAATTGTCCGAGGATATTATTATTAGAGTGTTACCTATACATAGTAGATATATTATTATGTGAAGCGAGCGGATGATATGAAACAAGGTGAAATTGCGTCAAGAGCGACACACCTGTGACCTAGGCGGTGACTGTTGCTACAATACTGGTGTATACGTCATACGACATTTCACCTACTTACGATGTAGCATCTGGTTCTAGCTCTTGGATACGATCGCGATCCAGTTATAATGACGCGCCCATGTGTTGCTGATGTGATAGGTGTATTGTACGAATTTTCAACAGTTACTGACCATTAAAAATAACTTTATTTTTATGTAATTTATTAAAGGGTTTTACGACGCATATATGTAGGTATACCTACATTATGAAATGAGCTAACTAATCGCTTTAATTCGACATCCAATATGGCAGAATTATCATTTTGTAATAAGTTCATGCCTTTACGTGTTTAAGAGGGCGCCATATTATAATAAACTAGATGAGCCCGTGGTTACACCCGCGTTATTTAAGGGTACTGCTCCGCTCCCGTGGCTCATAGCGTGATGTTATATAGCCTATAGCCTTCCTCGATAAATGGGCTATCTAACACTGAAAGAATTTTTGAAATCGGTCCAGTAGTGCCTAAGATTAGCGCATTCAACCAAACAAACAAACTCTTCAGCTTTATATATTAGTATAATATAAGATACATAAAGAAAAAACAAACTTATTTTCGTAGTTGGGTACAAAATACGTAATATTAGATAACCTTGAGCCTTGATATAAAATCTGTGCCCTCTGAAAGGAATTAAATTCATTACAGCCAAAAAACTGCCCGATCGGAAATTGACATCGAGGCCGCACGTTCACACAAAACTTATCAAGATCTCTGAAGTCACTAAGCTAAAAAGATAAATGCCTAACGAGACCTTTTTCTTCAGTTTAATAGCAATAAATGTCTTCTATAGTAATTTACTACGTCTTAGAGTGACATTGATATTGCCAATTTTGTGTCCCTAAACGTCCTTTGACATTTGATTACATACGAACATTGTGTTCATGTGTCATATATTAGCAAAACCTTGTTATCGTTGCTCAAGGCCAATTCTTGTCATTTTATTTAACATGTATTCTCGATCTGATCTAAATGCGATAAATGTTATGTGATATGGTATTCTAGTTTAATGAGATCGATTTTGAACGAGTCACAGAAAAAAACTTATATCAATCACCAATAAATGTTCCATTCAATGTTTTGTTGCTCTCCATATGTTTTAAATGTTGTTACATAGTAGGTAAAATATGTGTGTTCATCGTATAAAATTAATGCTGGGTTCCTCAAAATGCTGTGTCAGTGTAAATTTAACACAAGCTTGGGTCTTCTGAATGTAGCTACTGAAGTACCTACCCATTTCGGACGACAGCAATAAAGAAATAACGTTTGTAAAGACTAGTCTCGTACATCTTTGATGTCTGCTTTCATTTGTGAGTTTTTACATAAATTCTTCTTCACGCCTTTTATCCCCGAAGGGATAGGCAGAGGTATATACAGACTCACATTTCGCCAGTTATGTTTAGGTCCCAATGTAATAGGGGGCGAGTCTATTGCCTTCTACCGGGCACATTATTAAGCGAGCGATAATAAACATTTTTAATACACACATAACTTCGAAAAGTTAGAGGTGTGAGTGTAAGCTATTGGAATATTCTCAGGAACCCAAGGCTCTATCAGACTGAGAGATCTTTTTTAGGGTTCCGTAAATAATCGGCCTATCAGACAGAGAGCGGTTACGCGGTCTATGTAACGTAGTATAACACAAAGAACGCATCACTGACCGCTTGAACGCTTGCCCGCGTGACCGCTCTCTGTTTGAATGAGCCCTAAGTGTCTGAGCGTGTAAGCTGCCGATATGCAGATTATTATTTTATAGTGTGGCCTGGTTTACCTACTCTAATATGAGAGATTATCGGCGTATTATATAACTAGTGATCGGATAATCGGATACATATTCACCTAAAGTTCATTTTTGGTTAGGATATTATGGAAGCGGCTTCTTAAAACATATTTTTTTAAATAAAAATCCCGGGATTCCAGAAAATTCGGGAATGTGAAACTACTCTGTAAAATGGTGAGGAAACGACGTCTTTAACATGTGATTTTTATTTAAAAAGAAACTGGTCTCCGGGATTACATAATTATTAATGTGTATTTACTTGAAGTTAATTTTAAGCTCCCCATCAATTTATGAGTATGTTGAGTGTAAGAGGAATGGTAGGCAGTGGGTGCTGTTGTATCTAAGTTAATAATTATTATGACATTAAATGGTTTTTCTATATAATTCTTATTTATTATTCGTTTGAGATAAATGTTTTGAAAATTGAAGAAAATTAAGAGGATTTTATTATTTCTAGGGCTGTTTTTTGGTACAAAAGTTAAAATAAGTAAATTTACCTACACCTCATTTGATTGTATAATAAAAAAACTAAATTTGTCAATTCCGTAATCCCGGGATTTTTCGATTCAAAAGTGCATTCCATAATAGCTTCAACACCTCAACTTTAGGTAAATATGCATCCGATTATCCGATCTCTATATATAACACACTAGAGGAGCGCACATTTATTTTATTTAACTGTTCCTGCTCCAAACCGTGAGAATTTCGGGCAATCTCTCAGTAGTGCACCCACTCTATCCCCAAGGAAGATACATGCCAAATTTCAACTTCTTGCGCCTAATAGTTTCGGCTGTAGCTTGTTTGTCAGTCAATCAGAAACACAAGAATTTTATATAATACAGATAAAGATTATTTAAAGAAGAAAAGTTCAATCTATTGTATCTATGCATCATAAAAGAAGCATCCTCTTCTGGCTAACGGCTACTGCCAATTGAAGCCATGATTTATTTTACCTCTCTTTTCTTATCAAAACCTTTTTGATGTGGTTCCCCGTTGCAGGTATTAAAAAGGTATAAATTTCTCTTTTTTAAGTCACCTTGCAAACCAAGTAAAGAAGGTGTTGTGTAATATGTCGTGTTAGTGATTTATATGCAGTAAATTAATCAAATGGGCATCAGATACCGGATATTTGGTTTCTAGTTTTATTAATTAAGAAAACGTGTTCGCCACATGGCTGTGCAATATTTCCGTGTTGCTAAACATCTCGGCTTAAAGAACTTAGTTAAAAAAAAAAAAGATCTTAAGTAGCTGAGTTTATTACAGAGTGTTAATATTTTGCTAATCATGAAAGTACTTGTGTCAAACTAAGCTGGGTTCAGGTGAATTGAATAAGAATTAGATAAAAATATTAAGTTTAAAATGTCCATTAAAAAAAAGTAAGTTTGTGAAGTTGACAATCTGGTTTTTAGGCAGAAGTTGATTTCCAAAAGCATATTAAGCTTGAAAAAATAGAAATACAAAGATTATGCGACAAGTGTAAAGTCGTGTCTTGACCTAATCTGCCTTGACGAACATAAATGATTCATATACAGTGCGTGATTTCCTAAAAGATAATTACGCCAGCAAAACATCATTACGTGTTTTATTACTAAGATTTTGTTGTCGGAATAAGGGACTAGGCTACTCACTCTTAAAGTAAATAGATAAGTATATCCTTTGACTAGAGGACGCCAGCAGCTACGCCTGCATTTTTTTTAATTTACCCGTTTTGGCGGATCCCGTGGGAATTTCGTGAAATCCCTTTTTAGTGCACCTCTACGGTCCCCAAGGAACATACATGCGAAATTTCAGCTGCCTGCGCCCAATAGTTTCGGCTGTAGCGTGTCTGTCAGTCAGTCAGTAACGCAAGGATTTTATATATTAAGATTTGGAGATTTGAGATGCGTATTTGACATAAGTTCCATACAAAATATGTCAAACATGCATCTCAAATCTGCAAATCCATGGATAAATCGGATAACGAATTGAAGTCAGTGTTTTCTTTTTAAATATAGAATCTGAACGGAGTGCAGTTTTTTGCATACTCTTTTAATTATCCTATCTGGTACGTAAATACTGTCTGTTTATTGTTTCCTGCGCATAATTTTACTTTGCCGGAGGCAATAAATAAAGAAACCATAATTAAAATAAAAGTACGAGATTAATATTGCTAACAAAGCGTTAGACCACTAAGACCAATATTAATAAACAATTCTGTTTGGTTTGCCTTTTGAGAAGATTTTCGAAGCACTACATATCTTAGTACTTAAAGCAATAACAAACATCTTCAGCATAAAATAATTAGATGCCATACATTCAACTTCAATAATTTATTCATTTAGTTCACAAAGTAACACTTATGAATTTCAAATATAAGTTTAAAGTTATCTACATTTGCAATTTTATTGCTGCTTTAGACAAATCGATAGTTTGAAAGACAGTCACAAGAAGATCGTGCGCCTGTGCTACAAAAGCTTCGCCGATGGGCAATTTGGTGCTGACTTCATCGATGCACTAGCAGCGCTCATAGCGAGACTTGGCTTGCAGTTCGTAACAGATCGGCAAAGATAAGCAATGCTTGCGAAGGTCACCACTTGGATGGGCGGCCGTTTGTCGAATTTACATCTGAGCGCTACCGTGCTTCGGAGGGCACGTAAAGCTGCCGGTCCTGGTTCTTGTCTAATGAGATTCTTCAAGATCGATCTCGGAGGCCTTCGGGCGGTCTGAAAACTCCGACACCAGAGTTGGCCACACACGAAAAGCAAACAATTAATGCACCATGGCGTTTTGGTTTCTAGTTGCGCCCCCTCGCTAGAAAAAAATTTCAGCATAACCACAGAAAATAACCTTTTGCATCGAACATACATTTTGGCGACATTATTCTTTTTATTATTTTTATCTCTGCATCAAGATTAATATCGTATCTAAAATGGGATTTGATCGCTGCGATAATAATAAGTAGGGACGATAAATAAACAAGTTTGAAGTATAAATAATACTTTGCGAATGTCACTCAGTTTTACGAGACATTCGAGAACACTATTGAGAACTCTGAAGTATACCGGTTTTTTACTAACATTGTTTTTTGTCAACTTAATAGTTGCCAACCGGTCGGTTGTATTATTAATATCTAGTACTGTTAATAGGTAGCGATTTTAGTAACCTGATATACTGTTTCGTGTGGCCTAATTATTATGCTATGATGACCTAATTATCTTGGCGGCCACAAGAGAAAGTTTACGTAGTGACGGATAGCTGTTAGGTCTAGTATTATAGGTGTTGTCATAGTTTACTTTTATAAAGCGAGAAAGCTAGTAGACAGGGTTTTTATAACATTAACATAACTTCACGCCTTTTATACCCGAGGGGGTGGGCAGAGGTGTAGTACACACCCACACTTCGCCAGTTACCTATTGCCATCTACCGGGCACATTGCTAAGCGAGCGATAATGATCATTTTTTAATACACGTCATAATTTCGAAAAGTCAGAGGTGAGGCCCGGGGTTCCTGGGGATCGAACCCGAGACCATCATCTCGGCAGTCCGTTACGTACACCACGGGGCTATCGTCGCTAGGGTTTTTATATTATGACGTTAAAGATGTAACTACTTCTGCGTGCCTTGAAAATGGATCTCGAGACTCACGATGATAATAATAATACTTCAAATTTCATCTCCCTAAAATGGGAGGGACGAAACGCAACCTATCGCTTTTTGCGTTTGGTTCTAACCGGTACTATATATAATTCCAAGTCTGTTAATAAATGACTGAGAAATTAGGTAAAAATATAAAAAAATAACCAAACTGATAATCGTTCATATTTTTAAGTCGGTTAAACACAGTACTTAAGAACTTATAATGGACTAGGGGCCTTATATCTGTTATGCGGGTTTAAAACAAGTTGCGTGCTACACGCGCACTATGGTGTGGAATATCCACATACTGCTCGCGATTGCGATTTCCGTGCGATTGCACTCACATGGGAAAGTATATAGAAAACTATCAGCCCAACAACCGGCAAGCGGGTGCAAACACATCTGACTCGAAAACGCGACAGAAGAAAAATCACATAAACCCTTAAACGTGGGAGTGTCTAGTTCTGAGTTTAATCGAGTTGTAAGTCGGTCCTCGATGGGAACAATTGCCATACATTTCCTACGCGTCCCCCAGCCTACAGACCGTTACAACCAGGTCCCCGCTTTTAAAAACTGTATGAAAATTGTTGCCGGCGAGAAACGATTCGCAACCCGATTAAATTCTCACTAGACGCCCTGATCTAACGGGTTCATTCGCAAACTGTGGACATCAAACAAATATCAACTTGGCAAACTGATAGTCTGCCAAGTGCCAGACCCGCACTTGGCCAGCTGGTCAAACTCTTTTCATAATATATATGTATGTTCATTCTGTAAGATATCTATCATAATTAAAAATATGTACATATGTCAATCCATTGTCTAGTATCCATAGTACAAGCTCTCCTTAGTTTGGGACTAGATGGTGTTGCGTGTATTATATTGTGTCTATATTTATACTTATATAAATAAATTGATTTGATTGATTGATAATAAGAAGAGGCCTGTGGGTCTAGTACGAGTTGTACACACGATTGTCACGGTAACGATAGCCTACGGGAACAATTTCCATACATTTTCTTAAAGCGCTCCTAACGGACAGTAGCGATGGATAGAGTCCGCTAGGGGGCAAATTTAGAAAATGTATGAAAATTGTTCCCGTCGATAAGTCGTCAAAGTGTAAAACTCGTACTGGACCCTCTGCGCTCGGTGGGATATAATGTAAATAGCGCTGATGATTATACATACATCTAATGATACATCTAACTGATGACACATCTAACTTGTCTTTGCACAAGTATGCAGCAGAAAGACTGACAAGCTGATACCGTGAAAGTATAGCTATACTTAGCTGTATTTATAATTGTAGCGATCAGTTCTGTATAAATTAATTGTTTTAAATCAATTACGCGAGTACATCGACTCAATACGAGGTAAATTGAAACGAATCGAACTCCACGGTCCAATGAGTCATCTTGACCAAATGACGTTTTCTGCAGAGAGCTGTTATTTCCCAAAGTACGTCGTGTGTTGCCATAAAGTTAACATTGTTTTTAACTGGAGTTATTTTACTTTTTGTAAAAACCGAGATACCATTTCAATTCCATTCCAATTGTAAAACATTTTCATATTTATATAGCATACAGCCATGACACCACAAGAAGAAATCGGAATAGTACACGGTTTACCTTTTGTCCCGTTTTAGCAGAAGCTATACAGCATATTTAATAATATAACTATACTTTTATGTCTATAAAAACAATCCGTGTGGTTGACGGCATAGAATACTAGTGACACCACCCCCTATCTTCCCGTGGGTGTCGTAAGAGGCGACTAAGGGAAAACACGATGCAAATACCATATTTGCGTAGAGACGGAAAACTCGACATCAAACCCTATAGGTACGACTGCCTCGTTGGTCTCGCGGCCTAAATGTGCACGTGGGATCGGGAGGTCCCGGGTTCGATTCCTGGGTCGGGCAGTGTTATTGGGTTTTCCTGTCACGAAATTCTCAGTAGAGTCTGGAAATGTGCCCCGGTACGGCAATAGGCTCGCCCCTTATTACGTGGGACTAAAGTATATCTGGCGAAAAGTGGGTGTAGAAATACACTTCTGCCTACCCCTTCGGGGATAAAAGGCGTGACGATATGTATATCGCAATAAACGTATCTGAATCATAATAACACACATATAGTTTTAAATTTTAGACAGGTAGCTGCAAGATGTCAAACATTGTAAAATTTGTAAACAAGTAAAAGGAATCGATGTAGGTAAATGCCACACATAAAGCAGAAAAATAAACACGCATTTGTAATGAACACATTATACTTTACTGTATGTACACAACTACACATATGTAGAAAGTGTGAAACTATTAAACACAACATCTATTTTTCTACTTTTTTAATAGTTAGATTATGCACTACGCAACCTAACATACCATTAAGTTGTTTCATAAAAGTGGTATTTATTTAAAACATCGGTATGCTAGGTGGTTTACATTTTTTTTGACCTCGGCCATCTTGGAATAGGTATAACATTGTGAAATAGAGATTCAGAAAATCTTGCCTAACAAAGTACCTAATAAAGATGAATAATTAAATAATAGTTGATCTTGTACGAGATTTTGGATGCTGGGAACGTGAGAAGATTTTGCTGATGTACATTATCATAATAATTATATTAAATCCTTGCGTTACTGACTGACTGACAGACAAGCTACAGCCAAAACTATTGGGCGCAGGAAGCTGAAATTTGGCATGTGTGTTCCTTGACTAAAAAGGGATTTCCCGAAATATCCACGGGATCGGTCAAAATTGATAAATTTAAAAAATGTGCAGGCGTAGCTGCTGGCGTCCTCTAGTAAGAAAATAAATCGCAAGGTGTGTTGAGTTGGCCTTGCTTGGTTTTGAACAGAAGCCGTGTAACAGATTTAATATGATCAACAGGCGGATCGTATGAATGCTTTGTTTCCAAGAACGTTTTGAATGAAGATATTTGATGAATGAATCTGGTTTAATTTACTTAGTCCTTAAATCGGGATTGATTTTTGAAGTAATAGAAGGTGAGCATATCACTTACCAGATGTTTCGGTCTTTGAAAATAAAAGACTTCGAGATCGTGAATTGTTGTAGCCAAACCACAAGCATCTGGCCAAAAGTATCTAAATATTTTGATGTGCGATAATTAACGATGTTACAAGTAGTCAGAAGTAGATACGTTATAGGCGTACAAAAAGCAGGACGCTAAACATAAGCCAGTTGGCAAGTCTGACATATTTTGTGTGTGTGACGTCGCGAGCCGGCGTCAACGTGAAACTGACACATCTTGTCAACCGAAATTAAAATAAAATATGGAGTTATCGATGTGTGCGTTAGTGTACCGTTTCTACGGATTGATTACTACGTAGGTAACGTATCTACGCCTTTTCTAATATCATTGGCGATAATATTATTTACCTCATGTGTTGATTGTTAGGTATCGCACGGTTAGTATTCGGTATTTCGATAGCCTTCTTTTAAACTAATTTAAATCTAAAGCGTTGTATTTGTAAATTCGAACAATTTGCACGCTATGCAGTTGCAAATCACGTTACACGGTAACACGTAACTGTTTGTGACGTAATTGTGTAATGCCTCAAACTTGGCGTACCATTGTGAAGTTTTGGAGTATTGGCCAATGCTAGCATGAATCTTCGCTTGGTATTGTCTAACAGTTGAAATAGTATGAATAGTGATTGATATAATTTAAAATGGCGTTTTTCGGTATTTCAGTATTATGCATTTTCTTTATTCCATTTCTTTACTTTATTATTTAGTTAATTTATTACGGGTGAAGTTTACAGTGTAGTGAAGTGCATATAGTACCTATATATTATAATAATCCATTAGAAATAAAGAAATAACATACATAGGACTCACGCCTGTTTCCCGGAGGAGTAGGCAGAGACTACGGAACGCCATTTGCAACGATCCTGACATTGAATGAAGCAAGAAAGATTTCTTGCTTCATTCACTCCTATCAAATTTCTCATGCATGCTCTTCGGTTAAAGGTACTTCTAACCTGTCCTTTTTTAGGATGTCTCCAATCTCGATAATGAAATTAATTAAATCTTTTACATCTCTCATGTTCGGTAAGTAGGTTCTTATTACATCCAAATGGGGCTTGTAGGTGACTAAGTAGCGCTCTAGGGTAATAATGTAGCTAGAAAAGCCCTAGGGTGGTAAGTAATTAAAAAAAACACTTCTTTCTTTCAAAAAGATCGCGTACATCTAACCATCATACTGGCAATAGACATCATGCATTCAGCCCAATGACCAAAGAGGTCGCTTTGCTATTCAGCCTTGTTTTCGTGTGTGTATAATAGTCATCAATTTTAAATAACGGCGAAGCTTAATTTCGTTCTTGAAAAAAAAAGTTCTTTTCTTGATTCTTTTTAATGAAAAAGGGCGGGAATAGAAAACTTTTACTTTAAATATTGTTTGTTTTTGGTTTTATTTATAATTACATGCTAATTAGGAAAAAACATGAGTTCTTCAAGTGATGAAGATATAAGCTGCACTCCCGATTCAATGAAAATGGAAGCTGAAGCAGCAATTAACAATATTTTGCCTGAAACTTCTAAAGAGAGATATTTGAAAACTTACGACGAATTCATAATGTTTTATTCTTGTAATGCCAGTTTTTTTCTACTAACCTCACAATCGAGATGTAAAGCAGAATAGTTAGCTCGGGTGTAAGCACCAATTGCACCCACTTCACGGCTGCAATTGATGCCTTACAGCCCTTGGCTACTAATCTACTATTAAATAAGACGTTCGTGTTGAAACAGACAAAAGGTCCGCAAGCGATCCTACAAAATACGATCGATTCTGTTGTTGTATTTATGCACTGTTAGGTACAAGCCTTTCTTGTTTATGACACCGGTCATTGTCTACGCCTACATAAGTTTGTATTTCTATTTACCTAATTGAAAGTAAACTGTAACAATGTGAAGCTTAAACTCAATCAATGTGAACAAAATTTAAAAGAATCGGCATGTAGAAGCGATGAGTTTTTAATTATTCTCTTATCATGTCTGTGGTATAATACCAATAATTTTGCTCTATGACTTTATATTCATATTTGGAACTAGCTGTTTCCCGCGGTTTCACTCGCGTCCTGAGGGAACTACTTCGCGTACCCGGTAAATTTATAAACTAAGTTACTCCTTGGTACATCAGCTATCCGTCAGTGAACGTCCCGTCAAAATCGGTCCAGCCGTTCCAGAGATTAGCGAGAACAAACAGCTAAGACAGACAGACAAAAATTAAAAAAAAAAATCTCATTTCGGTATATCTACCGTGTATACATCTATATACATTTAGTAAAAAGCGGTTATTTTATTATTACAAACAGACACATCAATTTTATTTATATGTAGGTATAGATATTACATGGCCAGCACATCCTTCTTCTGTCAGCCCTTTCCTGAACCAAGATGCCTTAAATCCAGAATTATATGATTATAATAAATATATGTTAGATACTTCTATATTTATTATTAACCCGCCCGGAAATTAAGCGCGAAACCTCAATCAAATAACGCATATTTCTTCCACGTTTATATCACAATATAGGCAGTTCATAAAACTAGAATTTGGTTTCACATTTTTTAAGGGGAAGATCGTTTCCGAGTAGAATATGACAGTAATCTATATCTTTAAATTTCAAATGATATTTTTGCCAATTTCTTTCTAATGTACTATAAATATCGAAATAGTTCTTAAATTTTAAAAAGAAGAACATTTATTTATTTATTTAACGTTGTTACAATTTCTTTAAAATGACATATTATAAGTGTTTGGGCCTTACAACTAACTGCACAACTAATTATAGGCAAACACCACACGCAAAGACAAAAGATATGGCATCATTGTTGTTATTACCTATTACACCAAATTTGCCAAAAATAATTTTGCCAAAAACTGGGTAAGTTTTAGGCAAAATCCCCGAACAGTAGATATACTTACAACTGGTACATTTTAATAATGTTTGAAAATTTTCCAAAAAGTTTCGATTAGATGTGGAATTAATTGTAGCGATAATTTTAAAAATGAGAAAGACATTCAAAACCTGAAAATAGCTAGAATTGCGATTCGCTGCATCTCTTTCCGACTTAAGCGAAGCTACAGAGAGTGCGAATGTCAAGGTCATACGGCATTCAGCGCCTAAGAAAACATGTCATTCAACGGAGCACCTCATTTGCACTGCTCTTGAAACGGCATTCAGTGAACAAATTGAAGTATTTTAGTCTGGCATGGTAAACAAACAACCCTTGTGCGTTTGTCGTGATAATCAATAATGTGCGTAATGTATGCGGAATAGTGAACGTTTTTGTGTATCAACAAGTTCAATTCTTTAGAAATATCGCACGTGCTTTTCTGCTAAGGAATATCAATCTATTCGATGAAAAACAAGCTGTAGCCATAGTCAGTTATTGAATTTGAATGGGGCAATTTGTTTAGAGCGATTATAGTTATTTGAAGCAAGACAGTCAGGAACGTTGCAAATGGCGGTCCGTAGTCTCCGCCTACCTCTTCGGAAAACAGACGTGAGTCTATGTTTGTATGTTTAGTGATTTGATTTAGATGTAGACGGTCGTAAACTTGGTACCGCTTTCGAGTATCTGCAAACCCCAATAACATTTTGCTCGATTGAAATATCAGAACTGTTCGAAATATCAGGAATGGCACTTATGAGACTAAGTCTGGCGCACCGGTGATAATACAAGAAAAGACATTCGTACGTTACTTTCTGATAACTGTTTGTAACATTTTAAAGGCATATATTTTCAAAGTTTGGTTACAATAATATCTAAAAATATAACAGAAATTTCCGTTGTATTTCGCAATCAGTTGACCTTATCGAAACTACAAATAGTTTTGGTTGATGAGATACCTGATTGTAAGGTCAAAAGTACGCTTAATTAAAAGAGCTTGTTTGTTTTAATTGTACAGTTATTATTTGTATATTATTTTAGGTCTATAAAGGCTCTAAATGTTATATTAAATGCCATCCTTTCAATCTGTATAAAATGTTGAAATCTATTTACAGAGTTGAGTAGATAGTCGGAAAATGTACGGTTCTCAAGGGGACGGGCAAATCGAATTCCCCGAGCTAAATGTTACTCTCATTGTATTATGTAGTGGGATAGCCGTAAAGTACGTCTTCAATGCTATTGTATTCCAGGACACTCGAAACTAAAGTTTCTTTTCTAAAAACACAGGCCATTACTTCTGCATATCAAGTTGAGCGAAATAAAAACCAGTACCTAATTAGGTAGTCTTGATTTCTTGTTTTTCATTTTTGATATTTTATGTTGGTAACTAACTATTACAGGCGAGAATAATACTGGCTGTTACTCTTTTATAGATTAAGCCCGCACTAGGAATTAAAAATGTAACGCTGGAGATTAAACATACATCCAATCAGCGGACCCATAGAACGCCGAAAAACGTTTGTTCTGTGCGGGTATCGGACCCGCAACACCTCGCAATGACGATGCGTTCGAAACCATCCTGTATCAGTACTGTCAACAATTGAGACTCAAAAGCTAAGCATTAAGAGTTTGCTTTGTATAAGTATAGCAACAGGCCGTGTTGAATGGGACAATATTTCGGTCTGATCCGATCCGAATCCAAAAATTGCAATACACAGATAAGCTCGTGCATGTTATATGGCAATTAAATACGATTAGAAATTTAAGTGCCGAAAACTTAGGGGCTTTATAATAGCATAGGTAGTGTTAACTGTAGGGTGTGTAACATAATGTACATATTTAATTATATCGATCGATAAACTTCTGCTAAGCTTTTCAAATATGAACATAGGGAAAATGCTAAAATGCTTCTTATTTTAAATGCGTCATAAAGATCTGCCGCATCTTTGTCAAATGGAAGCGTACCGAAAACAGGCCCACTTTTTGTGCCATAAATAGGTTACCCCTTTAGTTAAGCGAGGCATTTTACAGTTCTTTAGCAATGTTTTGGCAGGTAATCAATCTGCTAGGGAGGCGAAAATTGCAATATCGGCTGTAGAAATACATACAAGTATAAATAATGTGAAGTATAATTGCAATATTAGTAGGTAACAATCATCACCATATTGAACGATGCCGATCATAGATTATTATATTACGTTAACACGAACGTATAAGTTTACGTTGCGTTTCAGTTAGCTTGACAATACAATATTTGATTACCATTTGTATCTGTTCATCTATATTGTTACTGAGCTGCTACCGTGAAAATAAAGGTTAACAGCTTTATATCGTCTGTGGAACATTTCAACGAACTGACCTTCAAGTTATTTATACATAGGTACATTTACTAATATTACTTTATTAATATTACTAATTAGTCCACACCGATACCGGATGTGTCGTTATGTACAAATGTTTACAGGAAAATAAATGTATAATTGGATAGGATATTTTTTTTATGGACTTTCCAAGAGCGACAACTTTACCAAATATTTTTTACTTGAACGTTAATAGCATGAATATTTTCTGCACCACTTATCTCTGCTCTGCTGTATCAGCTGCATGGGTATAACGATGCCGATGTCTTGCGATGAAGATATTTGTATTGAATATTGTTTACCAGTTGGATACAGATAGAGCTAAGAGGTATAGACACTTAATAAATTGCTGCATTTTTCTCTGATTGTTTTTGGTTGAATAGTAGGGCAAAGTCCTATCCACCTTTCGTTAATATAGCTGTGTTAGCTCCGCGTTAATTCTATTGGCAAATTTTAATCAAAACTCTTTGATTGTTTACAAAACAGAAAAAATACATGAGAAAACCGCCATATCTTTCATCCGATAAGCCTGTTTTAGTGTCGCGATTTGAAATTACAGCATTAGCCAATTCTTTTGTGCCGCTATCAGCGTCAAGTTGTTATCGTTTTACGTTATGGACTATATTCCGTTTCGTATTTACCAACTGATAACGTGTTATTATGCTTCGTATACTTCGCATGAATAATGGGCTCTGACGGTGAGAAGCCTACAAAACTCGTCATGTCGGTACTTACATACGTTCGTACGGTTTTTGACCTTGCGTTTTCCCACCGGGCAGGATGCGTACGTGTCAAACTGACTGGCGCTTTACTGTTACTAAAATGGGTGAATAGCCTTTAATAAAATACATAATATGCATGCTGCGAGGTAATTTCGGTGGTGTTTTTATGTGAGAATGAGGCTCTAAACTCATAATGTGCCAGCGGTACAGTGCTTAAGGGCTTTGGTCAACTTGTATTGCTTACGTGTAATGTTATTTGTGACACGCTGAGCAATATGAATAGTACAGAGAACCGAGCCGCGGCATAATCATAATAAGAAACCCTCATATCCTATTATCACTACGTAGTATAAAACAAAGTCTGTTTTCTGTCTGCCTGTCCCTTTGTATGCTTAAATCTTAAAGCTACGCAATGGATTTTAATGCGTTTTTTTTATTAGATAGAATGAATCAAGAGGAAGATTTATATGTATAATTGACGCGGGCGAAGTCGCTGGCGGCGTCTAGCAAAAACATAAAATCTTATTCTATTCTAACAAATTATCGCTTTCCGGTTTCGTGATCACTGCTTGTATTGAGTTATATCTCTTGGCTTCATTGCTCTTCCTATGCTCTAGATATCGTCCGTCCATCTTATTCTCTTGCCACCGCGTGGTTGCCACACTGTTATATTTTTTGTCCATGAGCAGGGGCATAAACACCTCTAAATCGCCACTTTCTCTTTTAAACGTTAGTAATTGCTGTCCAAAACATAGCAGCGATAGCCTAGTGGAGATACTAACAGACTGCCATGCAGAGGGTATTGGGTTCGAATCCACGGCGCGCACCAATGACTTTTCGGAGTTATGTGCGTATTGAATTGTTAATTATCGCTTGTCCCGTGCCTCGGAGAGCACGTTAAGCCGTCGGTCCCGGTTGTCATGAAGATCTTTGACAGTCGTTATAGGGCGTCAGTACCTTCTCAATAAACTGACACTAGTCTAAACCATGGAATATCGCTATCCCTTCGGGTTGCGGAGGTCAGAGAGGCAGTCGCTCTGTGGAAAAGCCAAATCCAGTTAGACTAGTAAGCGGACCCCAGGTTGAAACTGGGATAACGCTAGGAGGATGAATTGCTGTCCAAAACATAAAACTGCACAAATCACATTATTACCTTATTCCATTTCGGTTTAACGTGAGTCCGTGCGAGGATGCATGTCTGGCGTCATCATCTCATATTCTAAAAATAATGTTGTACACAACTTCGTCATTCGGCGCTCAGGATCTTATGGAATAAAACTGGAGCGTGACTGCGCAACAGGCATATTTTACTTTACTGCGTATGTATTTAACCGTTGCGAATGCTACATAAAGACTGCTTAAGTCAATCCTAACATTAATGTGGAGCACGCAAGACATGAAGATTTGGTTCTTTATTGTTTTTACGTGCCGAAATATATCATCTCGCTAGGCTCAAATTGTTGGAAAATATTTTTACGAAAGACGAATATAAAAGCGAACTTCTACTAACGTAGAGATTACGCACTGAGAAAGATTGATGAAGAAAAAAATATGAGAAAAGTTTGACTTGACGATGAGTAATAGAAAATACATTATGGCATAGAATAATATTCAAGCTAAGATTGGCGGTAAATAGTAAATAGATAAAGTTTAAAGATTCATTTTAGTATAAATGTTTATGAATAAATATTTGGTATATGTAACTAACAAATCTTAATATATAAAATCCTTGCGTTACTTACTGACTGACAGACACGCTACAGCCGAAACTATTGGGCGCAGGAAGCTGAAATTTGGTATGTGTGTTCCTTGGGGATCGTAGGAGTGCACTAAGAAGGGATTTTACGAAATTCCCACGGGATCGGCCAAAACGGGTAAATTAAAAAAAAATGCAGGCGTAGATGCTGGCGTCCTCTAGTATCAGATAAAATTGTAATAGACACTGCAAATATTATTTCAATCACAATTTGACTGTTTTTGATCGAAAGTTTATTGTAATGTTACGAGCTGGGGTTCGACGATAAATTATATACACTATGCCAGAAAAACTGCACTTTATTTATACACAAACACAATAACACACTTAATTTTCCAACACTAATAAAACACACTATTCACACCACTAGTACAACACTAAACACTTCCGAATTACTTCCTTCGCTTGATGTTGATCGCTTTCCGTATTCAATTGAACTGTCCGTTCCGTTCGCTCGCACTCCATTTATACTGGCCGGATAACATCACTAGACTTTTCGAGACGACTCACGAAATTTCTGGAAACGTGTAACGTGTTTCTAGATGTCGCGTAAATGTTCTATTTACACCAACGCCATCTATTAGAGGATAGATGAAACCGCCTTAAACAACCGATACATCTAATCTCATGTAGTTCTCCCATTCACTGATAGATGGCGTTATTTTCAATTCGTAACAGTAATAATTCTTTTAATTACTTAAACGGTTTATAACGTATATTATGCTTATTAAACGTGAAAAGTAGGTTATGATGAAAATAATCAGCTTTATTCAACTTAATTGCAGTAATCCGCGCCTTCTACCGTGTATATGGCATTACTATATATTGTGAAAAACACTCGAGATTCATATTAACGCTGCGCATGGACTGGAAAAACGGCCTCGCACACATTTAGTGATAGTAAAGTAGAACTAGTATATTTTCTAACGTTTGAAACATTGATTGACCATGTGTATATGGTGTGTGCTGACACACCCTATACCTACTAAATAGTGTTGCCCAAATGCAAGAACAAGACGAGACTAAGCCAGTCTTGGTCTTGGTCTTGCGCCAATACACCTGGTCTTGGTCTTGGTCTTGGTATTGCGCTCCCAGTCTTGGTCTTGGTCTTGGTCTTGCAGCAAGAGTCTTGCAAGTCTTGCAATTACCTATCAGTCTATTACTATTTATTAAAGTTTTTAAATCTTAGAAAAACGTATTAGAATTGGAACATTGTGAGCTTGAATTAACACAGCCATAGTAAAGATCAAGCAGATTAATAAATAACTGAAGATTTGATAAGAAATTCGAAAAATCAACTGACCTATATGTCGTTTTCCATGGAAGTAACTGTTTCTTAATAAACATTTATGATTTATAAGCTTACATTTGCTAAAACATGTAAAAAAAACAAATTAATTACAATAACTTGACTGTATTTTAAAGAACAATATCTGTCTAGAAAGAGATTGAACCCTCAACTTATATGAAATTTAATAAAAGAGTTTTACGATTTATCATTTATTTCAATAAAAAATAAAATACAACACAAATCAAACATAACAGTACACAACAGCTTTATCATTAGGTTATGTTACTTTATATCAATTCTTTTGACCAAGAATTAATACAAAGTAATGCGCATAGGTCCAGTTTTTCATATTCTTTGATACAGTTTTTTGCGTCTCATAGAATTCCTAAGCGTACCTATACACCGAACTGTTACACCTAATTACTCCGTGAAATAGCGCTAAGTCCTAGCTGCAAGACGCAAGAGTCTTGCAGGCTTAGTCTTGTTCTTGCTCAAGTCTTGCACGATCAGTCTTGGTCTTGGACTTGCTAAAAATACGCGGTCTTGTTCTTGGTCTTGGTCTTGCAAAAACGCAAGAACAAGACCAAGACTGCAAGACCAAGACTGAATTTGGGCAACACTACTACTAAACTTCTAGCAAAAAGCTAAACTTCGCTTCCCATACATGTTCTCATATCCTACTAAATTACTTCTATTATAAAAGCGATTTTCAAGGATGGATATATGTTTCTTACTCTTTTACGCAAAAGCCTTTGAACTATTTTTATGAAGCTTAGCAGTAATATAGCTTATACATCTGCAAAGCACTTAGGCTACCTATTGTCGTGATACCCAACACACCCACGCTGGTGGAGGCTCGGGCAGAAGGTAGCGGCTATTTATATCCAACCTTATTACTTTAACGAGAGAGTCAATATTGCCAGAAATTTATTCTGCCTGAACAAACCTGTCGATTGATAAGATTATTAAGTGTTTACTTTTCTTTATTGAGGTGCTGTTTCTTTCGATTTTAATAACGTACGATGAGTGATTTTGTAAGAACTTCGGAGATGTTTTCAATAAATACTCATCATCATCATCAGCCTGCCTTAATACACTGCCTGATATAGGCCTCTCCAATGACACAACACTGAGCTCGATATTCAGCTCTTCGTGTCCAGCCGCTGCCTGCCAGTTTGTGTATATGACGTTTATCGTCTCTCCACCTAGCCGGAGGGCGTCCTACACTACGTTTGCCAAGGCGCGGTCTCCACTCTAGAAAACGACTCCAACAGTTATCGACTCGCCGACAAATATGACCAGCTCACGGCCACTTTAGTTTGCTAATTCTTTGAGCTATGTTTATTACTATATAAAAATAAATAGGTACCAATATACTTTGGCTTATATAATATTGCTGCATAATCTAAAAGTGTACAACTTTAGAAGGTATAAATAATTTATTTAAATAACTTATTTAGTTATACAGGTTATTCAATTGATGTGGTAGTCGTCGTACGATTGTAAATTGCGCTGCATTCCGTTTTTCTATAACAATTGAATCGAATCCAATTGAAACCTGAGGTTTATGGGCAATCTTGACTAAGCAAAATAAATAAAATAGTAGACCTGCATTGAAACTATTTTACGTCGTTGTGTGTTGGGATGGGATAAATGTATGCTTATTTCGACGATAGGCATTTCATAGCAATTCATTATAAAATTTGTTTTCGAGGTCTCCGGTTCTAGACATAGCCCCGGGATCATTGAGACTCTACAAATATTGAATCATCACATACAAGGAAACTATGAACTTGTATTATCAGATGCATGGATCCACACATAGTTGTGGATCACAAAATGAGGTGTTCATCGACCCCGCAGCACTCATTGCAGTGGTTAATGGCAAGACAGACGCTAAAATCTCTACGCTAGCAGTGCTGTCAAAGTCTCTGTAGTGCAGCCGTACTGGTGGATCCAGACGAGGATGGCTATGTGGCTTAAGCACCCCTTAATTATCAGTTTTTATACAAAAGCAAATGACTTGTAGTGTTTCGTTTGATGAAACCTTCCATAACTAGGATAAATCCCACCGCTGCGCTGTCCCAATCAAAATAAGCCTCTTCAAAACTAAATCTTCGAGCCGCCACAGCTTTAGCTATAATGGTTAATTTGCAACTGTCTAAGCTCTCTTATGCTACTAAAAACTCTGACCTCTCCTCTTACGATCAAATTTGGGTTTCGATTGCTAGGCTCTGTACTGTAAGCGACCCCTCCATAGGATCCCCACCTTGTCGTGGTGGGGGGCCTCAATAACCGTGGATGAGGTCCAACACCCACGGTGAAGCTAAGCGGGATCCCGGGAGGGGACGCTCCACGTGGGCTTGCGTGGGGCCTGCGTAGGATGCGTCCCAGGGTGCGGGTGCGGGGGACAGTTCTGTCTGTCCTTCGCAGTCAGGTGCGGTCGCGGGAGGAGAGGTGTGTCGGTGACGTCGGTGTTGCGTTGCCGCGCACCCTATCTCCCGCGACCAAATGGGGGCGCACCATCGTTGCGTCGCGGTGGGGCCGCAGAGGAAGAGGAGATGCGGTGTTGCGTTGCCGTCCTCCCTATCCTCTGCGGCCGCTGAGTGTTTTGGCGGCGGAGCCCAACACCTTCATCCATCAGGCGGACCATCTGGCGGGCCAAGAACGAAACCCTAAAAAAAGGCTCTGTAAGCGAATAATTTCAACTATGCTTTTTTGTATTTTTCGTCACACTCTTTGGTCGATTTGCTTTGAAAAGTTAATGGTCACAAAAACATTGACACACTAAGCACTCATTCAGAACAACGACTTGCGGTTCTATATCTGTGAATGGAACCGTTACGGTTTGGTCAATTAAGAGTTCATATATTCTCAATTTATAATGGCCTGAGGCACCACTGGTAAATTACATTTTATTGCTTCTCTGCATCCAGTAGCGTGATTTATGCTTATCTATCTAGAAACGGCCAATAGGTACTAATCATGGTCAGTTGGTTTAGTAATTTTAGTAGTTCTAGTGGTATTCACACTAGGGACAAATCTTTGTGTCTTAAACACGAGATTTTTTTGTGTCTAGGTGTAATTTATCTCCCATATAATTATTTTTTACCAGTTATCGGCTACTTAACTTACGTAAAGTACCTCTGCTTGTTTTGGAATCCTTTGTCCGTGTTGAGTTCTCCTTTGATGTTATTATTATTATTTATTAACTTTATATTTCAATGCTATTTAAATTGCTTTTTTGAGTTTCAAATATAAAATAAACATATTATTATTTATTATTATTGGTCAAGAACAAAGTGTAACTAAATCGTTTGGAGTGCATGCGTCCGACCGTATTCCCTCTGTTTCGCAGTCAATAATTAATATTATTATCTATAGTGAAAACTAACGTGCCCAATACATAAACATTATAGTTATTGGAAGCGTAACGGTCAACTTTCGTTTGTAGAAAATTTTGTGTTTGTTTACCATAGTATTTCGTGGTTAATGATATGGAACGGAAACGGAAAACGATTCCTTGAATTGTTTTATTTGAAAAGCGGTTATGAGTTGACTATGTTACACATAGGAACTATAGAAGAATTATCTTCCTACTATTATTCTTTACCTTTCTTAAGTTACGCCTGCACCTGTGTATTTTACACACTAGGGACTTAAAAACTCCGATTATTTTTGTTTTCGCCGTCGAACCCCTTTTGTGGTCACTGCCACTCTATGATTTAAGTTTAAGGCTTGCCGATGAAGTGTTTGACTCTGCCCTACACCCGTTCGTTATAATTAACAATTTACACACCATCATCCTCTTAGTGTTAACCCAGTTTCAATCCAGGGTCCGCTTACTAGTCTAACCGGATTTGGCTGAATATTAGCTCTTCAGAGAGCGACTGCCTGTCTGATCTCCACAACCCGAAGGGATACCGAAATTTCATGGTTGAGACTAGTGTCATTTGATTAAGAAGGTACTGACGCCCTGTAACGACTGTCAAAGATCTTCACGACAACCGGGACCGACGGCTTTACATGCTCTCCGAGGCACGGGACAAGCGATAATTAATAATTCGATACGCACATAACTCCGAAAAGTGCGCGCCGTGGAATTGAAACCGATACCCTCTGCATGGCAGTCTATTGGTATCTCCACTCGGCTATCGCTACCTTTAATTAACAATTTACACACATAGGTACCTATTTCTGTTCTATCTGGAGACCGCACCAAGCTAGCCTCCATGCCGCTTTCTTTTTACGATAAACATGTCGGAAAATATTAACACTTTACCCGACTCGCAACTTAACACAGCTAATGAATCTTCCTTATTCTGCCTACCTGCATTTTGTTAAGGCCCCACTAAAATTATTTATGTTTCCATTGCAGATCTACCAGCACCTGCGCTGGTACACGAACCCGTCGGAGCAGCGATGGATAGTGCGCATACTGTTCATCGTGCCGATATACGGCTGCTACAGCTGGATTTCGCTGCTGTTCTTCAACGGCAACTCTTACTATGTATACTTCTTCACCGTCAGAGATTGTTATGAAGGTAATACAGATCTTTTATGCTTTTTGGACAGTTCTATTAAAATTCCTCTATGTAATTTTCTGGAAATTTCATCTTGTGCTTTTTGTTCTTCTATAACGAGAGGCAATAAGCTTATATCATTAGGAAAATTTTCACCATCGACCTACCCTCTTTGAAATAGAGCAACTCTAGCCGGTGATGTTTTAAAACAGTATGTGAATTTGAAATAACAATAAGGGAATCAGATCTTAAACAAGTGCATAGTGATATTGTAAACACAGCTGTGACTGTGAATACTCTTTAACCATTTTTAAACTAAATAGCTGTAAGGATCTTGAAGTATTTTGACAAGGAAATAAGTGTACGAAAAGACATGGTTCCTTTTCATTCGTTCGTTAATCATTCCTTTATTCTTGGTTAGTTTAGCTTAGACAACGCCTTAGATCTAAAGTATTGTCTGACTGTATAAAATTTGCTATGTATGTAGGATATCCGCAATATCATACAAGTGTGTCAGCGGACTATGTAGAATGATTAGATAACTACAGCAACCGGTATTATCAAGCGACATCAAAGTGTCATTTGTATGCAAGAACTAGATTAGATTCATGAGTGGTTTTAGACTTTCTCGATTTGTATACAACATAACTAGCTGTGGACTGGCAAACGTAGTTCTCATCATCATTTTAGTATTATCCCAGTTACAGTCACGACTTTCACTGATTTTTCTCTTTGGAGCTTGCCACTGACTTGGCGTAGAAGATTTCCCAGATTGCTTCCCCACAGAACAACCGATTCTGATCTCTGCAACAAATAGGGATAAATATCCTATTGTTTAGACCGGTGTACGTATTGAATTGTTAATTATTGATTGTCCCGTGCCTCGGAGAGCAGGTTGAGCCGTTGGTCCCAGCTGTCATGAAAATCTTTGACAGTCGTTATAGGGCGTCAGTACCTCTAAAATAAACTGATTCTAGTCTGAAGCATGGAATATCGCTATCCCTTCGGGTTGCGGAGGTCAGACAGGCAGTCGCTCCATGGAAAAGCTAATATTCAGCCAAATCCGGTTAGACTAGTAAGCGGACCCCTGGTTGAAACTGGGATAACGCTAGGAGGATGATGAAGATGATGTTTAGACCAGTGGTCTAGTCAATACTGATAGTCGACAACTGCCATTTAAAAGTATTCTTGACAGCCAGGACTGATTAGATTAACATGATAGCCAAGACACGGGACTTGCGACAGTTACCAATTAACCGCCAGATTCAATATCCGATCTATATTATCAATTTGGACATAAGCTCTATAAAACATATGTGAAGTAGGTAGGTATATCTCTAATCTCCAAAAATCCATGGATAGATATAGGGACCGGGCGGCTTCAAAAAGTCACTGATGTTCGACGTGGATTTAATCCCAAGACCCTCTGCGTGGCAGTTTATTAGTCACTCGACAATAATATCGCTGCTCTCAAACAGCATCGTACAAGAAAATAAGATGCACATTTTAATTTTAGAAATCTGCTTATCATTTGGAGTACGTCATCTCCATTCGATTAATTGATTTGATGTATACATACGGAGAACAGCTTACGTAAGCGTTGTGTTAGTATGCTGTGTATGAAACGCACACAAGCACATGTAAAGCAACAGGGTCAGGCCTTGGTGTGGCAATTGACTACAAGCAAGTAAAATATATCGTGATGTACACATTAATGCCTAGCTGGTTGGTAACTGTCTGATTATATTATTGCGGATGATGGTGAGGTCTTGGGTTTGATTCACGATTAGTGTAAGAGCTCTATTGGTTACAATATGCATTGGCTGGTTCGAACGATAAAGCATTACCTTTTCATAAAATTTCGCCCTACAGTATCGAAATTGAAATTACAACCTTTTGTCCGGCGGTCGAGAACGGCAAAGATTTAATCGTCTCCTTTGTTTTCTTCCCCTCATCTCTAGGCCCCTTTGTGTACTCATTCCCCTATGTACTTCCCCGCCTTAGTGTTTCGTCTATAATATTAGCACAAACACGCAAGTAACGATTCTTAGCATTGGTCTGGTGTTCGAAAATGTGCTTCGGTAGAGTTTCATAGACATTTATTACTTGGTAATAAATAGTGTTTTGACATTGATTACTTGGTATTTATTGTTGGTATAATAATACAGTTCGCCAAAATTTAGGTGTGTCACATGCCAATGTGCCTTTCAGCTTTGAGATCCATAATTTTATTGCCATGACACATTCAAGTGCAAGAATAACGTGTTTTGAAACATCTTAATTTTGATGACTTCCGCCATGGCACCTGTTATCCGATATAGGAGAAAGTTCGTGCCTTTTTGATCATGTCACTGCACAGGTTCATTAGCGCTGACCCCATGGCCCGCGAAATATCGCAATATTTCTAGTTTGGTACCTGATAACCTATGCGGAGTATTTTTTGACAAAACTAGTGTTTTTACCGTTTGTATGTACTTACGTGGGATTCAATTCTTAGCGTATAGACGTGCAGCAGCGAGGTGTTCGGGTACTATGCCTAATAGATCCAGTAAAATTTCCCTCATTGTCTACACTTCTACACTAATATTATAAAAAGGAAAAAATTGTATTTTTGTTTGTTTGTTTGTTTGTTTGTAATGGATAAACTCAAAAACTACTGGACCGATTTTAAAAATTTTTTCACCATTAGAAAGCTACATTATCTGCGAGTAACATAGGCTATATTTTATTTTAGCAAAAATAGGGGTCCGTAAGATATTTGTTTTTTTCGGGTACGCGAAGTAGTTCCCTCAGGACGCGGGTGAGACCGCGGCTAGTAATAGTATAAGTTGAAAACAAGGGAATTACTCCCTTGTTTTTCTAGCTGTCCACCACTTCAGGGAAGATACATCTGTGACTTCATATAATATGTATAAATAAAAGTATATTAAATGTAGGTCACGGTTGTTTGTGTTAAAAGTGAGATGCTCGTTCGTGTTTAGTCAATGATTTAACAGATAGCGACTTTTCACCTTGCTCTTACGTCGAATACATTCACTTCTACCCACGTCATGTTTTATTAGGCTTTGTTTTTGTTGCCGGTCCTATCGTAAATGGAGAATTTATAAAGTAAAGAGAACAATCTTATCGAAAAAAGATGTCAGAAATCCTTTTCATCAGACACGTCTAGGTGAACTTAGCGGTTTTCCTGTGAAGAATTCGGTTTCTAAAACTTTATGGTTGCGTTTAAAGAATTAGATTCAGTCCCATTTTGGTTACAAGCTTACGCTGTGTCCGTGCTAGCTGTGCTTCATCAAAATAAACTCAGTGATTTAGTCACGAGACTACAAATAAAGAATTTAATAAAATGTCAACAAATACTGACTAACAATTTTACGACGTAAAGTATGAAAATAGATTTTCGTGTATACGATGTAAACGCTCTTTAAAGAAAAAAATGTGGGATCTATTAGTTTGTCTTTTTTTGTACAAATGACGTAAAAAGTAAATTACTTTATACATTAAAGAAGACGGCTTGTAATAATATATCATAGGTTATAAATTATTTTCAAGTACACTATTGTATTTTTCTAGTTATAGGCTTTTTGCTAATAAAGCTGTTGTCACCTAACAGTCACATTAGTAGACATTTATTAATTAGCGTTTATGCATGCCGATATTAATGTTATTGCTTAATGTCTCTTTACTAAATTCTACGAGTCATTTAACTTTCTGAAAAAGAACTAAAATGATAAATTAGAAAAGTACAATTGAAGAGCAATTGTACTGTGTTAATTAATCATTCTAGTTCATTGCTTGGTCTAATTAAAACAATAGACTTAGTAAAGTGCCTGCACATAAATGATGGTGTATTATGATTTTCAATGACAGTTTAATTAACAGTAGTGCAATTTGTTTATAGTTCTAAGACTATTATGGTTTTCTTTGGTTCAAACATATTCTGTATTCAATTTCATCAAAAAGCTTGTTTATCTCTCAAAAAGCGTAAGATCCTAGGTCTCAACTAACTGACACCGTTTCAGCAGCTTGAAATCTTATTAGTTTAATCTTTACTTTTAATGCAAATCTTCTGAAATTTGCCCCTTTAGTCAAGTTTTGGCCGTAATTTGAATGGATTTCGATATTTCGACCGTATTGAACCTATCTGTAATCTGCTATACATGGCGTAAGGCTGTCCATTGACGCGGAGCGAGTTAAGCTGCGTATCCATTATGCGCTTCTGGCGCGCGCGCCATGAACGCCCGCGCCGAGAGCGCGTTCACGGAACGCGCTCCGAATATTTAAATGATATCAACTCCGCGCGCCATGGCGCGCGCGGCAGCTGTTCCAGTGTTCGGTCGTTCAACATGCAGGGCCGTCGTGCACGAGCAGCAGCTGCGTTTATGTTTATATTCACAGTATTATACAGAAGAAAAAACATAAACGTAAAGTGCGTTGGTGGATGAAAGAGTTGTTTCACAACTTAATTCCCTCCAAGCGTCTTCTCTGAGCGGCAACTTTGATTATCCATCGCTCGGAACGTAACGAACACACAAAATAATATCACGTCCGTCTCAACGGGCGCGCGCACCACAATTGAGTTGCCTTTGATGCGCGGTAAAAAACCGACTCTAGATGGAACGGGGCGCTCCATGTTCGAGCGTTCCAACAAACACATTGGCGCGCGCTCCAAAATGGTAACAATTTCGCGCGGCTGGAACGCGCGCCAATGTTCGTCCTTTTGGAGCGCGAAGTCGATACGCGGCCTTAGCGAAGCGGAGCAAGGGAGTAATGCGGAGCGGATTAGCGTACTATGCGGTTCTGAGTAGAAACATCAGTGGACTTGAGCGAGGGGGCAATTCGAACAGCGCCACCTACCGACTCAAATTATAGCCTATACGAAACACTACAAAGTCCTCTATCTCCTAGTGGAGTCCCATTCACATCGGTTAAGCCATTTCAGATATTACTCCACATAAACAGACGAGAAGTTTTTAAAAAAAAGGTTGACTTGGTATCGTGTAACCACAGATATGAGAATTAGTCAGATGGAACGCGCGGCACAGTTGCGTGCGGCCACTAAAGCAAATACAAAATTGAAAAGCGAATACAAACTCGTCTCAGTGCGCTACGAAGCATCGTACAGTTCACGCGTCACGATCACTTCAACTTTTAAATTCTCAAAATGCCGTCTTGTGTTCTTAAACACTGTAAAAGTTGTTACTAAAAACAAAAACAGGAAAATGGAATATCTTTTCACAGGTAACTATTGATAATTTGACTGTTTCCTAATTTAATTTCGATAAAATTCGTATTTGTGCTAGAAATATGTAAGTGTTGCCAGTTTTTGTCGACGCCGTTCTGCCTGAATTAGGGAAAATGCACTTGTCAATTGATTATGTGATAATGATTGTCATGTTAATGAAAAATACATTACCGTATTATAAAAGTATATTGTAGATATATCTTCTTTCTCATAAATATAGTAATAGAATTTCAATTTCCATTAGTATATACCTTACATTATATTGTTTTGAGTTCGATTCCCAAACGATATCCTAATATTCGTGTACACCCTGCTACTCGTCAAGCTTATACACTTTGTCCTTTGCACCGTTCTTATGGCGTAAAGAATAAGTATCAAAATCGTACAGCAACTGTTTAGCTTGACTTGGCGCCGTGTGTACATACATAATTATGGCGTAGGGAATAAGTATCAAAATCGTACAGCAACTGTTTAGCTTAACTTGGCGCCGTGTGTACATACATACTTATGGCGTAAGGAATAAGTATCAAAATCGTACAGCAACTGTTTAGCTTGACTTGGTGCCGTGTGTACATACATACTTATGGCGTAGGGAATAAGTATCAAAATCGTACAGCAACTGTTTAGCTTGACTTGGCGCCGTGTGTCCATACATACTTATGGCGTAGGGAATAAGTATCAAAATCGTACAGCAACTGTTTAGCTTGACTTGGTGCCGTGTGTACATACATACTTATGGCGTAGGGAATAAGTATCAAAATCGTACAGCAACTGTTTAGCTTGACTTGGCGCCGTGTGTACATACATACTTATGGCGTAGGGAATAAGTATCAAAATCGTACAGCAACTGTTTAGCTTGACTTGGCGCCGTGTGTACATACATACTTATGGCGTAGGGAATAAGTATCAAAATCGTACAGCAACTGTTTAGCTTGACTTGGTGCCGTGTGTACATACATACTATTTATTTCTCAACTAATCGACGCCAGCGGCTTCGCACGCACATATTTTCTTATTTCTCGTTTTGCCCGATCCCGTGGGAATTTCGAGAAATCCCGTCTTGGTGCACCCCTACGGTTCCCAAGAAACATACATGCTAAATTTCAGCTTCATGCGCCGAGTAGTTTCGGCTGTAGCTTGTCTGTCAGTCAGTCAGTAACGCAAGGATTTTATATATACAGATTTACGAAGTAGTTAAAACTTAATTCGGTACCTACATTTAAGAAATGTATTTATAAAAGCATTAATTAAATCCATGGTAAATTCTTCAAAACCGCAAATGAATATAAGAATATTACATAACTATATGCAAAATACTGGGAGATTATGCATAATCTGGCAACTTTTCACACACATAGACGCGCGTGTCCGTACAGTGCCAGTCGCCAAAGGTCACGCACACATAGCTGTCAACGTGCCACGCTTAGTTGGACGAATACGCTCTATCTGACTAATTCTCATATCTATGCGTGTAACTTAGGTACTTCACATGCACTTGGAATAACAGTTATTTTGAAATCCCAAACACTTCGATTTTATTTAGATGTATATATTTAATATTATACTTCTCTTATCCCCAGCGTTCGTGATCTACAGCTTCCTGTCCCTCTGCTACGAGTACCTGGGCGGTGAAGGCAACATAATGTCGGAGCTCCGCGGCCGGCCCGTGCGCGCCTCCTGCGTCAACGGCACCTGTTGCCTCAGTGGCGCCACCTACACGATTGGCTTCTTGCGCTTCTGCAAGCAGGCCACGCTACAGTTCTGCTTGGTTAAGCCCGTCTGCGCGTTTATTATTATATTCTTGCAGGTAATTATCGCTTTATATGTAAACTTACTCTGTAATCTGGAGAACGTCACGGCACGTATTGTGAGCGCTTCGAAGTCAGCGCTCAACATTTGTGCCGCAATGCGTAGAATACGGCAATTCCCTGAAAATTGTCTGGTTAAAGGTCTCAGCCCGCTTACTCGACTCGCCTCATACCCAACCAAAAGAATATTCAAATATGGGCTTTAAGTATTGCTCTTTACGAATTCTTTACAATGGCACATAAATTAGCAGACATCGTGTTGTGTGTTAAATTTAATTGCTATTTTGAGCAGTCCACTGATGAATATAATATGTCTCTCCAATTGCAGTGTTCTAGAATGGAGACCGCACTTTGGCAAATGTAGTGTAGAGAGCCCTCCGGCTAGGTGGAGTGAGTGACGATGTACGAAAAGTGGCTGGCAGCGGCTGGACACGAAATGCCGAAAATCAGACTCAGTGGCATGTTGCTTCACTAAAGCTTAACTATATAAAGTAATCGTAGACTCTGCCAGAAACATTCACATTTTTGGAATTTAAATTAACGTGGTCATTTAAACTTATTTTAAATTGTCTTTCGGGATTTATACCACGTACCTTTGTTTGGAGTAACCAGAGCCATGTTCACGGATGTACTCAGTACATCCGTGAACATGGCGCTTGCAACAGTGCCGAAATATCGGTTACTCCAAACAAATGTACGTGGTATAAATCCCGAAAGACAATTTAAAATAAGTAACATTCACATTTGTAATAACGTGACCCAGACACTGGATTAACCAAAAACTAAGCACTAATGTGTGAGTGTTTATTTGCGCATGTTGCTCCTATTTTCCTGGTTACTCACACCTGCATTTAACCAATGACAAGGAAAATTTACAAATAAGTAATTAGTACTTCTGCGGATAATCGTCGCAGAAGCGAAGATACTGCAATCATTTTAACAATTATTTTTATAATTGTTAGCTTTTTTATTGAATTGGCAAGAAATTATACCTCGCGTAGGCCGTTCAGCCATAATATAATATATTATACATATGAACAAAGATTATTTTAATAATTTGTAATTATTATTTAAAATTTAAATAATTTTGAGCACTTATAATAAATATTCTGCGTCATGCGGTTGATAAAGTGAAAATATATTTAACATAAAGTCCGACATAATACCTACTACTATATTATATTGTACAAAAGTTTTCAGGTAAATAAATTAATTGTACATAAATAAAATTTAAAATTCGCTAATTAGTATTTACATAAAATGTGAGATTTATCGATGACGTTATAGAAGCAGATTTTATAATGTGAATGCATTTTATTAATGCATGCAAATAAAGGTCACAAGATGACATTGAAATTCCTAACTTACGTAAAAATATAGGTAATAATTTATACAAAATCGAAAATAAACTGTATAATTTGTTTCGTTAGACTTGTTAAATTACTCGTTTACTGTGGCCGAATATACTGAAGTTAAGTAAAACCAGCGAGGCGAAAGAAAAATGTACCCTACATTTACATTGACTACCGTAAACTGGGGTGATTAGCAACACCTTTATGGATTGAAGTTGTCATATTATTTTTATTTCGTTGTTTATGCTTGAACAAAAGCATTCAATACGTGAGTCATGGCTTGCTTTTTTTATTTTTGTCACGTCAGAAAGAGATCAATTGCCACTCTATGTTATATTGAACAAAATATATCATGTTGCAAATTATACTTTAAACGGGGTCATTAGCAACGACATAAGGGGTGAAATACAACACATTTAGAACTTTGTTGGAGAAATAGAAGTCAAAATGTAAATAAAGCTAAAAAATAATGATTTATTGCACAGTCAACTTTATTAAATAATTAAGAACATAAAAATAACGTAATTAGACTCGTAACATATTTTGGTATCATTATTTATCATTGGCAGTGGTTATAAAACAGCAATCACAATAATCAACACTGATCACATCAGCTTCTCTTGAAATTCATCTCCATCTCAGTCAGAAGACAGACTTCCTTCATCATCATTCTCTTAGCATTATCCCAGTATTAGTCTAACCGGATTTGGCTGAATTATAGCTTTTCCACAGAGCGACTGCTGTCTGACCTCCGCAACCCGAAGGGATAGCGATGTTCCATGGTTTAGACTAGTGTCAGTTTATTTAGAAGGTACTGACGCTCTGTAACGACTGTCAAAGATCTTCATGACAACCAGGACCGAAAGTTTAACGTGCTCTCCGAGGCACGGAACAAGCGATAATTAACAATTCAATACGCACATAACTCCGAAAAGTCATTGGTGTGCGCCGTGGATTTGAACCCGATACCCTCTGCATGGCAGTCTGTTGGTGTCTCCACTCGGCTATCGCCGCCTTTTTTTGTCTAAGTACATTTTGACAAGAAGTCTTAAATCATATTGATCCATAGGGAATCCCCATTCTGCACATGTATTAATATTCTCAATTATGGTATTTTCGACTTCAGGGCTGAGAACTGTTAGGCCGCCTAGTATTTTTACATTATTCCGCGTGTTATGTCTATAGAGAACGGTATTATAAATATAATATAGAATTTATTCTATATTATATTTAGCTGCTGCAACCCTATATGATAATTTATTTACTCGTAAATCTTCCAATGCTCTCTCCAGATCTTCTTTTTTATATGATTTATGTCTTTTACCTCTGGAATCAAGCTTATACTGTCGTGGCATATTTGGAGAAGTAATAAGAATCGATCTGTAAAGATAGTTAAGGTTAAGTAAACAGAAATATAGGTATAAAATTCATCATAACAATAGTCACATTAGTCGTTGTTAATCACCCCAGTACACGTTGTTAATCGCCCCAATACGCGTTGTTTTTCACCACGTTTTGTGAGAAAATGTTCAATAATCAAATTATTATGGTATTCTTACAAAAATATGCACTGTATTACTCACTTGTTTATTTAATTCGTCGCACAAGAGACTAGATTATCACATTTAACCACACAAATGCTAGTTTTCCAAGTTTTTCTAACAGATTATCGTAAAGTTTTTTGAGCAACGAATCAAGCTCAAACTTGTACGACACCTTTAACACCCGAATACCCGCGAAGTTGCACAAATGTCAAAACGAAATGCTGCCAATATTAAAATATGAAATTCGTACCAATTTTTGGAAAATACATATTTATTAAAGGGAAACGTTAAATGTTGCCATTACCATGATAAACTTTTTTCGCAAAACTGTTGTTATTCACCTCAGTAGTTGCAATACACCCCAGATTACGGTACATGATTTGTACTAAGATACGTTTTTGGTTTATTGGGCGGCATCTTGAAATATTGTAGCGCTCGGCAAAGCAGTGGTTGAACAGGTAGCCACTTGGATGGGTCACCGAGTGTGGCATTTTCATCAGAGCACTACGATGCTTCGGAGAGTACGTGAAGCTGTCGGCCCCAGTTCTTTTTTATTTATTTATTTTAATTTATTTATAGACTCACGCCTTTATCCCGGAAGTGGTAGTCAGATGTGTAATATTACACCCACATTTCGCCATGATTTTTTAGGTCCACGTAATATTGCCGTTACCGGACTCATCACCAGACTCCGTGCTGCTACTGAGAATTCGGAAAAACCCATTAACACTTTTGCCCGACCCGGGAATCGAACCCGGGACCTCAGATCAGCAGTCGCATACGCTATCCACTGAACCATGGAGGCAGTCAACTAACTTTGAAGTTGGTTATCGCACCAAAGGTAGCTATGTGTTATAAAGAGTTACCTACAAACTTCTTTTCTTTCTGCAGGCCCGAGGTCTGTACCACGACGGCGACTGGAGCCCGGACGGCGGCTACATCTACATAACGATCGTGTACAACTTCTCGGTCAGCTTGGCGCTGTACGGTCTGTTCCTCTTCCTCGGAGCCACCAGGGAGATGCTCAAGCCTTTCGATCCGGTCCTCAAGTTCTTCACCGTCAAATCTGTTATTTTCTTATCGTTTTGGCAAGGTAAGCAGATGATATATGTTTCCTTTTTGTGCATTGCAGGCCGGGCAAGCAGGTCGAAAAGTAACTATAGAATTTTGCTACTTTTCCACTTGTTTTTAAAAGGTAATATTTTGTGGAACCTAACATTCGAATAGTTAAATAAGATATAGTATGGGATATTTTACTGTACAAGGATAAGTAAATCTTAACAGTATGCTGCTGTTTTTGTCATGAAACCCTAGTGTTCCACGGAACCCAGTCTAGGAAACACTGGATTATACTTTAGAGTGCCTGTAAGGCAGTTCAGGTGTTATATAATGAGTTCAAAAGAGCATTGCTTTTGCAATTACTTAATTCTCGATAAATACCTTACAGGTGTTCAAAAATTGTGCGGCTAACAAAGAGCTCTCCTTATTGAAGGTCATTTATTTAATTGCCTATAATGTCGTCCATAAATGGCAAGGCAGCGATAGCCGAGTGGATATACCAACAGACTGCCGTGCAGAGGGTATCGGGTTCGAATCCACGGCGCGCACCAATGACTTTTCAGAGTTATGTGCGTATTGAATTGTTAATTATCGCTTGTCCCGTGCCTCGGAGAGCATGTTAAGCCGTCGGTCCCGGTTGTCATGAAGATCTTTGACAATCGTTACAGGTCGTCAGTACCTTCTAAATAAACTGACACTAGTCTAAACCATGGAATATCGCTATCGCTTCGGGTTGCGGAGGTCAGACAGGCAGTTGCTCTGTAGTAAAGCTAATATTCAGCCAAAGCCGGTTAGACTAGTAAGCGGACCCCAGATTGAAACTGGGATAACGCTAAGAGAAAGAAGAATGTCGTCCATAAATGTCATACCTGGTTAGACTAGCGATTGGATCTGAGCTAGGCGTTAAGTCTTGGATGCAACGTTAGGACGATGATGATGATGATGATCATAGAAGTCCATAAAGTTACTGATTTTTCATACTGTGAATACATTTTCAAAAGAATCTGTATATATAAAATCCTTGCGTTACTGAGTGACTGACAGACAAGCTACAACCGAAACTACTCGGCGCAAGAAGCTGAAATTTTGCATGTATGTTCCTTGGGGACCGTAGGGGTGCACTAAGACGAGATTGCCCGAAATTCCCACGGGATCGGTCAAAACGGGCAATTCGAAAATATATGCGTGCGAAGCCGCTGGCGTCGACTAGTATCTTATAAAGTGTTATAAGTATTTCCATCGTATCGATATCAGTCGTGCGATATACAGTTATTATTGAACTTCTAATGAAACTGATTCATACCATGATTCAAGTCAAGAGTCGATACTCAAATACAATGTAGTAATCAGTGATGTAATTGACCAGGTTATTGAATTTTATTGAGTAGAAATAAGTATTAACATTGTTTCAATGGCATGCCCTTTGACTTCATTTCCGGGTTGAGCAAAATGGTATAAGATTTTGAAATGTTATTAAGCGTATGTATTACTTGGTTTCTATCTAATAACCCGATGTGTATTAGATTCGCTCTCTCCAGAAAATCAATGTAACTATTAACCACTCCTGCTATGCTGGACCTGAAACAGCTCCACTGAATTTGCAATTAGCCCTCTCACAGTACGAAAGCAATGCATTGAAATCATTCCTATCTGATAGCTTTCTCATCTTGACTAAGGGCCGGACCATCCATATGGTACATTTGGAGCACTGAGTAACCACTTGAGACACCGGGGGCAAAGGATCATGGGCATTTTTGTATGACAGCTGGGCGTAAAACCAACAGTAATAAAATGTGTTGTAATTTACTTTATTGTACTTCTAAATACCCCCTAAATACTTGTTAACCCCAATATCGACCGGGTATCACTGCAAAAAAATCCCAAAGATTGGTTAAATAAAACACACATATTGGTTAAAAACTACTATATACCTTTTACTTAAATATCAATGGTTATCATCAACTATAACATCTAATCAACGTTCTGTGGGTGCAATGAAGGCTTGTGCCGTCCTAACCCTAAAAACCACAAAACTGAAACTATGTGGGCACAACTTCCTACTGTTCTTCTGCCTCTTAAGCAAGTACAGTATTGCTTTTTTTTTGTTTGTTTTACGAGGTGGAAAATCCCTTCGGATCTCCGACTCTTGGGGGAAATGAGAGCCGGAGTATGTGGTGTTTCCACTAAAAACCACCTCGACTTTCTCATGTAGGTACCCGTGTGTCGGAGGGTAGGGCATCGCCGAAGCATTCGTTGCTACCCCCCGACGGGTATTGGCCCACCCGATGGTCAGGTGAGCCCCAAACAAAACCCCCTTGGCAGCGGATTAAGGTGTTGGGCTCCGCCACCAAAACACCTAGCGGCCGCAGAGGATAGGGAGGACGGCAACGCAACACCGACACGCCTCTCCTCCCGCGACCGCACCCGACTGCGAGGGATAGACAGAACTGTCCCCCGCACCCGCACCGTTGGACGCATCCTGCGCAGGCCCCTCCAAGCCCACGCGGAGCGTGGATCCCTCCTGGATCCCTCTTAGCTTCACCGCGGGTGACCAATCGACGGTTACTGAGTCCCCCACCACGACAAGGTGGAGATCCCACGGGGGGGAAGTACAGTAATGCTCAACTATCTCATTTCGACCGATTTGGTCTCTATCGATCAAAATGTAAGAATTATATGTGCGCGATCTGACATGCCGCGACTGTATTTTAATTCGAAGCAACCACACATTAGTTTGCAGAATATAACATCTGTTTAAATCATCTAATGACTCTTCTCTATATAATTCAATCAAATATGAAAAACGACTGAGGCGCATTGCCCGGCCTGCCCGCACGCTTGTTTTTTGGTCGGTGCCTGAGTAGGAGAGAAGTTAGAAAGGGATGGAATGTAGTAATTCCGTTAGGTTACCAACCAATAGATTGGTTTCTTTGGCCTAGCTCTGCACAACATCGTGTCGTGTTATCTCCGTTGTATTAGCGACTGTTTTGGATTCTATAAAAAATACGTTTGAACATCACTGAATATCTCTGCTCACCGGTTGTTTGGGTGATTGCCGTCATAGTATAAAATTAAGTAATGGTCATTAGCTTTCACATAAAATATATTTTAAAGCTGTTGGTTTTACGCCCATTTTGACCGTGACCCAATAGGTGACACACTGTTGCCGAAAAATGATTTCCTCCGCCCTAAAGTGGCTTTGGGCTGGTATTGGTTTCATTTAACCTGCTAATGTTATTGTTATTCCTTCCACAGGAGTAGCCCTAGCTATTCTCGAGAAGGCGGAGGTAATATCCCCGATCCACGACGAGCTAGGAGTACCCACCACAGCGGGTACAGTGTCCGCGGGGTACCAGAACTTCCTGATCTGCCTGGAGATGTTAGCGGCGGCCATCGCGCTCCGGTACGCGTTCCCGGCCGCCGTGTATGCGCACGCGCATCGGGACCCGCACCGCTCTGTCACTATGCAGTCCATCTCCAGTAGCCTCAAGGTAAGCCACTCTGGTTTTACATTATACCAGCGACCTGTCCCGGATTTATTCGAATAGTATTTTTTATATGATTTACACAAAACATTAACAATGAGTTAATTAGTTGGAGTTTATCGCAAGCTTTGACTTGCCTCTCTCAATACTATAACACATCAGTGACGTCACGGACGTTGATATCAAAGTTTTGCTTACGGTGATTGTCAGTATTAAAAATTATAAACACAGTGATTTTCGGATTAATTTAATCGTGAATATATAGTATAGTAAACAATAGACGACATCTAGTGTTATACAGTGAAAATAAAAACTTTAAATTAAATAAACTTAAAACTAAAATATTTGCACTATCGAATGGCAGTGAATCTACCCTAATTATAAATAAAAATATTGAATTATACAAAATAAACTATATTACAAATACACATTGTGACTGTTGCGTGGTGCAGTGCTCAGTAGTTCTAATCATCAAGCTGTGAACAATAATCGATAAAACTACAGCCTACAATACAGCCTTACAAGCTTATTGTGAACAGTGACATCTGTGAGAATTTGCAAGAACTACTAAGTTACAATTTTGTGTGCTCTTGCGTCGATCACTTCGTCGACTCGACCTAATAACAACACATTTGACATTACTTGACTAGACTACAGCGCTATTTACAAACATGGTCAAGTGCGGAGCTTGCAGCAAGATCGTTACTGCTAAGGCCCAAATTGATTGTATGCGATGTACTAGATGTCCGTCGATATTTCATCGGGCATGTGTCCCACCATCAGATTCCACGGCCGGTAACTGGACATGTACCGGTTGTTGTTCACCCACCATCTCCTCAATGCCTAGGGAGGACAATTTCGCTACGCCCATTAAAATACTTAATAACCAGCATAGCGACGACTTAGTACATGAGCTCAGGGCGCTCAGAGAAGAAATGTCCGCCATGAGAAGCGAAGTTCGCCAGTATCGAGCTGAGGTAGCGGGTTTTAAAAGCGCAATTAACAACTGCCTAGAACAGGTCGCTAGTGTGGAATCAAGGGTCACAGCTCTGGAACAGGAATTAGAGAAAAGAGCCTCCTCCTCTAACAACGAGCCCCTTGAGGAAACTATATCCGAGTTGCGACGAGAGCTGAACGACCGGGACCAGCAACTGTTGCTCAACGATGTCCTTGTAGCTGGACTACCCGAGCAAAAGGGTGAGAGTGTCACTCATATGGTCAAAGTTATGGCAACCAAGCTAGGAGTTGACATACAGGACACCGACATCGTACACGTCGAGCGAATTGGGCCCGCGCGTCGCAATATTATCGAGGAGACTGGCGCCTCTGCTGACCCCACTGCGCACCGGCCGCGAGTGATCGCTGTACGGCTGGCGCGACGCTCAACTCGCGACACCTTGTTACGGGCGATACGCGTGCGCCGGATTCTCACCACAACAGATTTGGGTGTAGCGGGCTCGCAGCGTCGCCTTTATATTAACGAACGGCTCACGCGCGCTAATCATCAGCTATTTCGCAAAGCTCGTGAGGCTGGTCGCCTTCAACAGTGGAGATATGTCTGGTCGAGAGATGGAAAAGTTTTCATTAAGAGGGAAGATGGGGCACCTACGTTTCGTTTATATAGCGACAATGACTTACATAAATTTTTTGGGCAAAAACAGGTTTGATAATTGTATTTAAAATGTTTAGATCACTTGTATTGTTTATTATAATTTCAAAATACTTAACTTATAAAGTCTGTATAGTTACTTTTACTTCCTTTCATAACATAAATAACAATAATTTATATAAAAATCTATCGGATGACCATTACTTACATAGCTCGGTAGTAATAAACAACACTATTAATATATTTCTTATCTCTTTTAAAACTTATTTACATCTAATTATATATACATGTATTTACAAAGTATACTTATTAATTACATCACACATAGACTTCACAAAAATAGCACGTATTATAATATATATTTATACATTGCTTTGGTTTATTATTATGGTACTAAGCTTAACAATACACGTTAGCAACGGATACTTGTTTATTGTTTACAATAATTACGCAACTGTTCTTTCTTTGGTAGTGGTGCGATGCGATAAAATACGTATTTGTAATGGCAGTTAATAATAAATACTTAAGAGTCGGTTTGTTGAACGCGGGATCGCTTGGTACAAATCACGATGATTTTGTAGCCATGTTTGAGCGTAATCCTGTAGACATCTTGGCAATAAACGAGACATGGCTGAGACAGGGAGAGGAGGCGCGCGGGCCGGTTCTATCAGGGTATCGCTTCCGTCACACGCCGAGGCCAGCTAATGTCCGCGGCGGTCGCGGCGGTGGCGTAGGTTTCTACATAAAACGCGGCATTAACGCGCGGTCATGGACGGGTACTAACGATCCTAGGTTCGATTCCGTGGAGCAGATGTGGCTCACACTCACGCTGCACGGAAAGAAGATTGCCATTGGCACGGCTTATCGTCCTCCATGGCTGAATTTGGATGTATTCCTAGATTCAATTAGCCTTACGTTGAGTGCTTTGGGACATTGCGATCATTTTGTTTTGCTGGGAGACCTGAACGTTAATATCCAAAATAATAATGATACTAAAACGAAAAAACTTAATGATTTCTTTGGCTGCGTGGGTCTTACTCAACTAGTGTCGTCTCCTACCCATTTTACCGAGGATAGTGAGAGTTTAATTGATTTGATTTATACAGACTTGAGTGCGAGGTGTGTCAATGTCGAGCCATATAAATTAATTAATAGCCATTCGTTTGTAAGCTGTGAACTCTGTATCAAGAAGCAGAAATTGTTACCACAATTTTTTACGAGACGATCGTTTAAAAACATATGCACTGAAACTATGCGTGACGATATAGAAAAAATACGCTGGGATCTTATATCAGACCTGACTGACGTGAACGACATGGTGAGCGCATTGAATAAATGGTTGACCTTGTTGTTTGATATTCATGCTCCTGTTAGAGTTTGCATAGTAAGGAGTAAATCTTATCCTTGGATAACTGATACGATTAGACTCATGATGAGGCACAGGGACGATGCGTTGGTTAGGTTTCGACGACTAAAGACGGAAACTAGTAAAATATATTATAAGCAACTAAAGTCCACAGTATCTACCGCGTTGTACCGAGAAAAAGTAGCATATTATAAACACAATATTAATAATAAAATAAAACATCCTAAAGTCCTGTGGAAAAACTTGAAAACGTCCATTTTACCGCCAACACAGGGGTCTGATATTCCTTCACATCTCAACGACCCCGACACCATAAATTCTTTCTTTTTGACTGTGCCTGGTAATTCAAAAACTAGTATTTCTCATCTCACATTTCATGAATACCATAGGTTTTGTGACGCCACGTTTGGCTTAGTAACTGTGGACCAAGATTTCGTTTATCGCATTATACAGGGTCTTAAGTCAAACGCCGAGGGATATGATAAAATTAATTTAATTATGATTAAAATGACTTTGACACGCACACTACCAACTATAACAGACATAATAAATCGGTCTATAGAAACGTCTACGGTACCCGATATATGGAAGGTAGCTAGTGTAAGACCACTACCTAAAACACCGAATCCTACCGGCATTCAGGACTTACGGCCAATAAGCATCTTGCCCTGTCTGTCTAAAGTCTTGGAGAAGGTTGTGAGTCGCCAGCTTACGGATTTTTTGGAAAAGCACGAGATTTTACCTAGTCTACAATCCGGATTTAGACGATTTCGGGGAACCACTACGGCACTCTTAGATGTCACTGATAACATCTTGTCTGCCCAGGATAAGGGTATGTGCACGATACTGGTTCTATTGGACTACTCCCGCGCGTTTGACGCCATAAATTTAAATTTACTGTTATCCAAAATGCGCTATTATGGATTTGACAACAAGGCAGTAATGTGGTTCCATAGCTACCTAACTAATCGATTACAATTTGTGGAGTTGAATACAACGAACGGGACCACACTGACCTCGAGACCTGCTTCTTTGACGAGAGGAGTGCCACAGGGCTCGATCTTAGGACCTATACTTTTTAATCTTTACTGTGCGGATATCAAGGAATCCATAAAAAAATGTAAATATCATATTTACGCGGATGATGTCCAGATCTACATGTCATTTAAGGTTACGGATTATGAAAAAGCTATAAAAGACTTGAATGACGATCTTGAACGATTAGTCGCGTGGTCTGAGAATAACTGCTTGTTGTTAAATCCAACTAAGACGAAATACATCATATTTGGTACCAAAAACAATTTGCGATTGTTGCATTCGGCATCTAAAGTTCATCTTAGAGGGAGTCCATTGGAGCGAGTATATGAGGCCAGAAACCTGGGACTAATAATGGATTCTGAGCTACGATTTGAGAAGCATATTAGTAATGCTGTACAGAACTGTTTTTACAGGTTGAGAGTGCTGTATAAAATGCGTCCTTACCTATCTGAAGAATTACGTGTTCAGCTGGTTGATTCACTGATATTAAGCAAATTAAATTATGCCGATGCCGTGTATGGCCCTAGACTCTTGGCACGTACAGACAGGCAAATACAAAGGGTGCAGAATGCATGCGCTCGATTTTGTTTTTCAGTACCATTCAGAGGCCATGTAACGCCATTCTTCAATAAAAAATTAATTTTGAAAATGAAATCTCGAAGGAAATTACATTTGGCTTGTTTGTTATTTGGTGTCATAAAATTGCAACAACCACAATATCTATATGACAAACTAACATGGGTCACAAATGGCAGCGAGCGGCTAAGCAGAAGGTGCTCGAAGCAACTGTCTATCACATTGCATCGCACAGAGGCTTTTAGAGGTAGCTTTCGCTATGCTGCTTCAAAGTGCTGGAACAACATCCCTCCGCCACTGCGGAACCTTACGTCACTACACACTTTTAGACGAAACTTGAAAAAATTCCTCATAGACGAGCAGCAAAAAATAGGTGACATTAATTTCAATGCCTCTCTGATCTAAATTTCCATTTCATTACCTAAATAAAAACTTTATATTATTTAATTAAAATTAATAATAAGTTGGGACAACGAAACAATAATTTAATACGGACTGTTATATTCAGTATAATAGTTCGTGTCATTTTAATCAATTTCTATTACTTAGAGTTAGACATTAATTTTATACAATAATTCCGACGTGAAATTGGTTTATGTGCCTATTGATAGTGACATTATAGTTCATTAACTTATACTGACATTTTAATACATTATAATTAATTCATCATATATTTTTTTTTTGTTACAGACATATTATTTATTTGACATACTAAATATTTATATTTTTATTTTTTTGTTTGTTTCAGACATATTATTTATTTGACATACTAATTTTTTTTTTTTTTAAATAATAACTGTCATTTGCAATGCAATTTCTTTACTGTAACCCGTCCTTAATAGTTGATATTTTCGGAGACATGTATGTCGATCGCGTAGTGTCTTGCTCTGTATTGTCAATGCACGCTGGGTGAGTAACCTGTAATAAAAGAACATAACAAACATCATAACCTTTTAATGCTTCATGGTACCTAATCGATGCCTTTACAAAAAATATAGATTAAGCATTACCTCACCTTTAGGATCTGGTACTCGCGCTTGTGTGAGCTAGGTATATATCTACAACGCCTTCCAAGGTATTCTACTACCTTGATCGACAGCCGATAAGTCTACGTCTGACACCTGATACCCAATTGCTATGGCATCCTGCGTTAATCTGTAACTGAACACAAATACGTATAGTATCGCTATGATGTACTGCAATTCACTTTGCCAGTTTACGAATTTATTAAGCTGCACTTACCACAGTTGTCTTGGTCAGTATCTTGAACACAAAGCAATGTTTTATCCTTAGTTATTTTATATATGTATGTGTTAACTTGTATATATATCAAGCAACTGAACGCTTGAATTGCGCGTGCTCGTGATACATTTTAGATGCGTGTGGATACGGCGGCTGTTGTGCGGCCACTGGACTGGCGTCCTGGCAAAACACAGTGGAAGGCACGCCTTCACGCGCCACTCTGGCGCCATAAACATTATTTAGCTATTAGTAGATGTAGCCAGCACACTAAACTTGTATACCGTTCACATCGTTCAATGTAGGTACACATATTGTTAGTATATATATTATGTCCATATTATTATATAACTTTATTGCTATTTACATGTATTTTGCTTTAGTTAAATATTTATTCACGTATGTTTATTGCTAGATATTAATACATTATTTATTTATATATAAATAATTATCTATACCTATATTTTCTGATATCTCTTCCGTGAGTCACTAGAGGGCCCAGTTGAAAATCGGAGCCAGGTATGGGCCTGGCACATGCCGAATTGGGTCCTGTTTTGACTGCACCCGACCAACCCTTTACTTACTCCTGTCTGCATATATTTATCTTTTCTCTTTACTCTTAGTCTTTTATTAAGTAGGTATGTTTTTTTTTTCTTTGTGCTTATGATTGTTCTTATAATATGTTCTTTTTTTTTAATTTTACTTACCTATATGTAACTTGTGTTGTGTGAAGTCAAAATAAATATTATTTCATTTCATTTATTTCATTTCATTTCATTTCATAACTTCACGCCTTTATGCCTGAAGGGATAGGCAGAGGTGTATTACACACCCACACTTCGCCAGTTATATTTCCGGGCACATTGATAAGCGAGCGACAGTTAACATTTTTTACTACACACATAACTTCGAAAAGTCAGAGGTGTTCCTACCTGGGCATCGAACCCGAGTCCATCATCTCGGCAGTCCGTCACGTACACCACTGAGCTATCGCCGCTAAATTTATATTACTTGTATTATAATTTGTAGCGACCATAGCTTGATTTCACAACGTTCTTAAAAAAACAGCTATGTTATAAACAACGTTCACACTCACAGAGGTCACCATTTATAGGCAGCGATAGCCCACTAGAGATACGCACAGACTGCCGTGCAGAATATTGCGTTCAAATTCATGGCGCGCACCACTGAGTTTTCAAAGCTATGTGCGCATACAATTTTTAATTATCGCTTGTTACCTGCCTTGGCGAACAATTTAAGGCTGTGCTAGTCCCGGCTGTGAAAAGCTAACATTCTGTAAAATCTGGTAGGGGTAGTTAGTGGACCCTGAGCTCGAAAGTAAATATCATTAATGCAACTGAGCAAGCGCTAGGACCATAGCGATGATATTTTATTGAGCACAAAACTGTTTTGGTTTTCCAGGAGACAATGAATCCCAAGGACATAATGACAGATGCGTTCCACAATTTCCACCCGCAGTACCAACAATACACACAATACAGCTCCGGTAAGTAATACCTGTTACTTATACCTGTTACTGTTCATACTCGTTACTTGTCACTGTGATACCGCATGCCCCATACCGCTGCCTGGTCGCATTTTATTTGCTCGTTTTATTTTCATAATAATTATTAAAGTTATTCTTCATAAGTAGTCTCTTGTTAAATGTTAGTAAGTTTTTAGTATGTGATTTAAAGTTATTTTAGTAAATGTATTTAAGATAAGTTTATACGATTGTGAATGGTTGGATAGATTTCTTATCTAAACTATCATAGAAGCTAGTACAAATAAATAATGGATACTATAAACATTTTTGCAAGTACACAGGGATATATCATCAATACATAATGTTGTGAATGCGTCCAGTTTTCATCAACTCACATTTACTTACATAATTTTATAAAGTAGGCTAGGTTTTATTTTTTGGTTTTATTTTCTTTCAGATGTCACTTCTCACCTGCCTTATGAGAAACTATAAACTCTGCCATAGCTGTGCTCTGCATGAAGTGCATTGCTGTCTGTCCGTTTATAAATACATGTAATAATTAAATACATTATGCCCGAGCATGGAAACACCACTAACAACATTGTAACCGAAATTAAAATATGTGTTTTGTTCTGTATGACTCGGGTTTTGAATGAAACATTCCAATGATCAACAGCATTTTAAGTATTCAAAGTATTTTCAGTATTCCAACGTATTCTCAAAAGTATTATGATACCAGATACTCGAGTCATAGGGACAAGATGGCATGCGAATCGTTGTCAAACTTTATTATTTAATATAAAGATAAATCATATTAAACCGAATTTCAAGACTTCTTATTCATACACAAAACAAAAATATTATAAAAATGCCTTAAACGAGAGGTAAAGAAAAAAAAAACACGATGGTTTTCGGTGCTCGGTCTGTAGACCCACATTCATTAGTTAAGATGTTTATTTTTATAATATCGAGGTATTTGGCTAGTCCGAAACGCATAACGAATTTTTACGAAAACCTTAGGTAAGTATCTATCCGAAGGCTATTAAAGTTAGAACAAAATAGAATGGCGTGTATCTCCGGATAAACAGGGATGGTAAAATTGTAAAACATATACGATTATATAAAAAAGATCAGGTGAAGTACGCTACCGACAATAATATTAATATCATGGGCACCGTAGGTGGCATATAGTTAGAAGTGTGATCAAAGTGACTTCGTTTATACACGTGTAACTAATACAAGTATCGGTATTAGTAATATATCATTAATACACGATATTTGAGAACCGATACTGTTGGCGATTCTGCTGTGCTCGACTACGTTGAATAAAGTCTAATGCTCTCTTATTCTCTTTAATAAAATTAGAAAGAGATGGATACAAAAAAGATGACTTAATTTTAGTTTCACATAACTTTCTTGTAACATAAAGGTATTATACCAACCTATTTTTGCATATGGCAATGTAGAAATAAAAACAATATTTATTCTGACTGCCTTCGTGGTCCAGTGGATAGCGTATGCGACTGCTGATCGGAGGTCCAGGGTTCGATTCCCGGGTCGTGAAAAGTGTTACTGGGTTTTTCTGAATTCTCAGTAGCAGCACGGAGTTTGGTGATGTGCCCGGTAACGGCAACAGTAATATTACACCTCTGCCTACCCCTTCGGGGATAAAAGGCGTGAGACTATTAAAAAAAAATATATTTATTCAAAACTAAAATAAATGGTATATGGCTAAAGGAAATATTATTCAGTGATGCAACTTACTATCCACATTGTATATCAGCTTTACACGTGTCTATCTGATTCACTTTAAAGATCACAGGGTATCGCTAATCCTTGGAATATCGACATTACTATTACACATGTGATGTGTAAACAACAACAACAGATAATTTAAGCGAGTGGTTAGTTAAAAAAGGTTTATCAGCACCTACTATGACCCTTACATTTCACAGCACACGATACAGTTTTTAATACATTTGTAGTTTTCATTCGGACTATTCATTGCCATAAATAGTAATTACTTTGTACTTAACGCCTTAGTTTGTGTTTGTAAGTCTTAGCGTGTAAACATTTAATTTCTGTGATTATATTAATTTCATTTTTTTTGTATTGTTTTGTTTCTTTTTTTTTCATATAGTTACAGGATGTAATCCTTAGTTGAGTGCTAGAATTCAAAAGTTTTATAGCAAATAGCATACTCTGATATAGTTTTTCTTTTTTTGTAAATGTATTTTGGCATTTATCGGGTTGTTTTGATTTTGTACATTTCTTAAAATAGTTTTTTTTTTACTTTCGATGGAGGTAGCCTTGTGTTGCCAAACCAAAGAGCGGCATTTCGTGATTCCACCTTTTAGTTGTCAACAGAATGTCGAGGCGAGGTTATTGCCAATAGCTTTGTAATAATACGCGCTTTGATCTATCATAATTTATATTTAATAAAAAATCTAACTAACAACCTGTAAAGCCATACTTGTGTTTTCATTTCCTAAATATTGTTATCATAATATTATTTTAACTAGGTTTTTTTATATTAATTATAGTTTCGATTAAATCTAAAATATTATCGCTGGTTAGGTTTAAGTTGTAATAATTATTTTTACAGTTTACTACAGATTGATTAAATAAAAAACACTTGTATTTCGCCTCTCACTACTATTAATAAAGGATATTACCTACTCATATTTTATTTTTATTAATCATTTTGAATAACTTACCTAAATATTTTTTGTACCTATAATTTTAATGTTAGTTAGGCCTTAGAACTGAAGATGCGAAGGTAAGAAAATTTAAAAGTATTTTTGATAATTAAATATTCCTTTTAAAATTTAAAACGAATATTTAAAATCTGGCTTTTATTAATTTATTTGCTGGCATGCTTTACTGAATGGAATCACGTTGTTTGTATTGTATCATTATTATTAAATCATTAGCACGTTTTGATGTAATGTCGTGAATGCAGTAACTATAATTTTTTTTATTGCGGTTCTTATAGATCTGATCAGATTTTATATCAATGTTTTCTGATACGGATGTGATATTTTTTTAGGATGTATTAAAAGTAATATTGTTAAAGTAATAATATGTCTTTACACGAAAAACACCATAGATATTTCGTTCAATTATATTCAGCGATTTAGAATGTTCTATAAGTACTAAGTTTACTCTTACAATTCAAAACCTAAATCACATCCGTATCTGTATTACCTGACACCAAATATTAATAAAGTGCAACACCCAACATGACTCGCTAATACATAGCATATAGCTACCTAAACTTTTATGGTTACCTCCAAAAATCAGCCTTATTTTATGGTACTTACGGCATATTTAAAAATGTTTAGGGGCAGACTAAAATGTTTAAAGTTACAATCGTAAAGAGATTGCGTGGAACCTTAATATATTTGCTACGGTACATATATAAAGGTTTCGTAGTAGGTACCCAGAATCGCTACACTAATACACACACAATTTGAGCACTCTACATTGTAGTTACACGAACTCACAATCAGAAATTTAAAAAAAAATGACATTACTGCAACAGTGCTATAACTGGGCTTTCTGATAATTTACTCAATGCACAGTGAAACGGGTTGCACAAGAATGCACAAAATACGCACTGTGTAAAATTTTAACTAATTCTTATGTGCACATGAACACAAATAACGTTTTTGTCACGTTTTACAAGTAGTCCAACACTCACCCTGAAGTAAAACACATCAAATTACGTTACAATTACAAGAAGAGCGAAGTCCATGCATATCTGTTTAGTTTTCTTATTCTGGTGCTAAGACTAAACATACATTTAATGATTGTGGATGATAAGTTCTGATTTGACAAAGCTATCAATATTGAAGTTAGTTAAAAAGGCCACAGGGTGGCATAATTTCTTTATCATTACTAGCTTGATTTTTCATATTACGTAACGACTGACAGAATTGACAGGTGGCAGAATTTGGAACTATATGATCAAGAGTAAAAATGTGTGTTCTGCATTGGAATAAGAAAGTTTAATGGCTATGCATGGATATGTGGTATTCTTGTAACGTAACCTCACGTTTGTGACTAATACGTATCGCTATAGTGATGCGCGGCGCCGCCGGCGGCGGGAAACGTAGCGACGAGGGCGCAGCACTAGCGCCGCGCCCGCCGCCGCAGCGGGTGGCGACCATCTGCCACGCGACCAACTACCACGAGAAGACAACACTACTCAGCTCTGACGACGAATTCCAGTGAACACGCGTACGAGAACGCACAACCAGCCCCATCCGCAGACTGTTGTTATCCGACCTACGTGTCCTGTCTTTTGATTGTCAAAAGACTTTGACAGATCTGTTTTTTTTTAATTTTCATATTTTGGTGCTTCGGTCCTCGTTGCTCGAGCCTACTTGAGCTACTGAGGGATGATCTTACTTTATCAGTTAACTACATGTGTTATTTTAAAATAAAATATCACAGTTTAATTTCAAAATAAACCAAATAATATCTTGTCATAAATAAAGTTGATATGAAACCAAGCTCAAGTATTTGGTGACAATATAATATTTGTCAAAGATTGATGCTAATGGTAATTTAGGCGTCTACCAATTTTGGTGTCTTATGGTTACAATACCTTGAGCTAGATCAATTTCAGGTACATATTTTGCAGTGACTTTGAAACTGTTAATCCTGTTTAAAACTCAATAACAGTTACACAAGTGTAACTTTTGCTTTTAAAAATTATCGTCGGTTAACAACAAAAACTGTTTTATGTACCTATAAAAGTAAAATATTTAAGATGAATGAAAATGCATTACTTACCAAAAAAGTTCATTTTAGAAAACGAAAAATATAATATATTTTTATGTATCCCTTGGAGTCATTTACATTTTAAAGCATAGAACAATTACAAGTTTATACGCCTGATCCGTAGCTGTAACATTTGTTGTCAATATTCAAAAAGTTATAAATTATGAAAGCTTTATTCATCGGTGGATTTAATAGCATAAATAATAAAATAATATATTAATTATACTAAATTGTACTATGTTCTAGTAAATATATAAGGTTTATGTTGTTAATATTATATGTTACGTACCTAAGTAAATTTTATTTAACCATTAACCCATTTTTAGCGTTGCGTCTTAATTTATTTACTTTAACATCGGGCACTATAATCTGAGGCTTTTAAAATTTACTTCATATTTTGACCTGCATTAATAATAAAATTTAAGTAAAATATGCAATGCGTGTAATAAAAAAATAAAATAAAAGTGAAGTACATTGCCTTTGTCATGAAGAGTAGAGGTGCGGGCTACCACGGCGACTTCGGCGCGACATAGGACGTAAGATTGTATAGTTATGTAAAATAAAAGTAAATGAAATAGCAAATGATACATTACAAAGTGTACAGGAAAAGAGGAATTATTATTCTATAGATAGCTATTATAAACTCGCTATAAGGGCAGTAGAAAATTAATGGCGGTACCTCTTATGAAATTATGAGTTGTAATTATAAAAGTAGCCCGTTATGGCACCACAGAGCCACCTGCACACATATCTATCATCCCTTATTAAAACTGTTTATCGTGAAGCCAATACGACGATCCTTTGGGTGTGCCTTTTGCCAAAATAGCTCTGAATAATTAACAGGCAACTATTGGACGATGTGTCGTTTCCTTAAAACTTTTTAATTTAAAAATTCAATTTGCTTTATATGTGATGCACAATACATTCCTTCTTGCCAAGAACCAAAGATACTCACTGCCAAGTTAACACCAACTTTTGCGACGTAACGCCTAAAATAATAAATAAATAGAATTTTGCAGTGTTATTTAGAGTTAGTTGGGATTGGATAATTCTTACATATAAAAGTATGGAGCATTATTGTCAATGCTTACCTCTGCTTCGCCGTCCAAATTGCTTAGGCTCCAAAATTATGAATCTTTGTTTCCACTAACAAACGTGTGCTCACCTATGTCTAAGCTCATGTTGTCAATCGGCAAATAAATATTTACCACCAGTTTATTAAATTCTGACTATAGAACTTAATCGCAGAACTCTACCAGACTCTACTAGATCGCTCGGTTTGACCGATATTTCTTGAGATGAATTGAAATTGTCTGAATACCATCTATATTATGTAGGCCTGGAACTACTAACACGGATTACCATAGGGTAATCAGATAATATCTTACATATTGTTTAATAAAATCTATATGATGTAGATAAATTACACCCAGTACATGGGGATCGAACTCACTACCTTCGACTCACTAACCTTTAGAGATCAGCAGACTTGCCAATTATCAGACAAACTGTTAGTAAACACTAGTTTGTCGGTTGTAAATACGAGCTACATATATCTAACAATTACTTAGGTAGATAAGTCGAGAATATGGGACACTTGGTAGTTGGTCAAACCTTAACTTATAACAACTTAAATTATTAATTTTGTGTTAAGTGTAACCTAAAGTACTTCGTTGTTTTGTTGTTTGTATTAATGTATCGAACATTTTATATTAGATAAGTATAACTATTTATGTACCTATTTATTTTATTATACTGTATGTACATTTTACCTTTAACTAAATGTAAATAATATGTTAAATCTATCCCCTTAATTTTGTGTTGCTTTGGAACGATATTGTAGTAATGACCGCAGCCTTGTTATTTTTCTAAATTAATATTTTTGTCAATTACCTTCTACTTCTCTGTCAGCTAAATATTTTAGATCATATAAAGTATCATTGAATTTATTTTGTTGTTAATCTAAAGTTCAAATATTCTGTGGTAAAATAAACTTCTAAATTATTATCTATTTCTGTATTTATGAATAAATTATGTACTTTCTAGTGTCTATTAGTGTATATAGTATAAACCTACAAGATATCTTTTGCATAGTGAATATTTTTGTGGAACTTCGTCTCTCTAAGAATTCCTTGCATTTGCGGATATCTTTGTATGATCTAACACTCGCATTTTCATATATAATACTATGTGACATATAGGCCAATCGTGTAAAATAAGAGCCTTTCATTTCAGCATTAAAAGAATTATTTTTGTAACAGAAATAGTATGTGGCAGTACATGTTTTGTCTGAACGATTGTTGGAGAATATAACATGGATTAATGTTAGATATTTTTAATTAAACTGTTTTAGCTCCAAGTTTTTAAGTATATGTATAAATAAATAACGATATTGATATAATAATGGTGTCTTTCATTTTGACGTAGGTCATTTCCTTGGACTTTAATTGGTACTTTGCATTTGCCTGCGTGTGTATAAATATTATTACCCATATATGCAAGAGATCTGCAGCGCTGCCGCAAGATTAAAGTCAAATTATTGCTATTCTGGATAATTAATTTTCTGAGTCAGCCTAAACATTTTCACCGCAATTCTCCGTTGTCTTATTTCATATTAATTCTTACTGGTCTGAAGGGATACGTTTTGAAAAACTGTAATAAATGAAATAATGTCACAATATTTGATAGACTGCTTCAAGAGCGAGCTGAAAAGAAAAGATGCTGGAGTGTCACAAGGCAGTGTAATGGGGCCCATGTTTTATCTTTATAATACGGCAGGCAGGATTCAACCGACGTCGTCAGAATCTGCCTGCCTTTGTTCACTGATGGATTAGGGACCTCTCCAATGGAACGCTCACTGAGCTCAACTTAGGGTCTTCGTGTCCAGTCGCTGCCAAGCAAATAACAGGCAAAGGCAAAACCAACAGAGACAGAATGCAGCTACATTTTAATATATCGGGCGAATTTTTCGGCAGTTACTGAAAAGTAGAGTACCTACCCTAGAATTATCTACACGCAGATATTCAACAGCCATAGGTAAGTTCAGAAGCTAAAGCTCTGCAATATTAGGGACAGCCACCAAAAAGAGTCATAATAATAAATAATAATAATAATAAATGTATTTATTTGCATAAAACATGGTATAAAAAGATGTTACAAATATTCTGTTTGTTACACATGTTTTGCTTAACATAGCATGCAATTTGTAGACATAGGTACATTTATACACAAAATTAAACATTTTTATCAATAAAATCTTTGACACTGTAAAAATTATTTTCATTAAGCCATTTATGCAGCTGTATTTTGAACAATCGAATATCTAATATTTTAAGATGACAAGGTACCTATATTATTAAATACGCGTACACACATCACTAGACAACTTTTATTATATTTTGTAAACCTTGCAATATCATTAAGTACAAGTCTGTGTGGATCACGTCTAGTCCTTGGATTAACATCATTTGCCGTCTTAAAGAATTGTTTATATTTCTTTACAAACACACAAATTTCATATATATAGAGAGAAGGTAGTGGCAGTAAACCAAGCTTTTTGAATATTTGGCGACATGATTCATCGGGTTGTAATCCACACATGGCCCTAATGCATTTTTTTTGTGCTACAAATGCTCTATTTTGATCAGTGCTATTGTCCCACATAATAAGTCCGTACCGTAGCAGTGATTCGACATAAGCGTGGTAGCGTGTAATTGCCGTTTTTATATTTATAACATTTTTTATTTGTTTGAGTGCGTACACAAATCTATTAATTCTACATGATACATATTCCACGTGTGCTTTCCAATTTAAATTTTCATCCAGGGTTACGCCTAGGAATTTTGTATGCGTGACTTCTTCAAGTTTTGGTATATTTAATTTGATATTTAAATTACTATTGTAAGATTTATAAAATTGTATAAATACAGATTTATTAAGATTAATTTTTAAATTATTAATGTCAAGCGAATTAATTAATTTACTTATTGTATTATTAATGTCATTTTCATGGTCGGTAATAGTATAAATTTTTTTATGAGATGTCACAATAATGGATATGTCATCAGCGAACAAAATGGTTTTGTGGTTTGTTATAGTTATTATGTCATTAATGTAAAGCAGGAATAGTACTGGGCCTAGAACGCTTCCCTGAGGAACGCCGCATCTATTACAGCTGTATGGAGAAGAGTAAGATACCATATTCCTATTATGATCTATTTTATTAACTATAACGCATTGTTGTCTGTTACTTAAATAAGACGAAAACCAGTGTAATGCGTGTCCTCTGATCCCAAGATTCTGAAGTTTGCCTATCAATGTCTGATGTGAGACCAGGTCAAAAGCTTTTGACAAATCGGAGAACAGTCCTGTAGCTAGGAAATTATTATTTAAATTTGTTACTATTTGATCGTAGAAAAGATGGCTAAGCTAGTTGATTTGTTGTTCTGAAAGCCATATTGTTCTTCACTGATGATATGAAATGTGTTGCAGAAGTTATTCAATCTATTATACTACATTTTTTTAAACAATTTTGATATTATGGGAATCAGGGTAATTGGGCGATAATTGTTGACATCACAAATATCACCTTTTTTGAACAGAGGCTTTATGATGGATGATTTCAGAGCTTCTGGGAAAACTCCACTTGAAAAAGCAAATTAATTAAATATGTTAGTATGCCAGTGATTTCATCCTTACAAGCTTTAATAACTTTGGTCGTAATTTCGTCATATCCCGTTGAGCTTGTATTTTTTAGCGAAATAATTTTCCGTATAACTTCACATTCTGGCATAGGCTTTAGAAACATTGTATTGGAAATCACTTGACCACTGAAACTACAGCTTTCGTTTTTCTGTTTGAAATCGTTATTTGTAAAATGAGCATTGAAGGCGGATGCAATTTCAATCGGATTCTCCGGTATTACATTGTGGATTCTAATACTTTCTATGTTTTTATAATTTTTTACAGCATCTACTTCTTTTTTTATTACCGTCCAGGCCGCCTGACATTTGTTATTATTTTTATGTATGAATTTCATATTGGAATTATTTTTCGAATTATATATACATTGTTTTAGTAGTTTTGAATACGTGATATATTGAATTTTATTGTGTATTGTTTTATCTTTATAATATTTAAATCTTAGTGACCGTTTTGTTTTACAACTCTGTTTCAGGCCTCTGCTTATCCAATTCTGTCTATCCTTTTTATTTAAATTCACTTTTACTCTAACTTTAGGGAAACAAAGGTTATAGAACAAACAAAACAATCGTTCTAGCGTTAACCCAGTTGCATCTAAGACTTACTTGGGAGCCTGGGGCATCCTTACTAGTTTAACCAAGTACATAAGGCCTAAATAGAGGTGAATATCAACTTTTCTACAGAGCGGCTGTCGTCTGATCTCCGCAACCCAAACGGATAGTGACATTCCTTGTAGACAAATATCAGTTTATTCGTGGGTAAAGAGGTACTGAATTCTCGTGATGACTGTCAAAGATCTTCACGACAGCCGAGACCGATGATTTAATATGCTCTCTGAGGCAGGAGGCAAGCGATAATTTTACTTATATCTTCATCCTGTAGATGGCGAAATGTAACTGAACTGATATCCAAGCAAAGATATTACAAGAAAGAGGTAGATACGTTACCTACGTAGTAATCAATCCGTAGAAACGGCACATTAACGCACACATCGATAACTCCATATTTATTTTATTTTACTCGCGACTTCACATACATTTATGTCAGACTTGCCAACTGGCTTATGTTTAGCGTCCTAATTTTGGTACGCCTATATCTCCTTCTTTTTACTGTTGTAACATCATTGTATCTAAGCATAATTGTAGAGACCAGCGCAGGTATGTAAGTTAAGTTTCAATTATGAACTTAAAATAATGCTAAGCGCGGTGGTCCATATTAGCTCATATGCAGTTAGGCATGCTTGTGATATTTAGAATTACGGGCTCTACGTAAAGAAAAGATTCCAAAATCACAGCCTCGGTAACATCCAGAAAAGTCATTGGCCCAAATTTTTATTTGTGTCGTCTGTGCCTTACTCGTTGCGAAATGCCGATACCTATTGTTGATGCCGTTAATTGAACCAATCGCTCCGAAAATATTTATTAGGTAAAGAGGTAAGTATATTTATGCAGAAACCAGCTTTATAGTATATCTTATTTTTAAAATCATGAATACGAGTCTTTTTAAGGACTTTAGCTACATCGAGTTTTACTTCAGCAGCTACTAGCTATTGTACGCTACGCTTCCTGCTTTGCTCGCTACGACTGCTACGAGTTCTACAGTGGACTGTTATTGTAATAAGTCAAGTCAATTACTGATCTAGTAGTCTCTGACTCTCTGACCGCTAAGCCGGAGTTCGTGGGTTCGATTCTCGCCCAGGGCAATTTTGTGTGATGAGCACGATTAGGTATTTGTTCTGTGTCTAGACTTAGATGACCGTGTTTGGGTACAAGATATTATCATTACAATTTTTATTATGGATCAAGCAGTGTAGTCCCATGTGGGTATCGGAGTCACGTAATACGCGGACAGTGGCCATGGGACCACTTAAACTGTTACGTCATGCATAGAGAACTGTTGGAATTTATGTCTTTCGAAATTTGAAGTATACCTACTCTACTATGTAGAGTAGACAGTAACTTGAAGTACCTACCTACCTATCTACTCTAGGTACATAGTTCATCATAATCAGCGTGTCACAGTCTACTGCTGGATATAGGCCTCTCTAATATAACGACACTGAGCTCGACCAACTGGTCATCCTCCTAGCGTTATCTCAGTTAGAACCCGGGGTCCGCTTTCTAGTCTAACCGGATTTGACTAAATATTAGCTTTTCCACAGATTAGTATAAATATTCACTAGTTTAGTATTTTATTTAGAAAAGAACAACCGATTGGAGGTTAGAAAGGGGATGAATTTATTTTGTGAATTTGCTCCTATACCAAGATATAAAAACGTTATTCTGATATTTCTCTTCCTTCACAAATATTTTTGTTAGAACAATAGTCTGCCCTATGGAAGGCCCTCTAGAGTCCCGTGGAGGGTTTTTATTCGAAATGGAATAACGCACCATTTTCTATTCTTATTATTATTAAATAGTACTCTATTGCAGCGCTATGTTTTCAAGCTTGATATCCGAGTAGAGTTGTGTGTTTCTGTTAGCTAGAATTTTTTGGCCAGGTCTTTAAATTAGTTATTTGTTGTGTAGATTCTCAATCATTGTAGTATTATGCTTTATTTGCCTACAGACAAACGTCAGTATTAGTCAGTAATAATGTAGGTACTACCTACTTTCCATTAATATAGACATCAAGAATTAGATCCTGAGAAATAAAAAGAATACGAATACATAAAAGTAAAAATGAACTGCTTTTGTATTTCCATGTTGCTGACGACGTCTTTTTCAATTACGGTACAAATCGGTTGCCTCCCCTGACTGTTACGTGAGAGAGGGCAACAGAAATAAGCCGGCCAAGCGTCCCCACTGGACGTCGGCCGTACCTACGTAAAATTTTATGGAACCCTCCTCTGCTCGTTAAATATAAGAGTCTAATGGTCAGGGACTACCCACATTGCAATTTGGTATAAGAGTGTTTATTTTTAGTTTTAGCGATATGACGATGATGATATGATTTTTTAATAAAGGGTCGTTGGATGTAATATATTATCAATTATTTATATTTTAACATAAACTGCCTCTAAATTATATGGAACCAAACGGGAAGATTATATTTTTGAACAAAAAGATTTTGCTAAATCGGTTTTCGATTCCCGGGTCGGGCAAAAGTGTTACTGGGTTTTTCAGAATTCTCAGTAGCAGCACAGAGTCTGGTGATGTGCCTGGTGACGGCGATAGGCTCGCCCCCTATTACGTGGGACCTACAAATTCATGGCGAAATATGGGTGTTATATGACACCTCTGCCTACCTCTTCGGGGATACAGGCGTTAGTCTATAAATAAAAATAAATAAAATATATAAATCGGTTTATAAATGAAAGAGTTTTGAGTTACTACGGAATTCAATATTTGAAATATAGATAGATCTGTAGATTTTAGATTCGTTTTTGACAGTTTTGACATAAGCTCCATACAAAATAATTATGTCAAACACGAACCTAAAATCTACAGATCTATCTATAGTTCGAATATTGAAAATGGCCGTTAACAAACATAAAATATTAAATCGATTGGATAACTTCCTATTTTTTAAGTCGAAATATAGTCCAATCAAAATCAATTTACTTAATCATGCGTATAAATGACTCAGCCAATAAATGATGTTACTTTTAGGACAAACATGTATTTTTTTTTATAATTCTGTCAGATTCTATATCTTTGTCTGTGTTGGCCCCAAACTGACGAACAAAGTCAAAATCCTACAAAAATAATTTGATGTAAGTGATGTTACAGATTTTTATAAAACACATTCTCGTAGTATATAAACTAAATTACATTATGTTAAATATTTAATACCTCTATATGTAGCTTCTTATACATAGACGTATCCCAGATCAAACATAATTAGTTAGGAACCACTCCCGCTGTTAGCAAACATAATTACGTTTAAGATACTGAAACTTCATCCGTCTAATTAGTTTCACTAAGTTCACTACAATCTCGTTAAAATTATAACGTACCTAATTTGTTGATTGATATCAAACTTGCTCTAGTGGTTTCTGGCTTAGGGAAATAAATGTTTTTGCGTTATTATTCTTTATTCTGAGGCAATTTCTTTTTTGTACGTAGTTTTTCATTATTGTACGTAGGTAGGTACACAAAAAAATTTAAACAGCTGTTCCTGACGTAAGATCTTTCAATGTTTACAGTCCTATTTAGAGATGTTTGCTAGTAAGGCGTAGTATCTAGTTTAAGGGGTCGTCTTGCAATTAACTAAAAACAACACTCAGCGCAGTGCACGCTGAGTGTTGTGGGTTCAATTCCCACAGAACAATACTGTGTGATACACAATTCATTGTTTTGCCAAGGCTTGGTGGTTTTTTGTTGTGTCCTCTGCTTGAATATTTGTAAGCACACTCGTGACACAGGCATACCTACATGGATTAGGATTGGGAGATGTCTTTCAAAAATTACTTTAGGAAGCCTCTTTAAACCCAACTTCTTCTTTTCGCAAAAGGAATATTCTTAATTCCGAATAATCCGACGAGTTGTAAACACAGCGATAAAGCTATAAGCCTGTAGCAAGGGTATACAACCCTAGCTTGAAATCCGAGTTTCGACTCTGCAGAAATGTGTTCCCGACTTATCTGTATACAATTGTATGAAAACAGCGTCGTCAGGCGTCCCACTTACAGCGATAAAGATAATGCTACACAGCGCAAGAGACAATAGCTGAAGACTAAAGAGGCTCTATTCATAGTGGAGTATACACCCGCCTTCATTATTTAAGGCTTCATTAATTTCACCACATTCTTTTTCTATTTTGTGTGAGCATGTGGCAGACCCTGTAGTCGCCGGTGTTATTGGATTTTCAAAGTGACGGGTAAGCTTACGAACATTTTGTTCATTTTTGGGCGTGTGTGTGTGGCCAACTTTAGTGTCGGAGTTCTTAGACCGTCCAAAGGCCTCCGACATGGATTTAAAATTTTTACGCGTGATACAAGAACAGTGACCGACGTCTTACTCTTTACGTTTCCTGTGAAGTACGGTAGCGCTGTAGTGTAATTGCTACAATCGTGACCGATCCAAATGATAATCTGTTATCACTGTTAAAACACGAACATGACATTCTTGGCATTCCAACACACATCCAACTTATCACCGAGGAAGATGCGTGATATTTTAAGATCATGTAATTTATCACGTACGGCGGTCAGCTCAGACATGCTGCATCGACACAATACACCGAAGGCACACAACTAAATACGTGTATATGTGTACATAGAATAAGTTTAGTATATAAGATTATAGTTTTAAGAAATAAACCAGTCATTAGCTCACTCCCGTCTTTGACTCATACCCTACCCCTCACCTCTCACTGCGGCCAAGACACCCTTAGCCGACACCATGATCGGTCTTGTGAGTCTGCTCGACCGGCAGTGAGAAAACCCACTTCACTACACCCTAAATCCTACCCACTTTCCGTCTGTCGCCTTAGGTCTCCCGGCGACAGATATCCCGGCCTAGGGATCTCAGGGACTGCTAGGGAACTAGGGATTAGGGTTGTATACGCGACAGTCTGTGTGACCACAGTGTACACGGCCTCGCTATACACTATACCTAAAAGGGCTAGGGTAGACTAGGGAGTTAGGTTAGAGTTAGATCTAAAATAGGGATAGGTATATCATAAGATAGGTTAGGCTAGATATAGGAACCAGTAGGCTTAAATTAGGATAAGTCTAGGTTTAGGTACGTGCAAGCTTAGGGCTATACTTAAGAGCTATCGAAGGTTAGGCCCTAACTTGTACAATCACGTTGCTTAACTTTGTCGATCTATTACGGCAAGTCAAGTCTCGCTATGACCGCTACATTTCACCACCAATAGAAATTGCCCTTTAGACCCTTCAACTAAACTCTTTCGCTTTGTTTCCATCCGCGTTTTTCTGAAGCTCCTTTTTATCACAATGGCACTGACAAAAGTAGGTACTTAATAGCAGTTTAATTTGCTTATACTACCAAAACAAGCAATCTGGCTTACCTAACAGTAATTTGTTAATGTAGACTGTGTCTGTAAGCGCTAGATTTGACTTAGAAATTGCTGGCCAAAGTTATAATAACACTAGAGTTTGATAAATACAACTGAAATTCTATTTTTTTATTTATTATAAGACAACTCTTTCACTCGGATAAATTCATGTATCACGGAAAGCTACAAGCATTAAAGCAATGGATACAAAGCACATCCAAACTGAGATCAACAATATTTTTTGAACACACAATGTGTGGTGCTATTTAGGAATCAAACCGAAGACATGTGTCAGTGGTGAGGCCAAGAGGCCAACACAGAAACCACTGTGCCGTCCATAGAATCAAATACTTGTACAAGGAACCGGTTATTACAAAATAATTATCAAAACAATCCTCATAGCCTCTAATGGCTTTCTAACTACACAATTTAAACTCCATTATACAAATTAAGTCTATACTCTTAACTACAGTATTTCGCAAAAGCAGCAGAACATTTCCACTTTAGTACAAAAGAAAAAAAACTGTTTGAAAGTATAAAAGCTTGAGCGAAACAGCGATGATTGCTAAATATTAACAAAAGAAGCGAACAAAAGAAAACCATGAGTTTGTAACCTTGGCGCGAGGGTACGACAGGGGTGATTAAAATCTCTTCAGACATGACTGGGTGACGTCACATCGAGTTGGGGTCCCATTGCACGGTGGGTATCACCCATGCGCAGCCGAGTCTAGTGGTGAAATGGAAAAACAAAATTAAAATATGAGAAAATAACAATTCTTAGTTGAATGGGGAATGAACTTAAAAATAAAATTGTTTACAGGTCTCCCAAACTGATAATGCGCATAGAAATCTTCGTCACTGTTCGGCAACGGTCGTATTCCCCGAGCGTCGGAAGACGATATGTATGTAGAGTTGTTAAGTGCATAATTTAGTAAAATTATGTTTTTTGTGCTAAAAAAAATAAATATTGATTTATCAGTAAAGAAATTTGATTCGACAGTTCCATATAAGTAAATAGTGAAGAAAACCACACGATAGCGAATATGCTACAATTTTTGTTGAATTGATTTACTTCGATTATAATACTTTTTAAGTGTCTTGCTGTAGCTGGTGTAATGATGGAAGAAAAGAAGGTTTAAGTAATACAAGGTTTATATTAGAAGAAGAAAAATGGTTTTCAAACACAGGTTACATTAAAATCTTAGAAATCTAATCATAACATCTCAGTTCAAAAGTATTTACAGCAGTGATCATTTCAGAATAATATTACAATTACAAAAAAAAATAATCAGAATCAGGGAGGATCTCTATTCCTGACATCGTAGATTCATCAGAACTTTCATTATGCTCTTGTTCATTGACACTTTCCTCACTGCTATCACCTGTGTAAATAATCATTTCATCAGAAAAACTATCGATTCTTGGGTCAAATTTTCTATATTCATCTTCGCATTTAACAGCATGATCACAAACTTTTTTCCATTCTTCTGGTCCTATATTATTGATTTTTCTAATGTAGCATCTTTAACTGACGTGACAGTCATTGCAATATTTTTTTTGGCTACGTGTTGCTTTATTCGGTACCAAATATTTTCAATGGGGTTAAAATCGGGATGATATGGTGGCAATCGTATAATTTGTTGCCCATGTTCCTCCATTATACGGTCAATGACAAATTCTGTGTATTTCTCTTTATGTCTTTAATTTCATACTAAATCGGGTTTCAGTTTCTTTAGGTCACGCGGAATGTTGTGTTGTTGTAACCAAGCTATCATTTGTGGTTTAGGTGTGTTTGAGTTTGGTTTGGTGGTTTCACAGACAGCTTATTATGATATGGGGCGTTGTCAATTACCAACACACTATTAGGAGGCAAGTTAGGAATCAATTGATTGCGCAGCCAAGCTTGATAACGTTCCGCGTTTATTTCTTTATGATAATCACCTTCTGAGTCGACACATTTATGTAACATTAGAGCCCCTGGGACGAAGCCTTTTTCATTGCCTGCGTGTACAATAATTATTCTCTCTCCTTTGGAAATGGGTTGTTTGATACATTTTTTGCTGCTATCTTGCCAAATTTTAATATAATTAAATTCACCTTTGAAAACAAAACCAAGAAGGGTGTGTAATAGCAGTTCTATATAATTCCACACAGAGAGAACACGTGCAGTCACCACCATTATAATATAAAGACGACTGACGGACCTTTGACGGACCGGCGACCGCCGCCGACCGCCCGAATTGTTTTCGATTGTGTACACATAATATTCACTCCTATTTCTTTCGAACAAGGTGCAAAATGCAAGTGCATTGTTTAGGGCTCTTACAATTCAATGATTCGGGTTTTCCGGGAATACGACAATTAACGAAGATCTGCATGCGCATTATTAATTTGGGAGTACTGTACACAAATGCTGACAACCCGGGTAAGTTGTTATGGTAACAGTGAACCAACAATTTTTTTGATAAACGTGTATTGCTTGATTGCTATTTTGAGCTAATACCTATTATATAATGGCAGCTTTAGACTAGCGGAGAAATCAACAGACGCAGAGAATCTCAGCGTAGAGCTGAGATTCTCTGCGTCTGTTGATTTCTCCGCTCCTCGCCTCGGTTTACCCTATTTATATACTTTTGTATTTTTTCTGCGTATTTTTTTCTTATATTTTCTGTGATGGGTATTGCAATGTCTATTAAATACATACTTAGAGTCCTTCAGTGTTAATTATAACGTAATTTGTTGATTGATATCAAATTTGCTCTAGTGGTTTCTGGCTTAGGGAAATAAATAATTTTGCGTTATTATTCTTTATTCTGAGGCATTTTCTTTTTTAAATACGATGATATTATTGTACGTAGGTATATAAAAAAATTTAAACAGCTGTTCCTGACGTAAGATCTTTCAATGTTTACAGTATTTAGAGATGATTGCTAGTAAGGCGTAGTATCTAGTTGAAGGGGTCGTCTTGCCGTTAATTGAACTTGTGGGTCCACAAGGCTCAGCGCAGTGCACGCTGAGTGCTATGGGTTAAATTGATACATAATTCATTGTTTTCCCAAGGCTTGATGGTTTTTGTAAACCCGCTCGCGACACAACCATACAAGTATAACAATTTGGGAGATGTCTTTGAGAAAAAACTTCAAGCATCTTCTTTAAACCCACTCATTCTTTTCGCAAAAGGAATATTCTTAATTCCAAATAATCCGACGAGTTGTAAACACCGATATAAAGCTGACAACTTGTCGCAAGAGTACAACCCTAGCTTGAAATCCGAGTTTCGACTCTGCAGAAATGTGTTCCCGACTTATCTGAATACAATTGTATGAAAACAGCGTCGTCAGGCGTCCCACTTACAGCGATAAAGATAATGCTACACAGGACGAGAGACAATAGCTAAAGACTAAAGAGGCTCTATTCATAGTGGAGTATACACCCGCGTTAATTATTTAAGGCTTCACTAATTTCACCACATTCTTTTTCTATTTTGTGTGAGCGTGTGGCTGACTCTGGTGTCGCCGGCGTTATTGGATTTTCAAAGTGACGGCAAAGCTTACGAACATTTTGTTTTTTTTTTTGGGCGTGTGTGTGTGGCCAACTTTAGTGTCGGAGTTTTTAGACCGTCCAAAGGCCTCCGACATGGATTTAAAATTTTTACGAGTGATACAAGAACAGTGACCGACGTCTTTACGTTTCCTCTGAATGTGAAGCACGGTAGCGCTGTAGTGTAATTGCTACAATCGTGACCGATCCAAATGATAATCTGTTATCACGTTGCTTAACTTTGTCGATCTATTACGGCAAGTCAAGTCTCGCTATGACCGCTACATTTCACCACCAATAGAAATTGCCCTTTAGACCCTTCAACTAAACTCTTTCGCTTTGTTTCCATCCGCGTTTTTCTGAAGCTCCTCGTTATCACAATGGCACTGACAAAAGTAGGTACTTAATAGCAGTTTAATTTGCTTATACTACCAAAACAAGCAATCTGGCTTATGTAACAGTAATTTGTTAATGTAGACTGTGTCTGTAAGCGCTAGATTTGACTTAGAAATTGCTGGCCAAAGTTATAGTAACACTAGAGTTTGATAAATACAACTGAAATTCTATTTTCTTATTTATTATAAGCCAACTCTTTTACTCAGATAAATTCTTGTATCACGGAAAACTACAAGCTTTAAAGCAATGGATACAAAGCAGATCCAAACTGAGATCAACAATATTTTTTGAACACACAATGTGTGTTGCTATTTAGGAATCAAACCGAAGACATGTGTCAGTGGTGAGGCCGAGAGGCCAACACAGAAACTACTGTGCCGTCCATAGAATCAAATACTTGTACAAGGAACCGGTTATTACAAAATAATTATCAATACAATCCTCATAGCCTCTAATAGCTTTCTAACTACACAATTTAAACTCCATTATACAACTTAAGTCTAAACTCTTAACTACAGAATTTCGCTGAAGCAGCAGAACATTTCCACTAAAGTACAAAATATAAAAAAACTGTTTGAAAGTATAAAAGCTTGAGCAAAACAGCGATGATTGCTAAATAATAATGCGAACAAAAGAAAATAATGAGTTTGTAACCTTGGTGCGAAGGGTGCGACAGGGGTGATTAAAATCTCTTCAGACATGAGTGAGTGACGTAACATCGAGTTGGAGTCCCATTGCACGGTAGGTATCACCCATGCGCAGCCGGGCCTAGAGGTGAAATGGAAAAACAAAATTAAAATATGAGAAAAATAACAAATCATAATATGTGAATGGGAAGTGAACTTGAAAATAAAATGTTGTTTTATTTTCAAGTTCAAAATGAAAATAAAATTGTTGACACAAACGCTGACGACCCGGGTAAGTTGTTATGGTAACAGCGAACAAACAATTTTTTTTATAAATGTGGTATTGTTTAATTGCAATTTTGATCTAATGCCTATTAAGTATAAGACTAGCGGAGAAATCAACAGACGCAGAGAATCCCAGCTCTACGGCGCGCGTCACTGAATATTTTAATTTATGTCCGAGTTTAATTGCTGATTTTTTATCGCTTGATAAACGGCGAGATCGTGAGGAAACCTGCATCTACTTCATAATGTTCTTGAAAGTCATATGAAGACTGCCAACCCGAACTTGACTAGCGTTGTGGACTACGGATTAATCATTCTCATAGAGAGAAGAGGACGGTGCTTAGCATTGGGATATGATGAGGAATAAAAATGGCTCTATATGTCACTGATATTTAAATATACGCGGGTTCACTGTAATAATGAATGTTTGTCTTGGTCTGGGTGTTTCTATGTATAATATGTATGTATTTACAAAAAAAAAAGTCTATACCTATGTATGTCTATCCATTGTCTAGTACCCATAGTACAAGCTTTGCTTAGTTTGGGACTAGATGGTGTTGTGTGAATGTGGTAGAATATTATATTATATTATATTAATAATAATTAAATAATTAAAGTTAAAATATCATACATAGACAGACTATTTTCAAATCAAGTTAGACAAGTAGGTGGACCTCCAAAGAGAGAGCCTTGGATGTAAACAGGATAACACTCGTACAATGATGAGTCTATTCAATGAAACTAGAACCAAGAATTGATCCAGAAAAGTAGCAGTCTGATGCGAGGCGTTAAGAAAGGTATTATGCCGAACTGAGTTACGAAGAGCAACTGGCGTTCGTTTGCATGAAATTCGGCGCAGCTGCTCGACGGTTTGCGCATGTATTCATATTAATCTAGATTTCGCCTGCGTGAATCATATCATCTAAACCTTCTTCGGGAAACATACTTTCTTTGATCATATCACCGAACATAAATCAGTCAGGTAATTGCTTTTATACAGACAGATAAGACACGGTGATGACTTTCTTTTATAATATTATGTATAGATGACTTAGGAACACTGCGGCAGCAGCAGGTACAGTCGGCGGAACGTGCACCACGGCTCGTGCTGTCAGTTAGTAGAATAGTAACTAGAAGTATAAGCTGCAATTTGGTGGTGTTAGGTACCTGTGAGATGATAGTAAGCTGTAGATTGGTGGTGTTAGGTACCTGTGAAATGATAGTAAGCTGTAGATTGGTGGTTTTACCTGTGAGATGATAGTAAGCTGTAGATTGGTGGTGTTACCTGTGAGATGATAGTAAGCTGTAGATTGGTGGTGTTAGGTACCTGTGAAATGATAGTAAGCTGTAGATTGGTGGTTTTACCTGTGAGATGATAGTAAGCTGTAGATTGGTGGTGTTACATGTGAGATGATAGTAAGCTGTAGATTGGTGGTGTTAGATACCTGTGAGATGATAGTAAGCTGTAAATTGGTGGTGTTACCTGTGAGATGATAGTAAGCTGTAGATTGGTGGTGTTACCTGTGAGATGATAGTAAGCTGTAGATTGGTGGTGTTACCTGTGAGATGATAGTAAGCTGTAGATTGGTGGTGTTAGCTGTGAGATGATAGTAAGCTGTAGATTGGTGGTGTTACCTGTGAGATGATAGTAAGCTGTAGATTGGTGGTGTTACCTGTGAGATGATAGTAAGCTGTAGATTGGTGGTGTTACCTATGAGATGATAGTAAGCTGTAGATTGGTGGTGTTACTTGTGAGATGATAGTAAGCTGTAGATTGGTGGTGTTACCTGTGAGATGATAGTAAGCTGTAGATTGGTGGTGTTACCTGTGAGATGATAGTAAGCTGTAGATTGGTGGTGTTAGGTACCTGTGAGATGATAGTAAGCTGTAGATTGGTGGTGTTACCTGTGAGATGATAGTAAGCTGTAGATTGGTGGTGTTAGCTGTGAGATGATAGTAAGCTGTAGATTGGTGGTGTTACCTGTGAGATGATAGTAAGCTGTAGATTGGTGGTGTTACCTATGAGATGATAGTAAGCTGTAGATTGGTGGTGTTACTTGTGAAATGATAGAAAGCTGTAGATTGGTGGTGTTACCTGTGAGATGATAGTAAGCTGTAGATTGGTGGTGTTACCTGTGAGATGATAGTAAGCTGTAGATTGGTGGTGTTAGGTACCTGTGAGATGATAGTAAGCTGTAGATTGATGGTGTTACCTGTGAGATGATAGTAAGCTGTAGATTGGTGGTGTTAGGTACCTGTGAGATGATAGTAAGCTGTAGATTGGTGGTGTTACATGTGAGATGATAGTAAGCTGTAGATTGGTGGTGTTAGGTACCTGTGAGATGATAGTAAGCTGTAGATTGGTGGTGTTACCTGTGAGATGATAGTATATTGGTGGTGTTACCCGTGAGGAGCTGCTCTGTGCGGCGAGCCAGGCGGCGAGGACGCGGGCGAGAGCGCGAGCGTGGCGGCCGCGGAGGCGGCGCGGCGCCGGGAGTACTCCGCGTCATGCACAGCCCCGACGCTGAGTGGGACGGCCGGGACGGCGCTGCATAGTACAACAGGGTATAGAAGAAGCAGCTCCAAAGGAACGACGCGACTACGGCGCTGCAGGGTTACAAAAATATAGAGACAGATACGGCTTCATAGGAACGACGCGACTACGCGAGCCTATCTACCAAATCTTCACAGTTCGTCCGTATGACAAGTCCATTTTGGTCTTTTCCCAAAGTAATATCCTGTATCCGTCATTGTATAGGACTTCATACTTTGAATGTTGCATTAGTGGAAGTTCGTGATTTGGATAACCTGCTTGCTCACCGTACTTAGTTAAAGGTTTTTCCTGGGCTGCACCCAGATTTAATGTTTCGATGTTTTAACGTTAAAGACTCGATATTATCTGCTTTTTGTCGATCACCTTACGTTAAAAACTCGTCATTGTATACTTATATGATGGCCACGGTAATGATAACGAGTGGCAGTTTAATGTTGCTGATTTTGATAACATAGGGCTGTATAATATGATAGTCCAGATGTATAAACACGCACTCAAGTAATTTTCGTAAAAGTAAGAACTCTATATTATTCTTGGCAAACTCTATATAAAAATGTAGAATCACAGACCTCCAGTATAACTATATGTAAACCCGCAGGCGAGGACCTCGGTCGGTACCGCGACGCGGTCGAAGTCGTAGAAAGCGTGGAAGGCGATCGTTTCAGGCCTGGACCTTCTCGAGGCGCAGCGGCGACTGACGGCTTGCTCGGCCGCGGTTGTCTCTTCGATCCTGTTCTGTATACCCCTGATGTGAGACACGCAATGGTACCGCTATAGTGAGTGTGATTGTGCATACAAGAACACCCCTAACACTAGTGCTGGTGAGTACAACATCGCAACGTGGTATTATTCGTCGAGTACTATCTTTGACAACTAACGTGGAGTATGGGACTAATGATTCTCCCTCTCGCTCACAGCTACTTACAGTCTCTTATTAGTACAAATGCGCTTGGAAGGGAAGAAGAGTAAATAATAAACGCAGTACCTATGACTCGTTACAGTTGTCAGACTATTATGTCTTTTTAAGCGATGACTTGAAAGCGTAAAAGTAAGGTGCTTGAATCGTAGTCGTTAATAAAAATCACGTATTAGGTACATTTATCTCGTTTTACGTCTTAGTTATATATTGTATATAACTACAATTTAGTACAAAAGCTTCAATGTAGTTAACTCGATCGTAAAATCTACGTATATAAACATGAAAGTGTTAACGATATATTACAGTGGATAGCGTTTACACAGACCCTTAGAACCAATTAGTAATTGCGATCACGAATCTTCAAGTGCGTACAATATCAAATAAACATAAATATCCACTCGAATTAATAAAGCCTAGCCTTTTTATCGTCTACTTTTAACGGTATTAGCAGGAGATTGCTAAGTGTAACCGAATTTAGGGTATAGGTGTGAGTCGCTCTTGATGTAGGACGTCTAGCTACATTGAATTAAAAGTTCATTGCGCTCTACGGCGCCAAATTGGTCTAGGTACGGAGTCGTGACTAGAAAATTTAAGGCGTTTTCCTTCAAAGCTCGATCGCAAGTCACATCTGATGTCATTGAGAACGCTGGCTTTTTCCGTTCAGTAACACCGTTCAGAGCAATATAATAATCATTTTTTATTTGCTTGTGATCGAATGATGTCTTCTGATCATCTGGTGGTTTCTAACTATAAATAATGTCATGCGTGATAAAAACTTTAATGAATGAATGTTTCATTCTTTGCTGGAATTGACGGCCTCTTGACGGCTTAATGGGAACCTGAAGAAGAAGCACATTGACAATTTACTTGACTGCTCTGTGTCTGGTTAAATACTGACCTATCTAAATTGGATGTAGGTACATGTTTAGAATTGTTGGAAAAAGCATTTCGACATATAGCATGAAATATTACCAGTAGGGCATTGTCGGCCCATGGCGCATTTTCATTCGCAGATAGTTCACTGGTTCAGCATGGTTTGGTATGAGTCAAGCATAATGCGGCATTCTGTTATGTCCCTGTCAGCCAGCGCCAAGGACGGGTACTGTTCCTTTAATCGTCTTCTTTCCTAAAAGAAAACATTTTTACTGTAAACCATACCTTTACTTAAATCATCTAATGTATGATAATGATGTTAAGTGTGTTTAATTTTACCGCTGCGATGTAGGCTAAAGACTAGGTACAGTAAATACCTGAGTCATGCAAGTGTTGCTGAAAACTTAATGACAGATTCTATATCGTATACTTGTCTAGGCATAATGGCTATAACGTCAAATAAAAAGTTATAATGTCCAGTCGCCTTTTTTTATGGTAATAGGCGGCAAACGAGCAGACGGATCGCCTGATGGTATGCAATTACCGCCGCCCATGGACACAAGCAACACCATAGGAGTCACAAGCGCGTTGCCGCCCCATGGGGTTGGGAAAAGGGATAGGATGAGAAGTGGGATGAGAGGGAAGGAATAGGGGATAGGGCCTCCGGCACCCTCACTCACCGAACGAAACGCAACAGTTTAGGTACTGTTACTTTACGTCGATTTTCTGTGAGAGGGTAGTACTACCCCGGTCGAACCAGCCCATTCATGCTGAAATCAGCAAGGCTCTACTACCGCGCCTAAAATATGCTGATAGTTGGAGAGTGAAATTGTGAATAAGCGCGCAAAAATCTAGTCGTCTAAGCTGCTCCTAAATATAGGTCAAGATGTCAGCTATGATAGATGCGATATCGCTATCTCTATCTAATAGTAAATATATTGAGGAAACAAGATTTGGGAAGAGTCAAATAAAAAAATAGACTAATTTTTTATTTGTATTGTTTATATATTTTATTGTCTCCTTTTTTACCTTTTTATATTCTAGTAATAGGATTTAGTGCGTTCTTTATTCTGAAATCCCATTTAGCCTTTAGAATATCTTTACCCTTCGTAGATGTCAGATGGCTGTGGTGGAAAGCTGATATTCAGAAGATGTATACTCTGAATTTATAGTTTATCAACGGACTCGCTGTTTACACTAGACAACTATTACATTTTATTCGTTCATTCCGATTATTTATGTCAAATCATGAATTTGTGGATTTTGTAGGATTGGTTTATCACGAGTAATGCAGTTTGATAGCTATAGTGTTTTTAGATCACTTGGTCGGCTTAAAATAATACTTTTAGCCTTATCTACTCAGTTACATCACTGTAAAAACTCTAAAGAAGACAAATAAAATTCTGTTCTGTATCGTACAACTTGAGACGAAACCAATCTCGACTGATATTTATGGTGCAACCTGAGTCAGCCTCTTCGTTGGAATCAAAGGACATTCTCGAACATTCTATTCAACCACAAAAAAATAGGTACTCTAGAATTAATAGGAGGTATATCAAAGTCACACTAGCGGGTAGAAAAGGCACCAATTACTGCCCTGAGCTGCTAGTGTTCAAATAAATTAAGTTGATTTATAACATTGTCCCCGCGTATCATTGACAGCGTGATTCATTAATACTATGGCTTTCGGCTTTCGATTTCTTTACAAGTATTATTAAGAGAACGTTCATGAATGAATTTCTCGTGAAATGATTTAATGTTTCCGCTTATTAGTACCTACAATCTGTCCTTGTACAAATGTACAGCCTTTTCATTCAAATTGGCCTTGAATTGTTCTCGAATTCCTTCCAGTATGTGTGAGTCATAAGACAAAAATTAAATATTTTTAATATTTTTCATCAGTCTGTTGAGAATGACAGCAGACTGATGCCAGACTGATCGTGTAACCGCTCGAATCATTCTGGCGTCAGTCACCGTCCCCGACGCAATGGAGCAAGACGTGCCAAGCAACGAAGCGCTGAGGGTCCAGTACGAGTTTGCACTCGATCGTCACGGTGGACGATAGCCTAGTCGTCGGGAACAATTTCCATACATTTTGTAAAAGCGCCCCTAACGGAGAGTAGCGATCGCTAGAGACCGCTAGGGGGCGCATTTAGAAAATGTATGGAAATTGTTCCCGACGACTAGGCTATCGTCCACCGTGACGATCGAGTGCAAACTCGTACTAGACCAAGGTTCGAGGAAATATATCAATGGATATATATCAAGATATATATCCGATATATATCAATCGCGACTCGACGATATATATCAAATGTTTTTTGTGATATATTGCAATACAAAAATAGTTTAAAAAGAATATTATTTTTGCGTTTGTTACTGTATTTCTACTTCCCAAATGTAGATTGCATGGGAGAAGAGTTAAAACATACTCCTTAATGGTAAGTTCTAACCTAAAAGTGGCAACACTTCTGCCGGTATTAATGGCATCAGTCCGTCAGTGGTGTCAGAAAAAAATCGTTACGAAAAAGTAAATAATTGTTTGTGTTTATTGATTATTTTATTATTTATATAGTAGTATTCATAAATAATACAATAGTATTCATAAATAATACAATGAAATTTAATAATAATATGACTTTCATACAAAATTGATATATATCAAACTTGATAGATATCCGATATATATCGTAAATATCCGATATTTTGATATTTATAATAAATATCGGATATTTTTGAACCCTGTACTAGACCCTCTGGTGCCGCCGGCTGCTTCACTCCCGTCACCGTCAATCGAGATAGAGAAAGAATTCATTCTCACATTCGAGTCCTTGCCAGAGTTATGGGATAAAACACATGCCTTATATCGACACCTCCTACGTGTAACATCGTAACTGGCAGAATGACCAAAATGTCATATTTAGATTTTCATTTACTTTGTAACATGGATTATCGTTTGATCTATTAAAAACAATATTGTTTTCAATAGAACCCATAGATCTGAAGACTGCATATTATCGTATCTTCATCTTTAGCGTAGTAATATGTCGTATAGCGCAACTACGATACAGTATGCGGAGGGTGGGAGATACCTGAGGGTCTAGTACGAGTTTGCACTCGATCGCCACGGTGGACGATAGTCTAGTCGACGGGAACTATTTCCATACATTTTGTAAAAGCGCCCCTAACGGAGAGTAGCGATCGATAGAGACCAGAGCCATGCATCCCTGTATCGTGTTAAGTTCGTCCAGTCGCTGTATAATGCATCCAGGTCATCCCGCCATCTTTGTTAGGCCCATATTTCTGGATGCATACGACAAACGTGTCCGACCCAGTCCCACTTCATTCTAGCAGATTTTAATCCGACGTCAGCTATGCGTGTTTTGGAACGTAGCAAAGTGACCGTCGTCTTCAACTTACGAATGATGACTAACGTAAGTTTTATCAGTCTGCTGTCAGTCTGGGATTGAGCGTGTAACCATGTTTTTCATCCATCATTCTGGCATCAGTCTTAGCCGGACCAAACTGATGGACCAGAATGATGCCAGATTGAGCGTGTAACCTACGTCTAAGGCCTAATCGTTTGATTTACCTGGAATACTATGTAAAATTTTATAAAAAGCTAGTGTAGCCTCAAGATAACGAAACATATTCGCATCATTCAACGCGAAATTCAAGAGATAGGGTTGAAAAAAGGCTGATTTTTTTATTTTGGCACATTCACAGTTCAAGTCAAATAAAAATGTCTTTATAAGAAAATGTCCAATATATGTAGATTGTAGCAGTCACCAACAATCTGAGCATATTAATAGAACTTGCATAAAGATATAAGGGCAACAAAATCTTTCAAGTCGAAACCAGCTGACGATGTTTTAAAACGTTTTGCTTGTAATATAAAAGTTACAAATTCTTAAACATAGAATAACTTAAGGAAAGAAAAACCAACATAATAAAATGTTTGATTTTTCTTACCCAATGTTGACGAGAACTCTGATAGTTTAGATATGAACTCCAGTTTTTAGTAACAACAAAAGCTTGAGTACCTAACAACGGTTTCCAAGAAAATCGTTCGATCTTGAAGGTTCAAAGTTGCTAGAGAAAGTAATCTAGGTTTGATTGCTTTGTGCCTACGTGTATTTCAGACTTACGCCTGCTAATCTAGGTCAGTTGATATTATGCCTGTGTCTATCTATCGGTCTGTCTAGAATAAGTATACAAATTGTAACAGTAATGGTTGTAACTTCTAAAGCAATAAAAAAGTAAGTAGGTAGGTAGGTATGATGGGTTAGTTTAAAAAGCGTTATACGTAGATTATAATTTACACGCTTTGATAAGGGAATTTTAAGACCTGTCATATTAATAGATACTTAGTCATAGCACAGTCATAGTCAATTCATTTCGGATGATTCATATTATTATTTCATATATTTATCTTCTTCTTATTTATCATATATTTATATTACTGTTACTTTATTAAGACGTGCGCTTACTTTTCTGATGCTGTATAAATCATCTGCTATAGATGAAGTAAGCCTATGCTAAATAAAATAAAATTAATAAAATTACAATAACATGAGTGCTAAGATTGCAATGCAGAGCAATAAAATTTTAGGTGAAATTATTCACTTATTCTACTATTCCAATCATAGAACATAGTTACCTATAAACCAAAGGATTTAGCTAGATTCCTAGTTCCTACACGATTTAAATCGAGGCTGTCAAAGCCATTTTGGAATGGGTCATAATTTGGTTTTCACTTTCACGAGAGCCGGCGGGCCTTTAAGTGGCTCGCAATTCAGCGTTTAGAGTAGGTACTTCTGCGAGCAATCTTGGTTGATTTGAAAATAATTAACCGACTTCAAAAAAAGGAGGTTCTCAGTTTGACCTGTATGTATTTATGTATATATGTATGTTTGTCCGCGATTATCTCGCGTTTGGCTGAACCGATTTTGATGCGGTTTTCAGAAAAGTATTTGTTACACTTAGGAGAAGGTTTTAGGCCCTTAACCGACTTCAAAAAAAGAAGGCTCTGAGTTTGACCCGTATATATGTAAGTTTGCCCACGATTAACTCGAGTTTGGCTGAACCGATTTTTATGCGGTTTTCAGAAAAAAAGGATTTGTTACACTTAATTCTGTTATTCTCCTACGTTTCTACCGGCTTGCAACGGTTGTGGTCGCGGAGGTATTTATGCCTTGAAATAAATAAATTATCGCGACTAAGACCCGCTAAATAATATTGTATGATGATTGATGACTGACAACATCCGCCTCTCGATATCACCATAACCGCGATCGCCTTGATAGGTCGCTGGCACTGGAGCTATGGAAATGTATCCATCATCATCTTTAAGACGCAATGCTATTGATGGATCATCAAATAATATCAAAATGGCATCGGGCAGTTCACCTGACTCAAGTTGATCTCTTCTTAGTGCCGGTCATCTAAATCCTTTAGGAACACCCATTGCCCCGTTCGATAAGCCATCCGTTATTGGCATATTTCTCCGGAGCATAATACGAGAGCTCACAGCCAATTCAGTAGTATGTACAAGTCCACCGCATTTGTTTGGATCGTACTTCCGTATGTGGCTGATTCCCTAGACTCATCTCTCTCTTCCAGCTTGAAGCCTAAGCCCATAGGCACACAGAATAAAAGTAGGTACCTATGTCAAAGTCATGATAACAAACTGATACTAGCAGAAAACTTATCACTAAAATAATTGAATCTAACTATAAAACACTATTAACTAGCCCAAAACTTAAAGTAAATGGAGTACCTATTACTAAAAAGTATGAAATAAAGATAATAAGAAAAAAAAACAAAACGAAAATGAAAACTTAAAAATCAAACCAAAAATGTTTACTAGGTATTTAGTTTCTTTTTAAAAAAAAGAGAACCGCCTTCAAAAAATCGACCCACTGAAAAGTACGAAATAATTTTAACATGCGCTAATACATAGTATATAACTTATACAAAATACTTAGTTTTTGAAGTCGGTGCCAAACCATCAAAAACAAAAAAGAATACTGGCAAACAGAGAAAATAATTCGACGAATATATCAAATCAATAAAGCCTCAAAATATATCTGAATTAATAACATTTAAAATAATCTACCTATATACTCTAAAAAGCAACATATATAAAATATATAAAAAGTATGAAATAAATGCTTAATTATAAAATAATTATACTTCTTAGCTATTTTGGGCTGTAAGTACTATGTAGATTGAATGCTCTGGTTTGGAAAGGATGCCGCCAAACAATAGGCATTTAGAGGGATTTGGTTTGGCACCGACTTCAAAAACTAAGTATTTTGTAAAGTTATATACTATGTCTTAGCGCATGTAAAAATTATTTCGTACTTTTCAGTGGGTCGACTTTTTGAAGGCGGTTCTCTTTTTTTTAAAAAGAAACCAAATACCTAGTAAACATTTTTGGTTCGATTTTTAAGTTTTCATTTTCGTTTTGTTTTTTTTTTCTTATTATTTTGCTTAAAATGGTGTTTAAATCAAGGCTGGTAGTTTCTTGATTTAAGCTAAATTATGTGGGTAAGTATCATCATCAGCTGTGTTACTTGCCTTATCTCTTACAGTCTCAACATATCTGATTTAGTAAAAGAACCGCGAGCTTATTATATTGCTTATTTCTCAGTTCAATAATATTGCTTTCCGTAATGTGTTTTACCGATAATAATCTTATAACTACATATGTATATACTTAGACATACAAACTTCAGCTGGTGGCTCATAAGAGTGCGTTAGTAAAATCCTGACTGCAATACTATTGGGACTAATACGGCTGGATTGAGAAAGAATCGGATATAATACGATCACGAAGTTGGTAAAGCTCGAGGGAACTATTTTGGGGTAAATGCGAATTTTAACCTGGTTGCTTTTTATGTCAGCCCTAGACCATGACAATCTTGAATTTCAAGTGGATAGGTAAATATGTTTTATCTACGTTGGTTTATGTTTAACTATCCTGTTAAGCTATAGGGATATTAATACTAAAACTGATTAATATTAATTCCGACTCCTGAAAGCATCTAAACGAATACATATTACTTTAAGTAGACTTACCTTTTTCTATCGTCTCGCTGCACGCTGGTTTGTATTACGTTTTAAAGCGATTACCTACTTAATATTAATTTATTTTCAAAGGTAACGGCTGAACAGAGACAGACCCCGACAAACCCCGACCCTGACAAACGATGGCGGGATGATCTAAATAAAGACAGGAACTGACCCAACTTGGCACAAGACAGAGATGCTTGACAGAGTGTAAGGAGAACTTTGCTCAGCAGTGGAACAACATAGGAAATAAAAATACATTTCAAAGCTTTTCAATGCTACTCACCTCTACAAGCTTGTAAGTCTCGAACTCCTGCAGTTGTCTCTGGAAGCCAAGGTTAGGGTTGGCGACGGCGGCGCGGCCAGCCCGCATCACCTTCAGGGCCTCGCGCCAGTTCAGGGGCGTCACAGACAGCCGGTAGCGGTGGCGTACATAAGTACGCCACCGCTACCGTCACGCTGCGAGAGCGAGACATCCCTGCTAGACTGTAACAGAATAATTTAAATATTCTTAGTCTGTGATAAATAACGAACATAGTATGTAGTTTCATTATTCTTATTTATAAACTCGTCAAAAGCCTCTTAGAATATTATTCAACAATGTAAGAATTTATTCCTAAGCTTGCTCCAGTATCTCCAAGAGAATTTTTACGCACTTAAAATAAGAAAAATTATTTTATGTGATCCTGTTAGACTTAATGTAAACCCAAATGCGAAATGTTATTTAGTACTTATCTTCAGTAACATGAGGGTAATAATAAAATTAGTGAAACGTGTTTCAACGAAATAAATTATTTTTTGTATCAAAATTTTGGGTTAGAAGCTAGAATTGCTTTCTACAATGTGTCTTACTTAGGTGGTAATCTTATAAATATATGTATATGGAGGTATGAATCCATCATGAACCCTTTTGGGCACAGCATAGTAGGTAGAGCAAAGCATTATATATCTAAATATTAATATATTATTTTATTAAACTAACACATAAGCATAGAGAAGTTTTTCTTTAAAAACTTGCCCAAATCTTTTAAATAGTTAGGTAAGTTACTATTAGGTAGTAGGTACTAGGCAAAAATCACAGGAAGAAATGAAATTCAGTCTTACATCGCCTACGTTGTTACTTGACCTAAATACTTTATAATAATTATATTCTGTGAGCTGTTTTAATCGGTACAAGTTCTACAGGATGTCCATTGTAAAGCTGGCGCTTTTAATGAAAATGTTCGTTTAAAATAACGATTAAACTTAATGCCCTAATCGAGCAACGGACGAACACGTTAATGGAATTACCAATATTATGTAAATACAGGCTTTTAATTAAGTCACTTTAAATTGAAAAGGCGCGGGTAGATAATGATCTCACTTTTTTAAATAGGCATGTGTTGATAAAAGTTCAGATTGGGCCGATATCTAGATTGATATCATCTATGGACCGTTTTTCGTTAATTTTGGATGATTTTGTTAAACTTGTTGGTGTGATGATGTAAAGTGGCAGTTTCAGAGTAAGAAGTGTATTTTACTAAAACCACTCTTTTCTCCAAAACTGCCACTGTAAGAGTGTTAATGTTACGTAGGAACGTTATATTGGCACTCTCACATATAGTCATATAGCGCACGGTACTGTTCACCAAACCCTACAAACACTCTACCTACCTATACTTTACCTACTATGTCTCCTCATTATTAAACTTGCATGCAACACATTACATTTCGGTGACGCACTGAACGGTGTAGACAGAGTGGCCCAATTAGGGCGTCGAATACAGATCGAAATTATTCATGAACTAACACCGCGCTAAGCCCTAATTTTGGACAAATTACGTTTTACTGCCGTCAAATACTCTATTGGTGGTATATAGAATTAAAAAACAAATAAATAAAGCCAAGATCGCAAGTAACGATAAAGCTGGATGACGTCGAAATCTAAACACTTTGTTGAACATAAACTTGGATGGCATGAAGCATATTTACGCCACTATTCGAAGGTAATATTTATGGACAGTCTACGGGACAGAGTATCGTATAATAATAATGTGAGCCTTTTATAAACTGTTCTACTCCTGGACAGGGGCCGCTTCTCAATATAAGGAGAGTTAGGCCATAGTTTATGAAATGATATCTCAATACTCAATAATTTATTGCTTTCCATAATGTTTGCTTAGATTAGATGGTGCTTAAAATATGATCATCAGCTCTGTATATAAACTGACACACTGCCGAGTATGGGTGATTTCTGAATATAAGAGTGTTAGGCAATAGTCCACCACGCTGATCAAGTGAGACCCTCTGCGAAGCATATTATAAATCTGAAGAGTTTATTTGGTTGAACGCGCTAATCTCAGGATCTACTAGATTTAATTTGAATATTTATTTTGCGTTGAATAGACCATTTATAGTGGAAGGCTGTAGAACACTTACAACGAATGTGAAGCAGTAGCCCTAAAAACGCGTGTGTAACCGCGAAGTAATCACGAACATATTGTAGAGTAAATTAACCATACCATACATGACAACAAGTCATGTCAATAACATCACGCCTTGTACTTCAACTGGTGAAGACGTGGTGACGTCAATAGCTCTCGATCGAGCGAAGACGCGGGATGCGGCCGCCACTTGACCGACAAAGATGGGTCCCTGACATCTTAGCACAAGCACACTTATTGGGATTGTCTGCTTATGACGGCATAATTTAGAAGTAATACGGTACGTCGTGTCATGTAGATACTAATTACGTCCAGGAGGCCTACCATGAACTTTTAACAAGCGATTCAGTTTTGGAGCAATTCAGTGTAGGTTCTTAAATTGAATTGTTTTAAAACGTACCATGAGTTTGTTTAAACTGAATCGTGTTTGGATTGTTAGAATGAGTGAATGATATCGCTGGATCGCAATGACGCAATATAATCACATTGACAGAAAGAGACCAAGCTATACAGTTCGTGAATAATGCGGTCTCTTTCCCTTGTTTGCGTTCAGAAACTATTATTCAGTCAGCCATTTTCGGCAAGTTACAATATTGTATGTAGTTATAACTTGTACGCTACAACTAAATTAAGATTCTTTTATAACAAAGCGAATATATTTTGTACTAAAAATAACTATAATATTGAATAGTTAGTTAAAATACGTTACGTTACGTTATTTTTTTCTCACAAAAATACCTAGCAAAACGGTACAAATACTGACTCGGTGGAAGTTACGAACGTATGTTTTGATTGTTAGCATTGCAAGGTTAACAAAACAAGTAATACAATATCAAGGCCTATTTTATTCTTAGAACTCTTAGAAGTATTGTTTCCATATTTATTAATTATTGTTTTTAATGCTTAATTAAGTCTGAACCCAAGTTTAAAACTTTCTTATAATGGGATATGTAAATTAGAATTATTGGGATCGCTATTATCTTTATCTCTCTTCTTTACTATGAAATATTAATAGATTCACTCATACAAAGATTTCGCAGCTAAACGAAATCGGCATTGTTATTTTAAGTGGTTTCTTTTTTGTATACAGTGAACCCTTGCGTCGAAGAGTATCTAACTAGGTAACAACCAACTTGTGCACTTGTGGGATTTTTAAGATAAGTGTAGGGATATAGTTCTGTGATTCAGTAAATCGCCACAAGCTAGGGAACTATAACACAGGATTTGGAAAGAAATACACCTTAATTTAAATGCATATTGTAAGGGTACAGTAAAATTGGAAAGGGTGGTGCAAAGTATGTTCAGTAAGTAAATAAAAAATAAATACTTTATTAGCTCACATAAAACTTATATTATCAAAACCATATAATATAAAAGTGTTGTAGGTACCAATAAAATTGACATTATGGAGTGATAGTGTTTTCTACAAATAAAAAATGTTCTTCAAGTTAGAAGGTAATGCTAGTTTGGCAATAGCAGCGCTAATGAGTGCCACCCAGAACATCATGAAAACCTTGATAAAACCTGAAACAAGTACAAAAATAAGTATTAATTATGCAGTACTATTGCATTCTGTTGATTACTTTAACTTTTAACAAAAGCATACTTTACCTCAGTTTTAGTAAGCTCTTCTTATATTTTGGACAAGCAGAAATAATTCTTTATCATTCGAGAAGAATCTCTTTCCGCAGTTTGCTATATCTGCTGCCACTGTCTGTTGAGCCATAGAATAAGCTGCATGTCACCAATCGGTTTTTGGTCTCCTTTGGTTTGGTGTTTTCACCCAGGAGCAGAAAATGTCAGTGCAGTCACTATCTACAACAAATAAAGTAACAATTAAGTAATGATATGTTATCAATAAGTCTCTAAGTCAAGTAACTATTGACTTGTAAGTTAAAGATACTATGTAGGTACCTTAAAAGAATATTGTGTCTATACTGCAGTCACACTAAAATATTCTATGGTTTCATGAATTTATTAGCATATTTGGTACAGAATGTTTCTTACCTTAAGCTATTGAGATCAGTCTCAATGCTCCTCATAAAATATCTAGGGCCAATAGTTTAGCGAGGCGAAATCTTTTGATGAATTCTGTTTCATCGTGTGGTTTCATCAAATGCTCTTTGGTATGTATGAATACGAGTGTTCTCCAGCTTAGCGCCTTTGTTTACGACGTGAAGTGCTAGATACATTATCACATTCAATAAACCCAATAAAACGTAGTAACGTGTAGAATCCTTGGCACATCGATTCACAAATTTCACAGAGTTTATGTAAGATTTAACACAGTATTATAGAAATTCTGACACAGAAACCGATCTATAATTAACTTAAACTGATTTAAATCCACATATAATATCTAAAAACCCAATAATAATTCTAACTATCCAGTTTATCCACTACAAATTGTAACTTTTATTGAATCGCTAAATCTGACAGATACGCGGTTCAGTTTGAGCTGACGTTACACTCATGGTACGATTTCCTACGGGAAAGGAACGAATGGTTTAAGATTGCGGTTCAAACGCTATCCAACTCACAGCTGCGTCGTATTGAAATGTAAACACCAAAACTGAGCCGCTAGAATGAGGTCATAGTACGATATTGCGATTCTATTCAGTTTAGGTCGTAAACTGAATCGCTATAAGAGGTCATGGTAAGCCTCCTGGTGAGTAGGTATATAAGGAAGTAGCAGATGTCAGCAGTCTGAAGGCCAATTCTCGTATTTTATATGACAATGAGATTATATTTTGAATTGACTCAGAATCGATTTTCTGCTAACCTAATGTCATCATCGTATAATATGAAATAAACAGAGGCCCAATTGTATTCTCCTAAATTAACGGATATTTGAATGAAATTGTAATGAGATCGTAAATTGAAACAAGTGTCAAAATATGTATTAACGACGAACTGTTTATTTCACATACATACATACATACATAGACTCACGCCTGTTTCCCCGAAGGGGTAGGCAGAGGCATATTTAACGCCCACTTTTCGCCAGTGTTTTGATCCCACGTAATAGGTGGCGAGCCTATTGCCGCTTATCGGGATATTTTGTTTGCCAGAGCCTCGTCCGTTGATCGGCAGGTGCACCACTTGCAGGTGAGGTTGGCTTGGGACCCTAAGTTCTTGGTGGGCACCCTATGCACCCATATGTTTATTTCAAATTATACTATAATGACATTAGGTTAGCAGAATACCGATTCTGAGTCAATTCAAAATGTAATCTCATTTTGTTCATAATATAATTTCAATGTCATATAAAATACGAGAATTGGCCCCCTGATTTGTGACCATGAAGTTATAGATAAACATGGGGACCGCACTCCGAATACCTACTTAAAGCTCAAATGATGTATCGCTATCTCGCTCACTGTGGTCATACCATCTCTTTTCAACCAACCACTGCCATATTGACAAGATTTACTTGACATATGGTGGCCAATGTTGCCACATTACCAAATCCTTAGGAAATGGGATTATAATTCACTGTCTCGCCAACCATGATTATAAGCGTTTGAGACCTACAATATTGGGAGTTTTAAAAAGTGATTAGATTTCAACTCTTGATTTAAATACACATTAATTGACCGTGTAAACTTCTGATTTGCTTAATATGTCGGCTCTTTTTAAGAGCTTACTCGGAGATTTTAATAAGAACATAGCAATACTAAATCCACGCTAAAATGAGAGGTCAGACCACAGAGAGTGAGATAGAGAAATGTAGGTATTTGACTCAAGGCTTTGTTGCAGCTGTGGCCTCCATGTTTATCTATACCAAAGAAATATAACCTAAGGCATAGAAGTAACACTAATTAACAACAGCGGTTGCTATGATTGATATCTTCTTTCTAATGGCACATGCAGTATGATAGAAAGAGCTGTCGATAGGTTTAGCAGCACGCTCTTCTAGCAGCCGCGTGGTAGGCAAACAGTAGACAAAATATAGAGTGAGGAAACCGAGTGTTGTTCGTAACAGTGATGATTTATCGATAAATATTTTTGGTCAAATGTCTAACTTTAGTATGTGTCGATATATTTAAGCCGTAGAAGTAAACAACTAAAATATTGAAATTGTAGTTTTTGCTGTCGACGCAGGACAGTGCTTTACAAAGACTTGCCAGACAGACAGTACTAAAATAATTCACGTGTTTAATTGTTCGTGTTAGCCATAAAATCTATTGACAAAAAGTATTCATAAACTAATGAGCGATGCGTGGCGATGAGATGCTAAGAAACTGTCACTTAGATTATGTATTGTACGAATTATACCAGATTGGCTAAAGCGGCACGGCAGGCTTTGGCAATTTGTTTGCGTCGCATCATATCACGTTGCTTGCTATCGCTAACGTTGGACACTGCTCGATTTTTTTAGAGTTGTAGGTAATCCGACTGCCACGCCGAAGCCTGCGGGTTTGATTCCCGCTCAAGTCAAACATTTGTGTGCATGAATATGGATGTTTGTCTTGGTCTGGATGGTACTATGTATAATATGTAATATATTTACAGAAAAGTATATCTGCATGTTTATCGATTGTCTAGTACTCGCAGTACAAGATATGCTTAGTTTGGGACCAGATAATGTTGTGTGAATGTGAAAGAATATTATATTTTATGGTAGAATATTATGTAGCGGACTACAAGACAAGACGTCTTTGATCAGTCAGGATAGCACTAATATGATAAATAATATAGAAGTAGGTAGATTAATTAAAATCGTTGTAATTATTATATTTTATTAATATGTTCAAGCTAAAATTACACACTTTTTGTTTAGCTTTGGATAAATAATTCTACCGGGTGTGCAATGTCCGGGCATAAATGTAATGTAGGCAGAGCTTTCGGTTTTAAACGACGCCAGGCTTTCTGTCTTTAAAAACAGTATTTCTCAAAATGACGTGAACAAATACGGTGGTACTTCTGCTAAATCAAACTAGGCCGTCCAACGGCATTTATCCAAAGTTTTCTTGTGACGTCATTAATAGGCATCCTGTAATAAAAAACACCTTCTTAATAATAAAAAAATGCTACTCACATCCCTAATCCATCTACTATTTTAAAGATGCAAAAATGTAAGCCTACACACACGCGCGTACACTGGAACACTTAGCTTTAGGTTAATAGACGCTACTTTTAAGGTACCTAAGTAAATTATGTACATTAAACTGCGCTTACTATCAAACGCGCGATAGAAAATTAGACCGCTGGACGTCTTTGTTTATTGCCAACTTAGCAAACGCGGCTACCCGCTGTCGCTTCCAGCGACAGTTTTACATTCATGCCCGATAGTTAGTTTCCGTATTTATCCCTCATTCAAAAAACATCGATATCTCCTTTCACTGTCAAATCCCATCACTAAGGCTATTAAATCAATAAATGTACAAAATAACAATTTGTGAGTTAAATTCATAACACATACGTATGCAAGCTGTTCCTTTGATTTGCAATACAATGATATTGTGTAAACTTAACACTCATTATAGCATTAATACGAGAAAAGTAAATAAATTTGTTGGAAAATTCCGACTCACTGCTAGAAGATAAAGTTACTCCTGTTATTTCCGTTCCGAGAATAGCGGCATCCACATCCCGATATCACATACTCGATGTGTATTAATTAATGAGTACACTATTTCATTATTATAAGCTTACTTACTATTTAAATGCAAAAAAGTTATTAAAAATGTAAACACAAACGTCTAACAAATTTTACACTGATGACAGATCACAGCACGGCTATTTAGAGAATGTAGTCGATCGATATGAGTATGTAAAGAGTCTATGCCTCTTTAAATGAGACGCGTAATTTGACGTTATGATTAACCAACTAAGACCAACTGACATTACATGTTGCACGTTCGGTATAAGGAAATTTATAGGGCATGTTCTCTCTAGTCTAAACGTCCAACCTCTTTGATCTATACCTTCATGTTTGTGACTTAAGTATGACACTGACGTTATATCAAAACTGTATTTTGAAAAACATAATTCGGAGAATTGGGCCTCTGTTGATTAACTGAAAATTCTTTTACAAGGATACATAATGGAGGTTTGAACAGAATCATTATCTTTGGGAGAAATAAATTGGAGAAATAATCGCTTCTATTGAAAGTAAGTTTAAGTCTGATAAAGTTACGTTTATGAAGTTGAGATGAAAAACTGATTACAAGTTCTTTACTTCACACTGAAAATACGACAGAAATAACCCTCAAATACATACTATGTAGTCCCAAATAGCCAATTTAACGTTGAACCTAAAAATACCAAATGTTTATTTTAACCAATGATTGTTTTTGCGATGTCACTTTTTTAGTACTGATAGTACTAAAAAAGTGACATCGTCTTAAGGAGAAAGAAACAAAAGGAGGAATATAAGTTTTCTGAACAGCGATGGCTTTCAAAAAAACTTCATAGCAGTCTTGCCAACTCCAGAATGGCTAACAAATACACACAACTAGTGGTCCGCGAAACACCAAACAAGGGTTACCTAAATAAAAATACGGCCTGTTTCCCAAGGGCCGAGTAAATGGACTTGTGCAAGTGTGCCCATACCCAAAAGTTGTATGTCAGTTATCTATTTAAAACTTTCGCGACTAGAATACATACCTACATTGTATTTTATTATTATTATTTATAACTTTATGCACAAAAATAGTACAAGGCGGGCTTAATGCCGTAGGCATTATCTACCAGCCAACCTTTGGGTGATGCAGAGAAACATGTAATAGGTGCAGTTCTTAAATTAAAATGAAAGAAAAAGACAGAAACCTACTTATTAATATAAAATGATATACATATATATTATTATATGCCCAATATACATACTTACATATCATAAATATATATTCATTATAAAATACACAAATATATCTTTATTATAAACTACATAAATATACATACATTTTATAATTCCAGTACATATATACATTAATATATAAAATCAATAAAGGATAAAAACCTATGTCGATTCAGTTAGTGCGTCTAAATAATACTGCCGAACTCTAGTTTTGAACGTAAAACGGTTAGTGGACATCCTGACCTCAAGAGGGAGAGCATTCCAGAGAAGGATAGATTGTATATTAAAGGATGAATGTACCAGGCTAGAACTGTGAGAAGGACAAAGAAGCAGAAGATTATTAGAGGAACGAAGATTTTTCTCATGAGTATTACAGAGAAATTGAAAGCGGGAACTTAAATAGACGGGCGCACAAGGAGAGTGCAGTAATGAATAAAGAGTACACAAAGTACGCAAGCTACGCCGTTGACGAATGGGTAGCCATCGTAACTTTGATCGGTACTCAGAAATATGATCAAATTTGCGAAGATTGAAAACGAATCTAATGCAATTATTGAGAAGACGATCGAGCTTATTGAGAAGATCTGCATTAAGGTCGAGATAGCACACATCACCATAGTCGATGATGGGAAATATTAAAGACTGTACTAGCATTGTCTTAGTCCTGAATGGCAGAAAGTTCTTCAGGCGATAAAGCGACCGCAAGGCGCCAGTGACTTTACGACTCACATTCGCTACCTGCGTCCGCCAGTTAAGGTTGGCGTCAATAAATAAGCCAAGATCCTTGACACTTGAACTGAACGGAATGATAGATCCATCAAAAATGACAGCAGGCAGCGATTGCAAGTCAACCCTGTTTAAAATACGCGAACTACCAAGGAGTATAGCCTGACATTTAGCAGGGTTCACAGATAGGCCAAACCGTTCCGACCAGACCTTTATAGAGTTCAAATCTTGGTTAATTTCTGCTATTGCTGTATTTAGATTTTCTAAATTGGACTGTGAATAAAGCTGTAGGTCATCAGCATACAGATGATACGCACAATGAAGTTCATGAGTAAGAAAATTAATAAATAATGCAAACAGAAGAGGAGAAAGTATTCCGCCTTGAGGAACACCAGAGTTTAAATCACGCCATGTTGATGTAGCTTCATCGACACGTACCGACTGCTGGCGTCCTCGAAGATAAGAGGAGAACCATTCCAGTGCCATAGGTGAGATCATTAGATAGGATAGGACTGAAAGGAGAAGGTCGTGACTGACGTTGTTAAAGGCGTTTGAGAAGTCCACCAACACCAAAAGTGTAAGTCTGGTGTCCTCCACCCCCGCCCTCACATCGCCAGTCACCTTGAGCAATGCGGTGACAGTACTATGTCCAGGTCTGAATCCAGATTGAAAGGGTGACAGGATGTTGTTTTGGTAAACAAACCCAGACAACTGTCTCTGAACGCATGACTCAAGTACCTTGGATAGAAAGGGAAGAATGGATATGGGACGGTAATGTGTCAGGAGAGTGGGATTCGAAGTTTTGGGTAAAGGACGCACATAGGCTTTACGCCATATGTAGGGAAATTGACCAGTGTCAAGGGAAAAGTTTAGGATATGGGTAATGACAGGTAGAATTTGTTCAAGGATAGCCGTGATCATGCGGCGACTAATGTCATCGCATCCCACGGCTTTGGACTTAATTGATAGGATAATCTTTTTAATCTCACCTAATGATAAAGGAGAAAAAGAGAAAGAATTAATGTTCAGGCGAGGTAAGCCCGCCAAATAGGCTGTGGTTTGACTTTTAGTTTGGTCGTCCAAAGTGAATGTAGTTGTAAAATGACGATTAATGTCATCCAAACTAATAGTCACCGGTAGAACCACTTGGCCATGAGGTTTCCCAATGCCAAGTGTCCTTAAAAACTGCCATATATTAGCAGGGGATGAGTTGGTAACATTTTCGGAGATATGTCGGCGTTTAGCGTTGCGTACCATCTGGTTGCATCTGTTCCTAGCCATCTTGAAAAGAGACCAATTGTCGTCGCACCGATCTTTTTTATATTTACGGAAAGCCCGGTCCCTACGTCGCATCGCCATCCGAATACCCTCAGTCATCCAAGGTGCAGGTGGACGTTTCAATTTAACTTTTTTGATGGGAGCATGCACGTCGAACAACCTCGTAACCGTGTTGTTAAAAAGATCCACTTTGTCGTCGATAGAGATGGCTGACATCAGCGGTTCCCAGTCAATATTCGCAGCATCTGTCCTCAACTTTTCAACGTCCATTCCACCATAACAACGCAAATACAGTACTTTAGGACAAGGTTTAGGAGGCTTCAGGAAATACGACAGGAAGACAAGGTCATGACGGGAGAAGCCAGGAGCAGGATGCTGACCATGAGAGCGGACTAAGGTGGGATTAGAGGTGAGGATTAAGTCTAACCAGGTGTCCTCCCCGTTAGGGTTGTGGTGAGTGGAATTAAGAGGCAAAACGTGGAGGCTGGCAGACTCGATGATATGGATAAGTTTGAGGGAGCGAGGTGAATGAGGGGATAAAAGGTCAGTGTTAAAATCGCCCATGATGATATGATGTGCATACTCAGAACCCAACGATTCTAAAACCGACTCCAAATCAGTGAAGTAGTTGACCGAAGGAGGACAGTATACTACTCCGAGAACCAATTTGGTTCCCCTGACCCAAACCTCAAGAAAAAGATACTCCGCAGAAGTAGAGTGTTGGGAGGAGGAAGATAGAGTTTTATAAGGTAAATTGCTTCGGAGATAAATAGCAACGCCTCCGCCGCGTCTGTCAACCCGATCGTTGCGGATTAGGACGAAGCCAGCAAGAGGGTATGAGGTAGAAAGTAGGTGAGGTTTGAGCCAGCTCTCAGAGATCAGGATGGCATGAACGTTGGTGTCGGTAAATGCTTCTACAAGTTCGCCAAAATGACTTGGCACGCTTTGCGCATTTATATGGCATACATTGAGGAAATTATTCGTTCTTAGATTAAACTGCTCGTGTAGAATGTCACTAAGAGACTGACTGTCATTAATTGAGCAGAAACTGTCATCGGCAGACAAAATAACTGAATCGTTCGCTGAAAGAAAATAATTATCGTCGGAAATAGACATATATAAATAAAAAAATACAAAAATAAACGTACTAATAATAAATAAATAATAATACTATAATTATGCACAATATTGACTGTCAATTAAATGTTTAACTCTGCACCACCCGCCAACTGACAGCACTAGAAAATAATAAATTATGTTATTTTAATGTAACTGTTACAGTCTAAAACAAATACACATAAATTAAAAGTTAAAATCACTAAAATTAATAACTCACAAGATTAATTATATACATATTACTTTTAAAATAAATCCTGAATCGTTTCTGAACGCATCCTAAGGGTCAAGCGTCATATTATGTCAGTTTGACAGAATTGACAGAAACATTGAAAACACCTACATTAAGAATAAACAATTGCACTGTTTTATATAATTGTGAAAGAGAAAAGTGGGTGATCAATTACATATAATACATCGTAATGTTATGAAAACATACTGGTGGCTCGATAAGAATAATAAAAAATACTAAGTAAACATACCCAAAATGTAACATGATGATAAATAGAAAACGCAAGACACTTCGGGATGCGCAAGCAATGGAAATTATGCATTACAAAGATCAGCTAGAAGAACCTGATGAAGTTATCTTTGGATGCTTCTGTAGTAACGGCATCAACTCATCTTCGGATGTAACTTTGACACGACTTCCATCTGGGCACTTAACGATCACAATGCCGTCTTGGGTCCAGCATCCCCGCATGCCGAAATGTTGCCTCGCCTTACTAAAAACAGCCTGCCGCGCCTTGGTCAAGAACTCCCTGACGGATATAGAAGTGCCTTTTAACTTGGTCTTCGCTCTCCAAGCTGCGGCCTTTACCTCCAAGCTAGTAAACTTCACCACAATGGGCCGGTGATGTTCTTTGCCATTGCTCCCAAGACGATGGCAAGTCTCTATGGATTTATCGGAAACATCCTTCAAGGCCAGTTTAGAACGGAGAATATCAAGAATGATGGCCGCACAGTCTTCCTTGTTGTGTTCAGGAATGCCGGAAAATAACAAGTTCTTCCTCCGATGTCTTGTATCAATGTTATCGACAACCTGTGCACATGCAGCAATCTGCTTTCTCAGCAATCCGAGCATAGAGAAAGTCAGCTCCCGAAAGGTTCGGAACTCCTCAGCGACCTTAGCTACAGTATCTTTGGCTGATCCACATTGAAGCTGTGCCTGTAGCTCTTCCATTTTCCTTGTTACACTCTCTTCCAGGCTCCTCTGTGCTTGTACTATGTCTGAGTATTGTGACATGTTTAAGTGTAACTTACAGAATTTGAAGTGTAAGATGTGGTGAAACAGTTGATCAGTTGGCAGGTGGTATTTATGCAGTGTTCTCAAGTGTCACATACGGGACTACTAACACTTGTGCTTATAAATGTATGTATTTTAGTTATAATTACTACAAAATTGATGCTGTGTATATAGTAAAACTATTTAAAATATTATTCCGATTTTCAAAAGCGTAGTAACTTTATTTGCACCTACCGCCGAAAAAGTCAAATTTTGTGTCAAGTCATTCTAAGGTAATGGATGACAAGCCCATTTTTATCTTTAGGTACAACTAACTAACATTACAATTTAGTTAACGTCGACAGCTGATATGAGGTTGTTGGTTTGACAGTTTGGTCCCATTGATATCCAATCGGCTTTCAAGTCAATAAGTCAGCTGTCAATAAGTCTTGTGTATGTATATGCATATGTATTTGTATATGAATGAAAATACCTACTACGTTGAATTATAGACGTACGTAGAGATTGCAAGCAGTACTTCAGAATAATCCTTAGTTTCTTCCATCGTGTGTCTCGGATCCTTGATTTCTTTAATAGTTACCTTAAGGAATGAACAATAATAAAATTATGCCCAATAGCATTATTGCTACGATGTTTAAAAATCGCTTCATGAGCGAGAATAATTTTGCGAGGCGGAGGCCTTTATTTACACCTACTCTCTCAATAAAAGGAGTATTTGTCAAATTTCACCTCCCCGCTATCAAAGCCACCTTAAAGAGTCACTTTGCGGTCCCATAAGCACATCATAAAACAGGAGAGTTTGGTCACAAATTGTGCAAATGCTGTTGGGGTTGACTCCAAAAGTTATTTTTAATGTAGACAGCTGGATAAAATTGAATATGCGTCATTATTTCTTAGGTCGTAATAAACTGTAGTAGTGTAGATTATAATATATTAATCATAATTCGAAGAATTAGACGAGTAAGTATTAAAAACAAGACCTGCTTAAAATACTAAAGAAGATCTGAATTTAGCGCGACGTCAAATCAGTATGAAACATCTCTACCCTGTTTACGCTTAGGTTCTTTGTGCCACTCGTCTAGACTAGGATCTGAAAAAAATCTGACGAACTTAAATTTTTATTACTGTACCTGTACCCTGTCAAATTTTTCTTTTTAATTAATATTTCTAAAAAAATAATATATAGACGTCATTCTGTTATTTTAGTCCTATTAAAAATAAAATAGTTGTAAGTCTGTTTCTGTAGGTACAGTGACGTTCTCTCAGATAAGTTGAATGAATTAAACCGTTTATCTAACTAGTTTCTCAAGATAAGTACCTAACGCTGAATGAGACCTTTTGTTTGAGAACCTACTGAATAAAGCAGCTTCAGAACGCAGACTGGGTTAATTACTAAATTTTTTTATTGCGTTATTTACTCAACTGTTTGTGTTGAAAAGTACCTCAACATTTTTATCGTGTATGTAACGGCTTACCGCAGTACTAAAATGTTAAAATCTATTCTTAGCACAAAACTTTCAGCTTATAGTCAGGCACTTTTTTTATGTATGCCATCAATGTTGTGCATTGCAGGTACTATGTCTGTAGGCAGAATGCATAAAGGCGAGACAATATAAATTGTGGCTTACATGTAGGCACCATGATGATGATAAAGGCCTTTCTGTTTTGAAAAGCTACAGCACTTAGACAAAGATGTGTGAAATTAGCATTACTCGCCAACGCTAGCAGTAACAGAGTAAAGCAATACGGCGCCCTTATTTTCTCTGAAATACCTTCCATTCCTTAAACTCGCTTCCATTCCTCTACATGAGAAAAACAGAGGATGAGAAAAACGTCACACAACCATTCACAATCTAGTTATATAACTATACCAATACATTTGTCTCCAGTTTTACGTCATTATTAACAGTGTTTTGTCCCCGGCGTCACTTGTGTTTCAACTTGTAAGAGACGCGACAGAAATGATGCGTCATTAAAATCTCTACTAGCAGTAGTTTTGTTATAACTTCGCAGTTTTCTGAAGACATCGTCGTAAGATTTAAAATTTATTGCCCAAAAGTAATTTATCATTGCAAATGGCGTTTCAAGTAAAATGTCTTAGTATGCTGCGGGCGTAGCAGAGCGTAAATTACTGAAGAATAATTTAATGTCTGACGGCATTACTTAATTTTCTTTGAAGAATTGACTGTCCCAATGACCCCATGGATCATGTCGATGTTTATGATCGATTATTAATGGTTCCAGTTTGGGCACTGAGTTAGGCAAAGAGTTATTGCAGTTTCTTGCAGCGGGACAGGACAGGGAAAATACCACAAGAGATGAAAGTAAAACGCCAATAGAGTGACGTAAGGTTTAAATAATTCGGTAATTCAAGTGATAATTTATCGCTATGCAGACCATTAGCTTCACTATGGATAGAAGGGATTAAAAAGCATTACCACAGTAAGGTCGATAAAGCTATAAAACTTACTGAATGTTAATTATTTCATTGCATTTTTTATAATCGTTATAATTATGCTATTGTTGGCCTGTGGTGTGGTGTAAGATTTAGGACATTTATAAAATGTGTTTCAGAAAATTATTTTGTAAGTAATAGAAAGGGCTCCAGACTCGTTTTTAAGACGTCACACATTCCATTGGACCATGGCCTTGGCCTGAACACCATACGTCAATCTATTATCTAACTGTCTAAAAAACAATTTTTGACATTTCTTTGTTATTTTTTGTCCATTACCATTCTGACTGATGGATTGGCCGTAATTACACATTAAAATAACCCTTTGCAAAAGAGGCGAGAAAATTTTATTGACATTCTGACACATGCCTACTCAAGTACATCATTAGTTAAGATACTGTGTGAAAAGTAGCGGACAAAGGGCGGGCTAAGTATGCTGAATAGTGAAAGGCTTAAGCTCAGACTGGGAAAACCTTCAATAGCTATGTGTGAATCTGGCATACCTATGCCGATAATTATTTCAGTAGGTACATAATATAAGGTGGTTCAAGACGACGTCCTTTTTTCCCGCAGGTAAAATGTGCCGTCTTTATTGACGTGCTTTTTCTACAAGGTATTGAAGCGACACGCGTAATAACTAGAATACTGTCAACGAGGCATCGCCCGCGGCTCAACCCGTGTTAACAATACTTACACCTTCCTCAGGACTCACACTGTCTATTAGTGGTAAGTGTGATAACCTAAGAATCCTGTTTGGTAATTATTGATTTTATGGCGTTCACACAGACAGGATAAAAGGGACTTAATTTTATAATAAAATAAATATAAATAGATAACCCTTGTTGAGCATTTAGCAGCAAAAAAACGATGGAAGAGGCTGACCTTCATTCGACTTATGCAAAGCTCTCATGCCCACATATAGCTGTTAAAGTTATAAACGTGGGTTTACGGTTAGTGTAAATAAAAATAAAGCATAAATAAAAGTTTACAGGTTTGCAAAATATAACAGCATTTTAACATGAACGTTCATTGGCTCATACTGCAGGCTGTTATATGAAGTTTTCTAAACTTAGTCATATAGTCTAAAACTGTTTATGTATAAAAATAGGGTGAGGTAGATGAGAGAGTTGAACGTAGATAAGTGTCGTGGGTAGTTTCAATAGAATAGCTCACAGCAATATATCGTTCTAAGATTATCCACGATCTATCCACAATGCATGAATGGGCATGTATTTTTGAGCGAAAATTAAATGTGATGTAGGTACAACCGCAACGCTTGCTCCGTGCCTCGGAGAGCACGTTAAGCTATCGATCGCTGCTACCGTAAAGATCTGTAATAGACTTTATATGGAACCAGCACCCTTGAATATGTACTGGTTTTAGCCTTGTTATATAGCTATTCTTTTGGATTGCAGAGGTCAGACGGCAGTTTGTCTGTGGTAAGTTAACATTCTGCCAAATCTAGTTAGCTTAGGAAGCGGGCTACTTTCGGCTTGAAGTATCTTGGCTTCAAGAAGAAAGTACATGTCGAAGACTTAAACTAACTATATGAATACTAATTATTGCCTTCTCTTTATCAATTACTAGAGGACGCCAGCAGCAACGCCTGCATTTTTTTTTAATTTGCCCATTTTGGCCGATCCCGTAGGAATTTCGGGAAATCCCTTCTTAGTGCACCCCTACAGTCCCCAAGAAATATTCATGCCAAATTTCAGCTTCCTGCGCCCAATATTTTCGGCTGTAGCGTGTCTGTCAGTCAGTCAGTAACGCAAGGATTAAGATTATTCATCAATATTACTACGGCAGCTTTCCTGTGGTATATCACCACACGAGAATAGAAAACATCAAATATTCACTCGTCTGATAGGTACCAAATTAATGGTTCCACGGGAAACAAGCGAATTTCAACAAGTTCTGAAAGGTCGAACATGCATATTTAATACTAATAACCTGTTGACATCCTACAATTATATTTTAAAATTTCCTCTCGTTCCGAGCGACAGATAGAATTGATAAGGAAGAGATAATGTACTCACTAATTTCATTAAAAAAGTAGGTTTCAACGCAAGCCCAAGCCCTACATGCGGTAGCAAAATTATCCAGCAGCCTCAATTTGTATCATCGTGCTTAATGAATCTATCGGGAATGTGCTAACGTAAAACCACAATTTTTGCTGGTTTCACATAGCTCTCAGACACTTGCCATGTTGAATATTTATGCGACGTTTCTCAATTTTATTCGCCGTTTTAAAGTAATTGTAAAGTTATCTTAAATTATAAACATAATTTGTAACAAATATTACTAACTAAAGGTTGCTCGCAGCTACGCCTGCACTGTTTATTTTAAATTAACCGTTTTCTTAGTACTCTCCTACGGTCCCCAAGGTAGGGAGTGGATAGTTTTGGTTGTGCGTTATCTGACAGTCAGTCGCACACAGATAACGAACTACTGAAAATCGTTCACTTTATTACTCTAGGTTGCAGATAACACGGTACAGCAACCGTACGATACCTAAGTGAAACTCGGTCTAACATTTTTACTCCTCGGGAGGAATTATTTTTTCTTACGAGTAAGGAAAACCATAAATGCAAGGCAAACATTATGTTTTCTATTAGGGACTTACGGCCAACCTTACATATCCCGCGGCAAGGGACTTACGGCCAACCTTACATATCCCGCGGCAAGGGACTTTCGGAGCTACATTACGTTAAAAAACCTCCTGGAACATAATGTGGGTTGAGCGAGATATCATTATTCCGCTCTCGGAAATCCTTTTTTAGGCTACCACATTATTTTAATGTGTTGAATGTGTGCTCAAATTAATCTCTGAAGCAGCTTAATGATACAAATTAATTCTGTTTGTTTTATGCCTGTATGTTACGTTTTCACATCTAATCCACTGAACCGATTATGATAAAGTTAAGCATGGTAGTATTTTTTTTCAAAAATAAATTCATAGGGCTGAAATTGGGCACAAAGGTGTGTATAAAATTTGGCACATACACTTTTCTTACATGGTTTTCCAAACGACATACGTTATATCGACATACTACGCGAGCGACGTCATAGGCAGAAGCTAGCATGTAGTAATTAAATTCGTTAATCTTTAAACTTGAGGTTCACAAAGCTGCGAAAACCCCTGAAATTCTACGTATTCATTTAGTAATTTCACAGAATACTTTGTTGCGGTTACGAGAGGAAGTCTGTGTTACCGCAGTTGACATTTTTGGAATTTATATGTAGGAGCCGTCGTTTGTTCAAGTCTGTAAGACAGGGCGACTGCTTTAATACTTAGGGGTGGTAGCTGGATTATATTATATTAGCTAAATTACAGAGAATCCTGTCTTTGTTCTGATTGAAGTACGGGCTTGAAATAATCTGAATATTCTATTAAGGTACTAATATTATTTCTGTGTGTACTTAACTTAAGTAAGTATATTGTGAAAATATTGTTAGTACCATGTTTTACTTATTTGAACGATGTGATATCTAATCTGAATTTTTAGCTGTAGGTAATCATGTTTGCAAAAGCTTCTACGACTCAGTAAATTAAGTTCTCTTACATTGAGAACAAACGCCCATTCTCCACATAAGACAATGAAAATATCGTCTTATTTACTAATAGGTAAGAGAGTTTCTGTATATTTAATAACACTCAAAGTAACTTAAGTAATCACAATAAAAACGAATTTGATATCTAGACACCTTAATGTACCCCGACAGAAATATATTTCGCCCAAAAGAGTGTTAGTTCCGCTTTCTCCTCGTAGTTATAATAGTTGTGTCTGTGATTTATTGGCGGCAGTAACAGCTAGTCTCAGCCGCTGACGTGAGGATATTTCATCAACAACCACACACTGCATGAGTGACGATACTTGTTTAGTTTGGGTTATGTAACAGGGTAACGTAGGAGATGTATGTTATTGGGCAAAGTTTTAAAGTTGTTTTGTAATATAACGTAGGTAGGTACCTGAATGTAATGGCTCACTACACTTTTTGGGATACTGTAAGTGTAGTGACTATTTGTACTAGATAAATATTCAAATAAAAACAGACATTATATTGTCTAGAGTAGGTACCTACTTTTTTTTAAAGTTGACGTTAGCTATTTGTGGAGTCAAATGTAAAACTTGGTTTGAGAGTACGGACGAGTAAACTATTTCTGTAATTTAAACCTTTTTTAACGGCTTGGAATTGTGCTCTTCCTAACTTCTGAACAAAGAAAAAGGATAGGTACCCCAAATCCATAACAGTAACTGTAACTTTACTAGACCGCTACTTCTTTTTAAGTACTCTAGCTGCAGGAGGGTCGTGGTGACCTCTGACACAGGTTTTAACAAACCTACTTCAGGCACCAATCTCTCACAATGTTAGGTCACGTGTAGATTGTAAGCGATATGTAACTATTGTAACATTGTACTAATTATTGTGAGAGAAAATAAATAAGTTTTTTTTCCTGCCAAAAAACTTAATAAAAGTGCGCGGGAAAGCTTAGTTATAGATATAAATCTTTCTTAGACATGCAATTGGTTTCATGTAGAAAGTAGAGTGTAATGAGGTAAAAAGGTTACATATAAACAATATAAATTACTTAAATGAATCGCAGAAATGAAGGTAGATATCCTCCGAACGATTGCACAAAATAGGATGATATTTTTTTGGAGCGTTTACTTATTATTGTCAGAACAAAACTGTTAGAGTAAATAAATAGTAGTAAATAAAAGATCATATTTTTCACTAAGTAAACTATCCATGTGAAAGGGGGCAGGCTGTTTTTATAGAATAGTTGCGTATTTTGTGGAATAGCTAATTATTAAAGGTTATTGTTATTTAGAGATATCTACGATTGATAAAGCAATTGTATTCGCGTACAGGCAGTTAAGTAATACTTACCGCATAACTGCACATGATAGTCACGAAGATTTCATCAGTTTTCTTCTATTTAAACTGATGCATGTAAAATGCTGTCTTATAAAATGTTTGTGTTAAATATACAGTTTTCTATTGTAATTTAATCTTAATTTTGGATGTATACCGGTAAACGAAATAAAGGCATACTTACATAAAGAAGTAAAAAAATATAAAATATCACTGTGTATTTTTTATTATTTGCAGTCGATAATTCTAAATTGTTATTGAGAAGGACTCAATAACAATGTATGGTAAACTACGAAATCCGACATCATGCTAGCTCGACGCACACTCAAGTGGTATTTTTGCCTAATGTTACTACATACCTAAAGGCTATAAAAATAAATATATTATTAACATAAAAAGAGTTTACTAAACTCTGCTACATAAACAGCCACTGCCGTTACAATAAAAATCTATTACAGCAATATTTTATTTAATTGTTTCAAGTCGTTTCAATAGTATTTGTAGACGCGATAGTTTCAGCGCTCGCAAACGTTCTGCTAGCAATTCATAGTCATAATGCTCCTGCTACACCTGCGTCTTAACGCGTTAATTAGCGCGTTAATTTAGGCGCCACGTAGATGTGGCCAACGTTTTAGCGCGTTAAAGTACTAACGGCATTACTAATGGCGTTAAACGTTAAGCGATAGCTCGGGTGTCGGTTTTTTGGACACATCAAAGGGTTTTAGCGCGCAGTTTAACGCGCTAACGGCCCTGTCACGACCTTGCCGCTCTGAGCGGCGGCTTAGCGCGGGGCGGCAAGCGGCAAGATCAAATGTATGAAGACGTTCGAAGCACGCCACGAGCCGCCGCGCACAGCGATAACGCGCGCGTTTTTTTTGGCGCGAATGGCTGCGCGGCGAGCGGCGCGGCGGGCGGTGCGGCGAGCGGCGGGAACAAATGTACTGCGGCCGAGTTCGACGCCACGACTCCGAGCGGCACAGACAGCGTTACGCGAGGGACGAACTAGGCGGTTAAACTATTTGTTAAATATTTTGTGGCGGTAATGAATACGGAGACATTTAAAGTCGAAATTTTAAAACGGTCGCGTGTATGGATAGCAACACATCCGCTGTATAAATACAAAAATGTTAATAAAACGTTGCGAGATGTAATGAAACAATGTTTTACAGAATATAATGGTAGGTTTTAATATAAATCGCAAACATCAAAACGTTGTGTAATGTACATATGCACCTATTTAGGTACAGACACAGCTACTATGAAAGTTAAAAGGTGATTTACCTACCTACTTAACGTAATCTACGTTGTGTAGGTACCTATTCAACGCCTCTTTAATTGCGAATATGCATTATTCCTTTGATATAAAATACTTGTAAGGAATGAAGATCCAATGTTGAAAATTTTGTAGGTATACCGTATAGTTACACAAAGATATTTTCGTTATCGCCATATTTATGGGTAACTCCGTCGGCCCAAATACGTCCACATTTGCCGCTGCGTTTACCGCTGCTGTAGGGTCGTGGCATGCACGACGCTCTGCCGCGCCGCCCGCCGCGACGCGCGCCGCTTAGACCGATCTCGTGAACAGGCCCTTAAGTGATGGTGGTTACATTAACGCCGTCTCATTCGACGGGATGCGAGCACAGAGTAAGGACTGTTTACTTTACAATTCAAAATTAGAACCTTTAAGGAGCGTGCATATTCGTTTTTTAAAGGTTCGTTTTTTGAAAAGTCCTTAACGTATGAATTCACGAGGAATTAACGCTTAACGGCATTGTATCCTTAATGTAGCCAAGGCGCATTTTTAACGCGTTAATTAACGCGTAGTTGGCCATTGCCATCAACGTTAACGCTAACGCAGATGTAGCAGTAGCATAAAACGTACAAATAAAATACAAAAGAGTATAAACACAGAGCAATAATAATAATCTATGACATAAATACTGCGTTGTGGCGGGAACTGTACAGTTACACAACCATATTATTTGTTAATTGAGTAATTATGTGCTTAGATTTTAATTATTATTTCGTCGAAATTATTAGCTTAGCTATATTGCTGTATATTCTGATTTTTTAAAATCAAAAATCGGTTAGCAGATTGCCAATTTTAATTGATTAGGACTAATAAGATATTGGGGTTATGTTGTCGCCTTAAATAAATAAGAGTAGGTAAATTTTTGAAAAGAGCAATGGCAATGAGTGTAAAGGAAGCGCGTGAGGTTTGTAAGGATAGAAGCAAGTGGCGTTCTGTTGTCTCTGCCTACCCCGACGGGAAAAAGGCGTGAGAATATGTATGTATGTAGGTACATTTTACAATGTATATTTTGGCATAATGTAAGAAAAAATAACGTTGACTCCTAAGTACCTATAACATAATGTTGTAAGCTAGATAATCCATAAACAACACCTCTTTTGCAGCTCTTTAGTCAACAATACAGACGTCGATAAAATATCGTCATCAATATTCAGAGCGCAGCATTCACCTTACAGCGAGTATTGTAAGCAACTCGTATGGAAATAACCAAATAACTTATGCTTACTTCGCCTACTGTCATGTAGGATATAAAAGACTCAGTGGCAGAGGTGCGGTCGTTAGGCTACATTTTTTGTAAACATCACGGAAATTGATAACTCATTCTTTGCGGCGTTAAAGGAAATAGGCTACACCTGCGGCCGCTTGTACATTGTACAATGCAGAGAAAATACGGTTAAAGTAAAAAGGCGAGTTGATGAGGGTATTTGCTGGTTGTTGCGTATTTCTTATGTTGGAAATGGAAAAGTAAACTAAACAAAAATAAACTCATACGCACGTACTCATATGTATTATTTTGTAGACAGGTACTGTTTTATAAATAAATTGCGGCCATGTCAGACGTTATCTTGTCTCTAAGTAAATCACACTCAAATATGTATTATCTGTGAATTTTGTAGATATTTCCATTGCCATTTTATAAGAAAAACAGTCCACTTGAGAATATCATTTTCTGCTTCGTTCGTTGGATTCTGTTTCTCATAGGGCTTAAATTATCTAGGAGACTAATGTTCTGAAGTAATCAAACCTTGAAATATAAATAACAGTAGAAGTGCCAAGGGGGCGTGTCGGTGTCCGCGCGAAATGCACCAAGAGTGCATATCGCAAGCAATGGCCGTTGCCGCGAATTAGTACACCTCAGATTAGAGAAGTAGTATCAGATGGAACGCGCGGCACTGTTGCGTGCGGCCACTAAAGCAAATACAAAATTGAAAAGCGAATACAAACTCGTCTCAGTGCGCTACGAAGCATCGTACAGTTCACGCGTCACGATCACTTCAACTTTAAAATTCTCAAAATGCCGTCTTGTGTTCTTAAACACTGTAAAAGTTGTTCCTAAAAACAAAAACAGGAAAATGGAATATCTTTTCACAGGTAACTATTGATAATTTGACTGTTTCCTAATTTCATTTCGATAAAATTCGTATTTGTGCAAGAAATATGTAAGTGTTGCCAGTTTTTGTCGACGCCGTTCTGCCTGAATTAGGGAAAATGCACTTGTCAATTGATTATATGATAATGATTGTCATGTTAATGAAAAATACATTACCGTATTATAAAAGTATATTCTAGATATATCTTCTTTCTCATAAATATAGTAATAGAATTTCAATTTCCATTAGTATATACCTTACATAATATTGTTTTGAGTTCGATCCCCAAACTATCCAAATATTCGTGTACACCCTGCTACTCGTCAAGCTTATACACTTTGAGCTTTGCACCGTTCTTATGGCGTAAAGAATAAGTATCAAAATCGTACAGCAACTGTTAGCTTGACTTGGCGCCGTGTGTACATACATACTTATGGCGTAGGGAATAAGTATCAAAATCGTACAGCAACTGTTTAGCTTGACTTGGCACCCTGTGTACATACATACTAATGGCGTAGGGAATAAGTATCAAAATCGTACAGCAACTGTTTAGCTTGACTTGGTGCCGTGTGTACATACATACTTATGGCGTAGGGAATAAGTATCAAAATCGTACAGCAACTGTTTAGCTTGACTTGGTGCCGTGTGTACATACATACTTATGGCGTAGGGAATAAGTATCAAAATCGTACAGCAACTGTTTAGCTTGACTTGGCGCCGTGTGTACATACATACTTATGGCGTAGGGAATAAGTATCAAAATCGTACAGCAACTGTTTAGCTTGACTTGGTGCCGTTTGTACAAACATACTATTTATTTTTCAACTAATCGACGCCAGCGGCTTCGCACGCACATATTTTCGTATTTCTCGTTTTGCCCGATCCCGTGGGAATTTCGAGAAATCCCGTCTTAGTGCACCCCTACGGTTCCCAAGAAACATACATGCTAAATTTCAGCTTCATGCGCCGAATAGTTTCGGCTGTAGCTTGTCTGTCAATCAGTCTGTAACGCAAGGATTTTATATATATACAGATTTACGTAGTAGTTAAAACTTAACTCGATACCTACATTTAAGAAATGTATTTATAAATCCATATTTATAAAGCATTAATTAAATCCATGGTAAATTCTTCAAAACCGCAAATGAATATAAGAATATTACATAACTATATGCAAAATACTGGGAGATTATTCATAATCTGGCAACTTTTCACACACATAGACGCGCGTGTCCGTACAGTGCAAGTCGCCAAAGGTCACGCACACATAGCTGTCAACGTGCCACACTTAGTTGGACGAATGCGCTCTATCTGATACTACTTCTCAAATCTGTGTAGTACACTTTCGACCGTGATCGCGATAATTTATAAGAATGAAGTCTTGTTCAGTGGTTTGCTGTAAAAACCGAAGGTCAAACCAACATTTTGTGAAGAATGAAATCACTTACCATATGTAAGTACAATTATTTTGCTATATTTGTCTTTAAAATCATGAAAAGCAACAAATCGTAAAATATTTCGTGTTTAGTTATGTTATTATTGTTTTCAAATATCGAGCGACAGTATGGTTTTTGAATAAATACACTGCTCTTTAACCACTATCTAAATTTGATACGAAGTGACTAGACAAGCAATGTAAACATTACCAAACGATACATTATTAAATGAATAGGATCATTTCGCCTGTTCGCGTCCATTTAGTGCAGTTGGCAAGTTTGAAGGAGAAAATAAAAATGTTCCAGCTAATTTATTCAATGAAAAATTTATGTAATGCGTTCATTATATATAGTCTATTTTAATAATAACTTTCAGTTTTGTTCGAAACTTGTTGTATTTTTTTTTTAAATAGACAAACTTCAAAATATGGCATTTTACCCAGTTTGCGTCCAAAAAATCCAAATTGCGTCCACCTGTGGACCAGTTCGCGTCCACCAGCTTAGTCTTAACAATATCAGCCTTATAATCCTTCATATAAGGGTCATATTGTTAAGACAATCTAAAGAAAGATTGGCTTTTAACAATTTCTACATTTAAGATTAAAGTTATAAAAAGTCTACATTATTATCATTATTAAATCACTTTATAGAAACTATAAATAACTATTTATTGTTCTCAACATCGATGGACCTTAAAATCAAAGATAAAAACATAACGATACATGTTGTCTAATATTGTGGTCTTCGGAATAGCATAATTTTTACATAATTATGTACATATTTGTCTTATCGATTTCTTCTTCTCACGAATATCACAAAATAATTAATCATCTTTTGTATTTTTTTTCCTTCTTCTTTCTTGTCTCCTAGGAACTCGTCTTGAATAGAAAAAGTATGGAATAAAAGAAATTAAATGTAATAATTCAATTTTAAACTCAGTCTTAATCAAAAATGCATTTTAAATTATAAAAAAAATATATAAAGAATGTATTTATGCGATTCATTTCTATTTCATGAAAATATGGACGCAATTTGCTATAATATTATCCCTTGCAGGTATAGTTTGCGTCCACTTGTGATCGATTATTATATCGATTGTATCTTTTATTACAATCATAATAATGTGGACGCAAATTGGTCATTACAATTGCATACTATTAATGTTAAAATAAACAAATTCCCAATTTCTCTCTCATATTTTAATCACATAAAAATAAACAACTAAAGAAATCATAAATAGACGAGTTCGCGTCCATCGTGGACGCAAAGTGGAAGTTTTATAAATTCGGTGTTGTAATTCGCGTCCACCTTATTTTAATTGTTAACTATAAATAAAACAAGCTAATTCATAATTCATACTTTTCGTCTTTTCATTATTAATGTCTAGAAACAGCTATGTATCCTAAAATTCACATAAAACAATAAAATACTTACCGTCAAACACGCCGCTGCACACTATTTTTTTATTTATATCCCGGGCATCTGCACTCTTTTGTTGAACAACCGTGATTAACTAATTTTTTTAAACAGGATAAGCTGGGCGCACGGAACTTTTGTCTATTTGTGCGTGTCTCTTATACGTCGAGGTATTAGCGATACTGACTTTTCATTTTATTAGTGTGTTTGTATACTTTTTTCCGAGCATTTTTAAAGGGAGGTCCGCAAAATGGACGCGAATAGGGGGATGGACGCGAACAGGCGAAATGACTAGACCGGCCGCTGCTACTTGAAGCGGCCGCTGCTTGACGCGTGTGAACGATTTAGTGATGTGCTTGTGCAGATCTACTAACGTGGTCTATCGACAACAATGAATTAATTGCTTTAATGGTTTTCATATTTTGCAATTTGACAACCGTTTCAACCCAGTCGGTGAATTCGATGTGAATTTATGTTTTTACTAATTTTGATATTTTTACAGCCTAGTAGAGTAAATTAAATTTAGGTTGATATACAGTGGTATGCCTTATCCTCGTGCTATTTTTATGGTTTTTGTATTTTACTTCCTTTACCGGAAGTTAAATACAAAAACCATTTCTGCGAATGCGTTATGGTCATGAGCATGTTTCAGATGACTTGCCTAAAATAAGTCAACATACATATTAATTACTTATGCTATTTATTTTTCATGCAAGTATGTTTCTTTTAATATATTTAACTATTCTATTCTTTACTAAGATTTTTTTAATAACAAATACCTATTATATGTGGGGTATTGCGTAACACACGTACAGCAAGAATCGGATTATGACTATTCAATAAAATGTCCTTACGTTCAGCAGACCAATTTTTCTTACAAAAGAGTAATGGCTTAGCAACATGTTTCATCAAAAAATCATTGAGATCTTGATTGCTAGTGTGTTATGAAATTTCGGGACTGGTTAATACATGGTAAGACTAAGGCTGATTTTAGTCTCACGCTCACCGTCTGCGCTCATAGCTCAGCGCGTCGTTTGTCAGCGCTGAGGCTCAGCGTGGCTCGTTTTAATATCGTACTGACCGCCTTACTGTACAGTCGACGATCAAAATGCGGAGTGTATTAATTATTGCTGCTTTGTACTATCTATCACAAAAAAATAAAAATTGGCGACGACGAAGACTCCATGTTCATCCATTGATTGAGCAGAGAGCCGTTGCAGGAGAATTTGTCTTGTTATATGGCACTTTGAGGGCTGACAAAAGTAAATTCTTTAATTACTTTTAAAAGTCAAATAGAACATTTGGCGAATTACTGGCAAAGATACAGGATAAATTGGTCCATTGCAGCCTACGAATCGTACGTATACCGATTGAACGACTCAACGATAACTCGATCTGTATCCACTTCGCGATTCGCCGTGACTGTACGCGCTGATGACATCGCTCCGCTCGACACTAAAACGCTCACTGAAAGCAGAGGCGCTCGAGCGATCGCCAGCGCTGACAGCTACGCGGGGCCGACGCGCGACGCGTACGTCTGCGTAGCTATCAGCGCTGACAACCGTGCGCGCTGATAGCTACGCGTCATACAAAAACGCTGATGGTGCGCGTGCCGTCAGCGTAAGACTAAAACCAGCCTAAGAAGTAGCTTAAGTGAAATATAAATGATAAATACAATGTTTTTGTACCTTTTTAGCTTTTCAAAAGATGCGTATTTAAAAAAAAAGTGGATTGATGCTACAGGCAGGTCACCAAACTGGATCCCTACAAAAAATAGCACCATATGCTATGCTCGGTTCACTTCGAGGCTTCCTATAAAGTAGCCGAAACATCGGATTGAAATAAATAATGTAGTTTCTAGATCATTCGGTTCTTAATAATATAATAATATTCTACCATATTCACACATCACCATCTAGTCCTAAACTAACTACATATAGATAGAAACACCCAGACCAAGACAAACATCAGCGGGAATCTCGTTCAATTTTGTGATTAACAAAAATAATATTTTTTAGCATCATTTTGTTTATTTTGACTATATTATTTTCTGAAAATTCCTTTCTTCTATTTCTTTAATTTTCAGGGTCTTCAAAAATATTTTGTACAATTATAAATTGATGAATCGATAAATTTTCAATTTAGTCAATCATAAGTGTAAATGAGAAATAAATTGCTTTTGCACAGCACAACGATAGCGGTCTATAATTGATTTTTTTGCACGTTCTAATTTAAAAAAATGCGAGTGTGTGCGCGACTGCATTTCTATTGATTTTACTGAAGTGTATGTTGTGGTAGGGGCAAACTGGCGACGCAGGTTTCCGACACATTTTCGTCTACAAGGCATATCTTCTATAATTACTATATCTATGAATCAAAACGTTTGGCGATCGAAATATAAAAATAATAATAATAAACGATACCTACCTAAATATAAAGAAGGCAATTAAACTATCTGAAGAAGCAGAATCAGAAGCAGCGGTAGCCAAGTGGAGAGATCGACAGACTGCTACGCAGAGGGTCTCGGGTTCGAATCCACGGCACGCACCAATGACTTTTCGAAGTTAAGTGCGTATTCAATTGTTAATTATCGCTTGCTTATCATTGAAGGAAAACATCGCGAGGAAACCTGCATGTCTGAGAGTTCTCCATAATGTTCTCGAATGACATGTGAAGTCTGCCAACCCGCACTTGGCCAGCGTGGTGGACTATGGCCTTACCCTTCTCATACTGAGAAGACGCCCGTGCTCAGCAGTGGGACAGTGTAAAGGGTTAATGATGAATTAAACTACCTGGAAGATTAATATATAATGTTAGTTTTGTATTAGTTATATATAACCAATAAATAAAATATAACTGCTAATAGCTGATAACTGTTAGGGATGTCACTCTGAAATACACAAAATGTACCTATATGAACATTTGGAGCACATCCATTGTTTTCAATAATCTGCGACTTTTGTAAATCAAGGCCGGTAAAATAATGTTCAGCTTGGTAATTAAATTCGGACACTCAGTTAATTGCTTACAACTAAATTTAAGCCACCAAACCATTGCGGTCGTGGGTCAATGAAAATGTAAATGGCGCAAGGCTTTGTTGTAAAACCTCCAGCTTTTATAATATTGGTAGTTCGGGCACGTACGCATTTTATCAATCTTCTTCTACACTAACACTCTATTGACATCGCGACTAACTTTAGATAAACAACTTGATCTAAGTGAAACTATAATTAACAGAAAAAATGTACAAAACGAATTTTAACTTCTTAGGATAGTTATATGAGGCATCGAAAGTTATGCTTCTTCAGATTGTCGCGCAAGGTGATATAGTCTTGTCAAGCTTATGCTTGCCCGGTGAGTGGCTCAAGCCAAGCTACACCACACTGTGGAAGATTTCAAACAGACATTTTCTATTCGTTCGCTATTTTTGTGTGTTTGTGTTTTTGGTCCCTTTCTGTAGGTATAGTACAAAATGAACGTTATATTCGAACAATACTATGAAATTATGTAATTTATACCAGCTCCTCGAGGCTTAAGTGTTCGAGTAATTGTGAGAACAAATAACTCGATCCATTTTTTTCCTAATGACTTTTATTAAAGAGTTCTTTGTGCTATGACGACTGTCGTTCGTGGCAATTAGTTGGTACTTACTGGTGGGCTTCCTTATCATTATAGCAAAGGTCAAAGTCGTTTGTTTGTTGTTCATATCAGGTGCTTATAATTCGATAACCTTGGATGGCATTAGGTATTTTATGTCGGCTGGTCTTTGCAGCGAATGTTAGTAGGCCACCATTACTTGGATATTTATGATTGGGACAATAGTTATCGCTTTTGACATGGTTCTTCATGACGTGCGTCATAAAACTTGAAGTAGTTCTCCACAATGGTCTCGAAAGACATATCTGCTAATCCACAGGTGTAGGTACTTTGGCCTTATCCTTCTCACAATGAGGAAGGGCCTGTACACAGCAGTGCTACAGATTATAAACAAGACTGATTGCACATGTGTTGTACTGGATTAAGCGACCACCTCGTCGCTTGACACTACGCCGAGTGTTGTTCTGAGATCGGATCCTACACGAGACAATTAATACTTTATGGTCATTTACAAATGGTTGCTTCGAGTCGGGGTGTTCATTGTGTCCGCTGACTTTATGTTTGTAAAGTCCCCTCCGACAAACGATTTATTCCTTGAGTGGGAGTTGTCAATTACAAGAAAGAACAGCAGATGATAATCCACAAACTTGTGCAATGTTAACACACTATCATAGCAAAGATGTTCGAGTTTAAACCTGTACAAAAAACATTACCGTTCCTTTTGGCTTCGCTGTAGTCGGGTGAAAATTAGTACCTGTACACTTCTATATCTACATACATCTACTTATCTCTTTGTTTGCTGTTGCTACTCACCAGTGTATAAGTACGTTGCCGCCCCTGAGCCGCGCGGCGTGAATGAAGTCGTTGCACAGACTGAAGTACTACGTCAAGTTCTGTTCAGGCGAGTCCGACGCCATTATGCACAGGTAGTGTTTGTCCTGTGCACAATAGAAAAAAGTTAATTAGAGCAAAAAAATATGTATTCTTTTTTTGTAAAAAATATGTTTGTGTACTGCCAGTGACTGTAGCAAAACAGTCATTAGAGCGGCAAAATGTTGGAAGTTGTTATGTATTCTGGTTTTAAAGAGGTTTTTGTTTGTAAAGATTTCTATTGTATGCCTCTTGGGGAGGTTTTATGAATATAAATTGTCTACATTCTATTTTTATATCTCCACCTTCAACTCGCTTATGAGATGAAAAACAGAACACATTCCGTGCCAATATAATATACTGTAAGTATATATCTTGATATTCGGAAATTAATTAAACAAATCTACCTAAATATTTACCTATAAATTTTGCCTCACCTTGAATAAAGCACTTGCTCTCTACAATTTCGAATTTAAATCATCATGTCGGTTAACAATGTTTTGAAACATAAAGATGTGGTAATGAAACTGATAGACATTTTTTAAGTAAACCTTGTAAGTAAATCTTTATCATGAAATTTAAATATCCGTTAGTACAAAAAGTTGCCTTTAAATATTTCCTCATTCATCCTAAGAATAATATAACTTCACGCCTTTAGCGACAGGGTAGCCAAAGGTGTATTACATACTTACATTTCGCCAATTATGTTTTGGTCCCAATGTAATAGGAACAAAGTGATTGGATATATACATAGAGGTAGTCCTAGTATTTACAAATTGAACACAGTCAACTGACGTGTAAGATACAATTTAGACAATTTATGCCATCAAATTATATAACCCCAGTGATTTTTCATTTATAACAGTTCTGTCATGATTTTGAATTTAGCCGTGTAATATTTATATCGACATTGTCAAGTGTTGTAAAAAATCTTATCGATATGTCTATCCACCGTATATTTTTACATCGTTATTTTTTAGATTTCCACGTGATAAAGATTTACAAAATAAGTGGATTGCTGCAGTATGTCGTGGAGAAAATTGGGTGCCTAGAAAGCACCATAGAATTTCACTCAATTCGTCGTTGCACTCACTAGATGCAGACGTGTTTATTGTTAACTGAAGAGCAGTCATTATTATATTCGCTATTTTTATGACATAGCATAAATAAGTGTGTCACGAGAGTTTCGTACGTGTATATGTGCAAGAACTTAGATAATGTTTATCGATACAAATATTTGAGTTAGAAGTGTATCTTTAAAAATGTCGAGCGCCAGTCCTTTTGGGCGCAGTCAGATCACGTGTCGGAGCCCTATACCGTCAACACCGTTGCCGTCGCCTCGTCCTGAAGACAAACCGCCCGCTACGGAAAAGCCGGCACTTAAACTAATATCTACAGCAGAAGTAGAAAGATGGATGAAGATTATCAACTCTTATTTGACTGAAGTTTGTTCAATTGCTGCAGAAAGTAAGCTTAACACCGATTCAAAAGTACGAGTCACAAGTATCTGCCGCCAAGTGAGCACTGCTGCATCTGAGATGGCTGTAAACTATCAGTCTGTGAAACAAAAGGTGATACAAGCACACTCTACCATCCAGCACCTGCAAGAGAAGAAAAATATCTCAGATACCCTTGAGGAGATTAAGAAAGTCGTGCAAGTAAATCATACCCAGACCCAGAAGAATACTTTTGCCGATATGGTTAAAAAAGGGAGCAACAATTTTATTCGCCCTAATTCTATTAGTTCAGTTACGATATATCCGGCCGACAAAAGTAAAAGCAGTGACGACACTAAAGCCCTTCTCCAGACTATAATTTCGCCCGAGGAAATGAAATTGCACGTACGCGGTGTCAGAAAGACGAAAAATGGCGGTGTAGTCATCAGCACCGAAAATAAAGATGACGTAGAGAAGCTCAAAAGCTCTACAAAGCTTTTAACGTCAGGACTTACTGTCGAAGAGCAGACTAAGCGTCGTCCTAGAATAGTCGTAATCGGAGTTCCTACAACAGTCACTGAAAAAGAGGTCTTCGAATGCATATTTGAACAAAACTTGGCACAGACATTTCCAGACAAGACACGAGAGTCCTTCATTGCCTCTGTTAAATTGAGCCACAAATCTGGGAAGAAGTACATATCGGTGTGCAATTAAATAATCGAAGTACCACCGGGAATTCGAAAAGCCCTTATTAACCAGGGGAGAGTGTACATAAACTGGACATCATGTCCCGTAAGGGACTTTACCCTAGTTACAAGGTGTTATAATTGCCAACAATACTGACACGCAGCGAAATTCTGCCGCGAAACTAGCCCTACCTGTGGTCATTGCGGTGAATCAGGCCACGTCATCAAAGAGTGCAGTAAGAAGACATCACCACCTTCCTGCGCTACGTGTATGAAATTTAAGAAGCCCAATAATCACCAAACTGGGGACGAGAGCTGCCCAGCAAGAAAATATGCCGAGGACAGGTACCTGAATTCCATAGACTATGAAGGCGCCTGAGAGCGCCCCTAACTACACGTAAATCCACCGCTACTACAGGTACTCGTTAATTATAGTTATGGCTAATAAGCTAATAGATGATTTGGACAACTTTTCTATCTCAGACTCAAAAGTTTGTAATATTGAGGATTAGGTTTGTAATATTGATCTATAAAAACTTTCAGGATCTAGAAATCTTGTTACATACTATTGACATAACTTGCGACATAATAGTGCTATCGGAATGCTGGTTATCTAATAGATCTGATGCTCTACCAACTTTAGATGGATATCGACAATATTGCAGTGATAATCATATCAATCAGAATGCCGGCGTTGTAGTATATATTAGAAAACATCTAAATGTAGTTATAGAAAAACCTAATATAGATGAATGCAACTGTCTGCTCATTAAAATTAACCATGATACTGCCATAATTTCTCTGTATAGGCCACCGTCTCTTAGTACAGATAGGTTTCTTAATTCACTTGATTTAGCACTAAACAGTCTGTCATCATACAAGAATATAATTATAACATGTGAATTAAATATAAATATTCTGTCTGAGAGAAATGACGACCGCGGCCACGATTATCTTAATGTCTGCTCTTTCCATGGTCTCTTGCCAGCTCATACTCTTCCTACTCATCAAAGTGGATCATGCCTAGACCACTTCATTATCAAAACAAAGCATCCGTCACGCACTTTGGTCATTAACTCTTCAATCACAGATCACCGCACTATTCTATTGTCATTAAAACTATCATTTCCTAAACATAAATGCACACCTAGCTATACTAAAATAAACATGAAGAATCTTGCAATTGACATACCTAACATAGATCTTGACCCCGTTTACTTATGTGCTGATCCTAATATTTCAATCGATTACCTCACAAACGAAATACAAAGTGCAATTCACAAAAATACATCTACTATAAAATTGTCTAACAGACATAAAATAACAAAACCGTGGATTACACAAGGTCTTTTGCGCTGCATAAGACATAGAGATAAATTGCACTCGAAGGCTAAGAAAGCACCAGATAATGAAATTATCTCGATGTCTTACAAAAGATATCGTAATTTTTGTAACAACCTTCTAAAAAAATTAAAGATTGAATACAATAAGGTTGAACTAGAAAAGGCTGGGCAAAACAGCAAATTAGTCTGGAAATTTATTAAAAAATGCACTTTTACCACCAAAAATCAAGAACCAGCATTAGATTTACTTCAGTCAAATCCTACACTGGCACTCAATAAAATAAATATGTTCTTCGCTAACGCTGGAAAATCACTCGGGGAAAGAATCTTGTATCAAAGAAACTTTTCATCGCACTACACCTCTAACAAATCACACAACCCCGCGCTCAAATCTTTTGTTTTATTAGATACTGACGTTGACGAAGTAGTTCAAATAATAACAGGACTACGGGACTAGGGCATGAATACCGGTATTCGGTATTACCGAAAAACCGGGATACCGGGCTGCTTTTATAAGTTTTGGATACCGGTATTCAAATCACCAACACCGGTATTTCGGTATTTAATATAAAGACATTTTAATCCCTAGAAAATAAAATATCTGGCAACGCTGCACCGAAGCGCGAATGACATGAGATTGATTTGAGATGTTTGTTGAGAATATTCTGTTTGTCTATAAAATAATCTGAATCAATATGCAAGAGGAAAAGGTCGTGGACACGACGTCCAGAGCATAATAATAAAATAGTCGCCGTTCGCTTAGACACTTCATACAAATTACTTATGCAAGGAGTAATATTTTAGATATGATATACTCTTGCATCCCATGTAGGTACCTTGGCTGGCAATGGCTTTGCAATTGAAAGTGCTTTCAAAATGTGCTTAACTCTTGTGACTAGAAGAAATTCTTATATCTGAAGTAGTTTTACAAATAGATGCTATAACAGACTTGTGCACGAGAATAGTTCTGTAAACTAGCTTTTGATTAAGATGTAGATATGCTATATATTTTGCAACATCTGCCGAATTTGGTTTAGGAGAGTTTATATTATTTTGACTACACCACAACGACCACTTTCCCCAGATAGATGTGTAGGTTTTAAGAATTGAAGATCTCCAACAAGATAAAAGAAGGTCTTTTTCTCGTGGAGGCCAATCTTTTGTCATATTATCCCACCCGAAATGAGCCAAGATTCTAGCTGCAGATTGTATGAGGTGGTGGTAGGCTAGTTACCGTGTCCACCAAAGTCTTCGTCAGGTCTCTGATGTTCAGGAGCCGTGTCAAGGATCGATTCTTCAGGTCTGATCGCCATAAGGGTTTCTTCCACTTGGGTGCTATTAACGATGTACTGACCTGATGCCGAGTTGAGGTAGTAAAGTACTCGCGGCAGCAGTGCTAGTGGTGTGATCACCCATGCCTGGTCGTATCGCCAGTATCTGCTGAATGCGTCGTGATAACAGGCATTGGAGTCTGCGGAATCTAGAGAATCATTGTACCGGCTTCCTTCCGAATGTACGAGGCCACTGTCTTGTTGTCGGTCTGTAGTACGATTCTTGAGTCCTGGAGGGCTCTGGATCGAAAACATAGCAATCACCGCATGCATCTCTTTGCAGGTGGGGTTGTCATAGTCCTTGAATTTTGTTGTTATTGACCAGGGCACCCCATAAACTGTCGCAAGCGTCCGTGACGAGTTATGATATGGTGTAAATGTTAAAACAAAAATTATAAGTGATTTCCAAGGAGAGAAACTGGCTGATTCATGAACAATTGTTAATTTCTTAGTTTTTGTTTCTTTTTAATACATATAACGTCAAAAGTACATTTGTGTTTTTGTTATAATTTTCGCAAGACCAGTTTTTTTTTCTCAAGTAATCTTAAACGTTAAATACCGAAATAATACCGGCATACCGGGATCCCGGTTTTGACAAAATTAATACCGAAAAAATACCGGTATTGTTAAAAAGTCCAATACCGACATGCCCTATACGGGACACTTCAGCGGTAGGGTGGGATGAGATTTTCACCACTATAATCAAAAGATTTAAGACATTCCTAGCACCTCCACTAACCCACATTTTTAAAATATGTTTGTCTGACGGTATATTTCCGAAGTCCTTGAAAAAGGCTATAGTTATCCCAATACACAAGAATGGAGATACAAGTTGTGTAAACAACTACAGGCCCATTTCAATCTTGCCAGCATTGTCTAAAGTTTTAGAAAAACTAATAAATAATCGATTAGTAAAATACCTGGAATCGAACAATATACTCTCAGACAGGCAGTTTGGTTTTAGAGCGCAAAAGTCAACAAACCAGGCCGTTCACATGGTTACTGATCACATTGTGGCTAACCTGGATAAAGGGATGCATACTATTAGGATCTTTCTAGACATTGCCAAAGCTTTTGACTCTGTTTCAGTTCCAGGTCTATTAAGAAAGCTTGAGTATGTGGGAATAAGAGGCACACAATTGAAACTACTTACTGACTATCTTAGCGACAGATGTCAGTGTGTAAAAAAGTGTGTTATTATCAAGTGTTATTCCAAGGTACTTGATACATTGAGTAGATTCTAAAGTAGGGCAGGTGCATGCAGCGTCAGCAGATGAATGACATTTATTGTCGTGAGCGAATATAGTGTTGTTAGGTGATTCATGAATGTTATTGTTACGTATTGAGAAGTGGATATATTTTGTTTTCTGGGTGTTTAAAGTGAGTATATTGTCAAAAAGCCAGTTATTTACAGTATTGAAACCTAGTCCGGCGGAGTAGAATAGCCCTCCCTCACTCTTACCGAGGTGTCGTAAAAGGCGACTAAGGTACTTTGACGCTCGAAATGTCAGCTAAAAATAATAAACATTGACGTCCCCAGTCTTAGAGAAGGAAAACTCGATATAAACCCGGAAGTCTGTCCCGCTGTTAGGGTATCTACAGGACGAGGCTGCTCCTCGTATTCTGGGGGGAGCAACCTTACAGCTGCAGGCGGCGACGATATTCGCCATACGTCACGCCGAAATCACCAAAACCATAAGCGAAATTTCTCACGTCGGGGCGGAAAGTGGACATCGGAATGTCGATTTGCGACGATGAATGTAAGAGGAGGAATAGATGAGAAACTGGATGATGTCTACGAGTTAATGAGTGACAGAAATTTGGATGTATTGTGTGTGAATGAGACTAAACGCCAGGGGGAAGAAATGCTGACGCGCGGCTCGTTCACTGAAATATGGTCAGGGGTTACCAATGAAGAACATGGTAGTAAAGGTATAATTCTTTCAGAGCGAATGGCAGAATGCATGCGAGGGTATGAGTGTGTAACTCCACGCCTTATGTGGGTCCGGATGAAAGTAGGTCTGACGCCATTTGTGATAGGTGTATACGGACCGGACTCTTACCACAATAAGGCGGTAAGAGAGAAATTTTGGGAACAAATGAGAGAGGTTGTGTTATTGCGTAAGTGGAACGAACGTATTGTCATGCTTGGAGATTTTAATGCAAAGGTTGGAGTGAAGCGCGATGGATATGAAAATGTACTTGGGACGTTCGGAGGTAAAAGCGTGAATGACAACGGCGTATACTTGTTAGATGTATGTGTGGAGATGGTTTGTCTGTGATGAATACGTGCTTTCAGCACAAGCTGATACATATGTACACATGGCGAAAAAAAGAAGGACATGGTATGTTAAGGAGCATGATAGATTTTGTGATGGTCGATGAAAGAATGAGAAAGAAAGTAATGGACACTAGGGCATATCGTGGACCAGATATTAGCACAGATCACTATATGGTAATAACAAGAGGTTATATGTTTAATCGCTGGCGCCACAGACCTAAAGAGCCTGCTACCGAATTAGAACGTATAAAAGTGGAAAGATTGAAAGATCAGTGCGTGAATGAGATGTACAAAAAGCAATTGAGTGAACGGCTGGATAAAATCTGGAGTGATGTAAACGAGGAAAGTGTGAGTGATGTATGGTCGGTATTTAAAACCAACTTAGTGAAATGTGCTGAAGAGGTATGTGGTTTGAGTAAAAGAAGAAGTAAGAAATGTGAGAAAGCTGACTGGTGGGATGACGAAACTCAAAGTATGGTTGAGAAAAAGAAAAAGGCATAGCTGGATATCCTAGCAATAGAAGCAACCAATAGAGCTAGTGGTGGTATGAATGAATATAGTGTTAAAGAAATGAAGGACAAATATAGGTTTGTGAAAGCTAAGGTTAAGGAATGTATAGAGAAGAAGAAGAACGAGAAAAAGAAGAAATGTGAGGAACAATTCGGCTTAAGTTTCCGAGACAATATAAAATTATTTTGGAAACTCGTGAAAGAAGCGCGGGGTAAAACCATGAATGCTTCAATGAAAGTAATTAGGAACGAAAGAGGTGAAGTCATGAATGAAGAAAGAATGATACTAAAGTATTATTTTGAGAGCTTATTCGAGAAAGATGTGAGTGAAATAGAGCCAGAAGAGACGATTGATATGCCTGTGGATCCGAGTGATGAAATTGGAGTGGATGAAATAATGAAAACACTAAAAGGTATGAGGTCAGGAAAGTCTGCTGGGTGTGATAAGGTGACGGCTGAAATGTTGATGGCTGGCGATGGACTAATAGTAAACCTGCTGCATCGCCTTTTTAATCTATGTTACATACAGGGCCAGGTGCCAGATAACTGGACAAAGGCAGTGCTCGTCCCAATTTATAAAGGCAAAGGTTCGCGGCAGGAATGTTATAATTATCGCGGGATCAGCCTTCTCAGTGTGGTAGGGAAAATTTATGCCAGAATATTGATTGACAGAGTAATAAATGTGACTAATGTCAAGATATGGGATGTGCAAGCGGGATTGCGGAAGGAAATGGGATGTACGGATCAAGTTTTTTCCTTGTGCTGCGTAACCGAAAAATGTCTGGCAAAAAACCGGAAGGTATATTGCGCGTTCATAGACTTGGAAAAGGCTTATGATAGGGTGGATAGAAAGGAATTATGGAAGGTGCTATCTATGTATGGGGTGGACAATTTTATAGTAAGAGCTCTGAAGTCTCTGTATAGGGGTTCTAGAGCCTGTGTAAGGATTAACGATATAAACTATACAAAACGGTTTGATATCTCCAAAGGTGTCAGACAGGGCTGTGCAGCCTCGCCCTGGTTATTCCATCTGTTCATGGATAGCTGCATGAATGATATAAGAGAAAGTGAATGCGGGATCGATATGGTAGGATTGCGTGCTAAGTGCCTCTTGTACGCCGATGATCAAGTCAGTTCTTGCGTCCTCGGCGAATGAGTTGCAGCAAATGATGGACTGTATGAACGAGAGCTTTAAAGCGAAGGGTATGAAATTAAATGCAACAAAGACGAAAGTGATGGTGTTTGAGAAGGATGAAAGTGTGATTGAGTGTAATATTGCGATTGAAGAGGAGCATGTTGAACAAGTTGAATAATTTGTATATTTGGGTAGCATGTTTACAAGATATGGAAGATGTGAAGGAGATATTGAAAGGAGAGTGACAGCGGGAAACTGTGTGAATGGAGTGCTGCACGCCTTTATGAACGGTCAGACGGTGCCGAAAGAGGCGCGACTGGCGATTCATAATGGTGTGTTTGTGCCCACGCTGATGTATGGCAGTGAGTGTTGGGTATGGCAGAAAAAGCATGAAAGCAGAATTAACGCAGTTGAGATGCGATCACTGCTTAGTATGTGTGGGGTGAGACTGATTGATAGAATTCCGAATGCAGTTATAAGAGAGCGATGTGGCCTGAAAGAAGATGTTGTGACAAGAATTGAGAAAGGAATGCTGAGATGGTTTGGACACGTGGAGCGAATGAGTGAAGAAAGAATGACGCACCAAATATATGAGGGAAACGTGTATGGGCAAGCCGGTCGCGGCCGACCTCGTAGGACATTCGTTGACCAAATTGGTGACGTTCTGAAAAACGGCATGGTCCGAAGCATCCGGAACCGGCGAGCATGGATGAAAAGAGTAATGAATGTAGAGGAAGCGCGTGAGGTTTGTAAGGATAGAAGCAAGTGGCGTTCCGTTGTCTCTGCCTACCCCGACGGGAAAAAGACGTGAGTATATGTATGTATGTATGTACAATTGAATAGAGATATACCAATCAAAATAGTAGTCTCTATCATGTGACATAGCTCAGTAGTTAAGGCATAGTTTGTATTCTACAATAGCCAAGTACCCTAGTAGTCAAGTACTCCTGGCACGAGCATGAGTTCATAACAATTCTAACAAATCAGCCATTCAAACAGAGTAAATTGCATGAAATATAAAATAAACTAAATTGGTTCTCCGTGAAAAGAGTATGCATTATTTTTTTCTACTGCAGGTCGTATATAACTTAACTACACTAACTCATCATAAGTGAGCACGTTAACGTGGCTACGGCCGAGATACCGACATGATACACATTATTATATATTTTATTAAAGTGCCGACATTACAGTATAAGACGCAAAGTTTTATCGCTTGTTTCAAAGTTGTATGAAGGTTATTACCCTTGAGCCATCACTAGGGTTAAACAACTTGTATAAGGTATGCATAGCTCATTTAAATTTGTCGTGACCCTTGACGTCTTGTTCAAAAACTCTAGAATCAACAAGCAAGATTTAGAAGCGTGGGATAACTCTTAAAGGTTTTTTTATGCACAATGGATTCCATTACAACCATGACTGTACATGTTGGTGTTATTGTTAAGCGTCGTCAATTTAACGACCATATGGTTTTCTATGAATGTCCTTCGATTTCTCCGTCCTTTGTGAACCGATTTTAAAGATTATTTTAGTGTCTAAAAGAGCGTACTTTCGAGGTGTGTTCCTATTATCGCCAAGTCAGAATTTGATGATGTCAACCCAGAAAAATCAAGAAAAGTCCTCATTAATATTATTTGTTTTTCATTTTATTTGAAGTGTAATGCAAATTTTCCTGAAATAATTATACATAGTTTCTACTTAGTGTTACAGGAAACAACATAGACTTATTATGCACTCTTGGTTATTATTTTAATAGCCGGTTGAGAGCATAATAATTTTCTATGTCTAAGAAATGTTACAAGGGAAACCCTACTTAGAAACGTTATTTATAAACTTTATTGAACCGTTAAATAGGTACGCTACAAAAATTATACGCTATTGCAGGATGTAAATGAAAAGCGCCCCATTTGATTTTCTATCACATTGTGTATTCAAGATGCCATTACCATTGATCGAGTAGTTTAGTCGTAAGCGCCAAACAAACGAAGACATTAACAATACTGAAATCAATATCTAAGTATAATGTTACTGATGATTGTAAGTTTGAAACTACATATCAATTCATTGGTGCCATACTTATCTATATTTGCTGTCATTTCTGTTCTTGACTTGCGGGTTGTGGATTCAATGTTGATAATAGACAATAAATTGTTGAGTGATTCCATGATATATTGTTTTGCTTGTAAAAGTTGTTACGATATTATGTGCCGTATTCTGTAGCCGGTTAAAAGAACACAAAGATGTAAAGTTTGAATCATTGAGCTACGTAACACATTTTTTAACAAGCTTTTATTTACTTTCACAAGTCCCAGTAGTATCTGTAATGAAATATTGCAAGTCAAATTTGACCAACTTCCCGGTTTTCTGTTGAACTAAAATGTTGCTGCCTGTGTAAATCGCGGAACCATTCTATATTATGATTAAATGGAACTGATCTGATAATGGAGCTGGACGTTGGACACAGGCACTCCGCTATTATACCACGGGTTCGTTTGATTCGTCTTGATCTTACTTTGATCCTTTAATGTAAAAGCTTATTTAAGAAAAGTTTTAACTCTTTCTATATCTGTATTTGGAGCGACACCCACAGATTACATACTTGAAATTACAATGAAACAAGTACCTAATATTATACTTAAAGTGATCATTGTGCAAGTTATGATAATTAATAGTTTTATCACTTGGACTTTATTTCATTCACAAGTTGTAACAGTACAAAAAAATAACCTGCGGTCCAAATTTTCCGGGTGAACCTCATGACAACTTTATATATTTATCAGAAGCGCATTTTCAAAGAAAAAGGGCCGTAATCTTTCCAAAGTAATGTCGGCAACAAAGCGTACGAAATTACACATGGAAAACTGAAGAAAGAGAGACCAAAACACACACGGCTCTTTAAACACAATTGACCCGAGATTGGTCGTTTTATGGAAAATCTAGAACTCGATCTCACACACGTTTCCTTGACGTGAAATATTTCCTGACAAGCTACACGACCGCAAATAGCTTTCTCAGTCGACCCAAAAAACACGATGAATTCATACCTAATGAATTCATCGTTAATCGTAAAATCCGCATTTGCAGCGATAGATTTCATGATTGTACTGGAGTCATCAATTGGATACCATATTTATACGGTCTCTGAACATAGAACTAGAAAAGAAGCCGTTGAACGTGAATTTTTTATCTGGCGACCGAGTGCGAGCTTACCGCAGGATCAATGAGGTCATAAAAGCCGTCTGACTCTAAAAATATCGTGTGTGCTTCACCCCATCGTGTGTGCCCTAAGTCTACGTGTCCCAGTGTCGGGGGTTGATTCTATTCTTCAGTATCAATGCGTCGCAGTACTCGCGTAATGACGTTATGTCCCTCTGTCCGACTCACGACTATGTATATTATGTACTACCTACGTGTTTATGTGTGTCTTGTATTACCGCAATAATTTCAGAGAGGCAGACCTTGATGATAGTTTACGATGAATTTGGGGTAATCCAGCCCGCTGTAAATCTAATATGTTAATATATATTATAGAAATAAAAATTAAACAACAATTATCTTTTCAATCGGTTATTTGGATGACTGATTTTGGCGAATGCAATACCATTTTTTCAATTTCCTCTATATTTAGATGCAAAAATGCTCTTAATACAATGCTATGATATCGATTTGACTATGGCAAAAGCAAATTTTCAAAGATCAAACGGTCGTATATACTGCTATTTCCCTTTAAATATGGGAAAAACAAAGTTTTCTTCAATATTTTCCAAGTAAACTTCATGCATCTAGGGGTATATCCTTCCATTACATATATTAGGTATATTCTGTTGAAGTGAGCGGCATATGAGAGCCCGTCCTCCAAACAGTCCTCCGGCTGCACAAGTTGAATAGGGGGATAGTGGAGGTAGGGTAGGATCGATCTGAGGCAACTTTCCGCTCGCATAATTCAAGGACCAATTGCAGCTATTTAAGTGCACCGATTGTTAGTATTCAAGTATTCAGTATTCTAGTGCAGTTCGATGACTGAACTGATTGTAGCTACTGTTTGACGTGGAAGTTGCTTCTGCATCTGCGCATAAGTAGATTCATATAATAATACTAGCTGACCCAGCGAACTCCGTTACGCCTTTTTAAGAGTTTTTATTTAATTCCCTTTTTCCAAGCCCCTTTTCCAAAGTTACCATTGACTTAGTGCTTAATCTCTTATCATTTCAGAGTCTATAAATGCTGAAATAACAATCATAGATTTTTATATAATATTGAATTCCCCATTCCTTAAAATATCGGAGACGATACCCATATCGACTTTAAAAATAAATCCCGTCCGCCATCCTTGATTTCCTATCCGCCATCTTTGATCACAAAATAGATGTTGTATTTGGATTCACCATCCCTTAAATCATCACAGACGATACCCATATTGATTTTTAATTTTTTTCCATCTGCCATCTTTGATTTCCCAACCACCATCTTGAATCACGAAATAGATGCTGTATTTGGATTCCCCATCCCTTTAAACATCGGAGACGATACCAATATTGTTTTTTTTTAAATTTCCCATCCACCATCTTTGATCACGAAATAGATGGTGTTTTTGAAGTCCCCATTCCTTAAAATATCGGTGACGATACCCATATCGACTTTTAAAAAAATCCCGTCCGCCATCTTTGATTTCCTATCCGCCATCTTTGATCACGAAATAGATGTTATATTTGGATTCTCCATCCCTTAAATCATCAGAGACGATACCCATATTGATTTTTAAAATTTTCCCATCCGCCATCTTTGATTTCCCATCCACCATCCTGAATCACAAAACACATGTTGTATTTGCATTCCCCATCGTTTTTAACATCGCAGACGATACCAATATTGACTTTTTTTTAATTTTCCCATCCGCCATCTTTGATTTCTCATTCGCCATCTTTGATCACGAAATAGATGTTGTATTTCGATTCCCCACCCCTTAAAATATCGAAGGCGATACCCATATTGATTTTTAAAATTTTCTCATCCGCCATCTTTGATTTCCCGTCCGCCATCTTGGATCACTAAATAAATTTCATATTATTAATCAGCATCCCGAAAATCTCGAAAACGATACCCATATAATATGTAGATTGTATCCTCCTATTCGTTTTGCCTTTTTTGCCTTTGACCCAACCCTCCCCCTTCTCGTTTGACCATTTTATTATTTTTGTCTGGCTCCTAAAAGTTGTGGCGTAATTTTATATAGCCTATAGCCTTTCGGAATAATTGGGCTATCAAAGGCAATAACAATTTTTTAAATCCGACTGCTAGTTCCTGAGATTAGCCGACATTATCTTTTAGCCTTTTGCCCGGCCCCATAGGGTCGATGCGTTATGGTATATGGCCTATAGCCTTCCGGAATAACTGGGCTATCGTATACAAAAAGAATTTTTCAGATCCGACCGGTAGTTTCTGAGATTAGCGCGTTCAAACAAACAAAAAAAAAAAACAAACAAACCCTTCCGCTTTATTATATTACGTAAAGATATTTTAATATATTTTTTTATATTTGATACAAATCTCCTTTATTGGGCGGATACTTCCATATTTGTCGTTTTAACTGTTTAAGAAATATAACTGCAAAAAGTATTTACACATACAAACTACTTAGTAGAGACTGTGTTATCCGGTATTGATCCGGTATCTGTGACGTTTCGCTAGATCGGCCAATATGGCGACTGTGATTTGTCTGTCAGAACCATTAGAATTTAACAAAATACTCGACAATCCGAATTTTGCGGATGTATGTTGTCGACTCGATATCTTTATTATTTAATGTTTTATTATTCAGGTAAGGTTTCGATGTACTCCTTGACGAAATAATTATTATAAGATTTGACACTGCGATAGCAGCGCAGTCCGTCGGTTCCAATGTGAAACATCCCAAAATCCACAACTACTTACAAATTAAAAATTAAGTAAAAAAACATTTTCCGGTGGACTAAATTGTGAATCTAAACCATTCTCAAGTCCCCTTGAACACACACAAAAAATGTCATCAAGATCGGTCCAGTCATTTAGGAGGAGTTCAGTGACATACACACGCACACAAAAAAAATATATATAAAGATAGGCAGGTTAGGTTGACTTTTACGTTCTCGTTGTTGTGAACTGCCATACAGAGGCAATAATACATATCAATCCGAAAGCCAACTACTTATTTTACTAACAACTGTGACGGGCTTTATCGGAATTCATAGAAAAGAAAAACAATAATTTAGTGAATGTTGTCATTTAAAAGCAGGCGTCCTTTTTTTTAAAGGTATCGGACGTCAACGTCAAACAAATGGCAAACAAATGTAAAAAAACAATAACCTAAAGAAATTAGATTTCAGGTTAGAAATTACACGTGTATCGTGTACTTCCGGGGTGGAAGTACACGATACACGTGTAATGTAAATTTCTGGTTCATGAGGAGCTAAAGCCTGTGTTTTCACTAATTAGTTTAACAAAGTTGCCACAAGGGTTGTTTGAAGGTGTGAGTGAACACATAGTTCGGTATGTCAATATAGTATATACATTGGTACCTATATACATATAAAGGTGATAAGTACATTATGTACCAATAAATAGTTTCTTCTTGAAAATATAGTTTTATAAGTGTAACATAAAACATGTTCTGACGACCTGGTGGCGTACAGGAAATGTAAACGACTGCTACGTCGAAAGCCGCGGGTTCGATTCCCGCTCAAGTCAAAAAAATTGTGCGTGAACATGGATGTTTGTCTTGGTCTGGGTGTGCTTTTTATTTACAAAAATAAAAAGCACATAATATGTTGTATAGTACCCATATTACAAGCTCTACTTAGTTTGGGACTAGATGGTGAGATAACTGTGTAGATTTTTTTAAATATTTTTTATAGGCTCACGGACCTCAGCAAAGGTGTACTTACACCCATTTCGCCATGAATTTATAGGTCGAGGCTATTGCTGTTGCCGGGCACTTTGCCAGACTCCGTGCTGCTACTGAGAATTCGGAAAAACCCAGTAACACTTTTTGCCTGCCCCGGGAATCGAACCCGGGACCTCCCGATAAGCAGACGCATACGCTATCCACTGGACCACGAAGGCAGTCCATTTAGAATATTATTAGACATGCTTATTTCAGTACCTAGAACTGCAATAAAAATAAAATGAAGTAGATAAAAAATCTGGCCTATTGACAACTACTATAACTTTCTGTAGCTAATCGACTCATCCATTCCTCGTTCTCTATCTGCTCTCTCTTAAATTTAAGGTTTCCATCTGGTATTACACAAAAACACGTGTATTTATTTTTAAATCTCAGTTGAGATAAATCACTGCGTAGTATGTGTAGGGTGAGACTGATTGATAGAATTCCGAATGCGAAGAAGGTGTCGTGACAAGGATTGAAAAAGAAAAGCTAAATGGTTTGGCCACGTGGAGCGAATAGGTAAGTGAAGAAAGTGTGATGCATATCAAATATACCTATGAGGCAACTGTGAGTGGGCAAGTCGGTCGCGGCAGACCTCATAGGACATTCATTGACCAAATTGGTGACGGTTTGAAAAAGGGAAAGGTCCGAAGCACCTGGAACCGGCGAGCATTATATGAAAAGAGTAATGAATGTAGAGGAAGCAAGTGAGGCTTGTGAGGATAGAAGCAAGTGGCGTTCCGTTGTCTCTGCGTTCTCCGTCGAGAATTTGCGAGACTGTAATTATGTATGTTTCAAAATAAAAAGTAAAATTAAATAAAAGTTAAATTTCTTGACACAAACGATTCATAAATATGAATTGTTCAAATCCGTTTAAGTACTTAAACAATTTTAAGTCCTACAGATTAATAAGACATGGTATTTACAGAACAAATTTGGGGGTTTCAACAACTTTACAGCTATGCGGTTCATTACTTTGGCAAATTAATAACAGTTGTTCTTACATACCCAGTGTATGAACAAAGTTACATTGTTTTATCCGAATATGGAGGGGGTATGTGGAAGGTTGACTTTAGCTGCTACGTCTGTACACAGGGCCCGATCTAAGGGGGGGCAAGCCGGGCATTTGCCCAGAGCGGCAAAAAATGAGGGGCGGCAAAATTAACTTATTCCTATCTTCAAACCTAGCCATCCACCACCTAAGTTTGAGAATTTTATGCTCCACCTTCCAACCTACTTCAGGTTGGATAGGGGAAATAAACACATCAACACGGTCTAGGGATATTTTAAAAATACGAATTACTATTTATATTTTAATAATTTTATATGATATCTATATATTCAAAGAAACGTTATTTAATACTCTACCATTTTTTTTAAATTAACCTTTATTTAGATTACAATTTCAGGATTTTATGAAAAAGAAATTAAGCATAGACCGTAACCGTATTTGAATAAACTTTTATTTTGTGACAAAAAACTAAAAAACAAGAAAAATCAGTTATTTGGTGTTTATGAACTTGAAGTTAGTATTCTAGTAAGGCGCTCATAACGTTCATAACGCATCGTCAACGATTTGCCATGCTCAGAACAAGGTTGTCAATGTCTTGCTGCGGAATATTGTCCCAGGCCCTTCTGAGGTGCGAAAAAAGTTGGTCTTCTGTGGCCAGATTTTCGGGGGCGTTCCTCAGAGCTTTTCTTTAAAGCATGTCCCATGCGTGCTCAATGGGATTTGGTCTGGTGATTGAGCAGGCCATTGATAAGGCCCTAACATTATGATCCTGCAATCAAGCTGTTACCGTTCTCGCCGTATGTGCCCGGGCATTGTCGTGCATGAGCAAGAAATTTTGCCCCATTTGTGTTCTGTGGGGCAAGATTATGGGCCCCAGCACTTGTTGGCGATATTTTTCTGCCGTCACATTGCCCGCACCCAAACGAGGTCCGTCCGTCCTCCAAGGCGAATTCCTGCCCAAAGCATAATAATTGTTCCTCCTTGATATGGGTGGACTTCCTGGGTGTGCTGGAATCGGCTCCATTGCCCAGGAACTCGCCAGATACGCGTCCTTTGTGAATCTGGGTGGAAGCCGTACCTGGATTCATCCGTGAACAGCACATTGGACCATTGCTCACGGCCCCACTCCACGTGGTTCCGAACCTATTCCAATCGTCGTCCACGATTGCCTCTCCGTAAGGATGGGACCCGGAGTGGTCTACGAGAGCGTAGATTGGCTTCATGCAGTCGCCTCCTCACAGTTTAGTCACTCACAAGCACTTGGTGTTCCACCTGCATTTGAGCCAATTAAGTTGCCGTTAAATTTGGTTGAGCTCTAGCAGCAATTTACAAAAATCGGTCTTGTCTGGTGTGTGTGAGTGATGCGACTTGGCCCCCGATGCCTCTTTGCTACTTCACCTGTGACATGATAGCGTGTCCACAATCTTGAAATGACGTTTTGGCGGGTCCCTATTGCTTCAGTGACATCATGTTCAACAGACCCAGCTTCCAGCATTCCTACAGTCCGTAACATTTCCTCCCTAGTTAAATGCCGGCGTTACATGGCTAGAAAAGCTAAATTTGCACTTTATCTTTAAGTCTTCAAATGAAAAAAAACCTGTTACTAAACGTAATTTGTATTTTTTCTAAATCTCGCTTATATGAAAATTAGCTCTCCTACACATCAATACATTTTTTGCCACAGAAACAAAAGGTTAAAAAAAAAATGGAATTTGGAACTACTCCGAGATAAATAACGAACAAATTGGAGTATAAAAGATTTTAATGAGGCCGGTACTTTTGGAGTTATTTAATTGACTATGAAATATCCCTAGACCGTGTTGATGTGTTTATATATACGTATTTTACTTATCTGAATTATTTTAGTTCGAAAGAAAGAAATAGTAGGGCTCCGCAAAAAGTACTAGTACTGTAAGTACTAGTAGTGTAGTGTTGTGTTTTAATAGATTTTATTTATAAAAAATTTATGATTTTGTCATCTGTCTGTGACTCAGTCTGTCTGAAATTTACATTCTAATAAATCGAGCTCAATATAAACAATCTACTTTATTCCGGGTATTTTCTACACGTATAGACTTTCTACAAATATCGACGACCCCCGTGGTCGAGTAGTGTGTACACCGGTTTTCATGGGCACGCCACTCCGAGGTCCCAGGTTCGATTCCCGGCCGAATAGATGTAGAAAAATTTCATTACTTTTCTATGTTGTCTTGGGTCTGGGTGTTTGTGGTACCGTCGTTACTTCTGATTTTCCATATCACAAGTGCTTTAGCTACTTTCATTGAGATCAGACTAATGTTTGTAATGTTATCCAATCAGCGTCCAAGCCAGGATTAAAAACATCAATTCACGGGCATTAACGTTCTTTGCAGTAGTCATTCTTTAAACTTAGTGGTAAACGACATGGCAAAGTCCTCACTGGAAGCTACAATTTTTTGAATACTGTGCAAGAAATATATGTTTTTTTTCCACTTCAACATTAAGTTGGTAAATTTTTTTGAAGAATGTAAAAGGTATAACTCTAAAACCACTTAGTGACACAAGATGGGAAATTCAAATCGAAGCAACATAACTACTAAGACATCAAATAGGACATGTTTACGATGCATTGTTTTGTAATTACCGAAACACAGATATGGATACCTCCGCACGAGACGAAGACGAAGCTTTGGGTTTGTTGAACCAAATTAAACAGTTCAAATTTTTATGTTCTATTATAATTTGGTACGAAACTTTGAATCGCATAAACCCTATTAGTAAATTAATGCAAAGTAAAGATTTTGACTTAGTTTCCGTCATTAAATTACTTAAACATAAAAAGATTTCTTTGAAAACTCACGTTCAGATGAGTATTTTACTCAAGTCCTTGAAGACACCAAATTCTTAGCTTCTGAAATTGATTGCGAGGTGTTTGACTTTGAAATGTGGCTAGACCTCGTGCACGATCCAAGAAAAAGCAATTTACTTATGAGTGTGTTGACGAACCAATCACGTAGCCTCGTCAAAAATATAAAATTGAAGTATTTTTTCACATTATGAATACAGCCATAAACTCCTTAGAATTAAGATTTACCCAGATTTCTGAGGACAGTAAACATTTTGCTTTTTTGTTGAATTGTTAGAACATTGTAAGAACCTCAAGGCTATTTTAACTCATGAGAACTCAAGCGATATAAATGCATTAGAACTTTGTGAGGAGTTGCCAGTCCTTTGTATGTTTTAAATAGTAATTTATCTCCGCAAAATGTTTTGAAATTTGTAACCAATTTAAGATTTGGCCCAAATATACCTATTGCGCTCAGGTTCCTTTTAACTCTACCAGTAACAGTCGTAAGTGGTGAAAGCAGATTTTCTAAATTGAAAATTATAAAAAAATGTCTGCGATCCACCATGACACAGAATAGATTATCTGGATTGGCTATGATTTCTATAGAATACAAGGTTTGCGACACTATAAACTTATCTGATATTATTAAAAGATTTTGCAGAAAAAAAGTGCGAAGAAAAGTACTATAATTACGAGATAGGTTTAATATTCTCCGAAATTTTTTTTAATTTACACATTTTCATTATTTTTAAAAATACTTAACTGATTTGTTTTGTAGTAACATAACTAATTGTTTTTTATCAGTATTACTTTTAAAACAAATCTTTTGTTGTGTATTTTTAATACGTACCGTATGAACCTTAATAAATACATATGAACAGATTGACCATAATAAACAATTAAACAGCTTGGTCCTAATCTTTGTAACTGCTTAAACGATTTTGATGGAAAATGTTTATTGTTCCTTTAGTTAAAGGGCCATGAAGCAATCATACATAGGCAAGATTAGCCTGAAATAGGGAAATATAACACAAGGGAAAAGAGGCCTATACGCAGCAGTAAGTCGCAATAGATTGTTGATGATGATGAGGATAAAGTTGAAAGGTACATAACTATATTGATAAAGAAATATAGAAATCCATCCATTTAGTAGTTTCTGTGAAATTCTTTAATAGACATACATTGTATAGTTATACTAACATAAAAACACTCATCAACTTTCGTATAGGTCACTTCTTCAGAAGGCCCAATAGACTGACGTGAATATTATAGGTAGGTATAATCCCAACAGTATCACGTATTTTATGTAGGTACTTGTATACTTAGCATCCCCCAACAAAACTAACTCATGACTTATATGATTCTCTGTATGTAAAGGGCGGCAAAAATGATCTTTGCCCGGAGCGGCTAAATAGCTAGATCGGGCCCTGTCTGTACATACATATGTATATAGCAAGTCTAGGAAAACTCACATATGGTCATCTGATCCCAAACTAAGCAAAGCCTGTACTATGGTAACCAGATATGTTAATACATATTATTATATTTATTTATTTTATTTATTTATTTTTACACTTCCTGCATTTTTAATGCAAAGGCGGACATAATGCTATATAGCATTTTCTGCCAGTCAACCTTAGGGTGGTGCAGAGATGATTGTGGCAGGTGTATAAACTACAAAGATTGAAATAGTAATCCAACATTAAACTACTTTTTATATTATATATAAAAATTATGATAATACATACATATATAAATAATACTTAGCTATAAATACTATATAAAATGAATATATACATATACATACGTATATTTAATACACAGTGTAAAAAATGTAAGAGATGATGTTTCTATGGTCTTTCAAGTGGCATTTTGATGTAAAACTGGCGCACCTTAGGCCTAAACGAGAAACGATTCGTCGCCATCCTAATCTCGAGAGGGAGCGCATTCCAGAGAAGTACAGATTGTACAGTGAAAGAAGAATGTACAAGGCTTGAGCTATGAGAAGGACACGAAAGAAGAGAATTATTAGAAGACCGAAGATATCTGCCATGGTTGGAGCAGCGGTATTGAAAGTAAGGAGCTAGGGCTATTAGATGAATGAAGTAAAGTGAAAAGAGTAGTCAACGCGCGCATATTACGACGCTGACGTATAGGTAACCATGACAGCTGTTTACGATATGAGGACACATGGTCATATTTACGGAGATTAAAAATGAACCGAATGCAACTGTTGAGAAGTCGGTCAAGTTTATTGAGTAGATCTGCATTCAGGTCGAGATAACACACATCACCATAGTCGATTATAGGAAAAACCAAGGTCTGCACGAGCATTGTCTTATTATATCATCTTAGTTTGATTTATTTAATCCCTTTAGCTTGGGAATTTCCAAAAATAGTTTTCTTTGTGCTCCCTTACACTCCTCAGGAGGAACATACATATCAAATTTCAGTTTAACACTAAATAGAAGGGAGGCGATTATATATAGGTAAAAAGTTTAATAATTAAACTTATTCTCAATTTATCTATCTCTTCTCTATAATAGACGTTATAAGTAACAGGAAGCACACTGTTTTATAGTCTGGTGTCTCAAATTCCATGGCTTTAAACCGGAGTTCCTAGTTTCAACTTTATTTTTAACTTTATAAGGTGGTTTGGGCACGTGGAGAGGATGGATGACGAAAGATTGACCTAGCAGATATATAAGGCAATTGTGAATGAGACAGGACGAAGGCGGACCTAGGCGGACGTTCTCTGACCAGATTGGAGACATCCTAAAAACAGGACAGGTTAGAAGTACCCTGAACGGAAGATCATGCATGAGGAATCTGATGGAAGTGAATGAAGCAAGAGAAATATGTCAGGATCGTTGCAAATGGCATTCTTTAGTCTCTGCCTCCCTCTCCGGGAAACAGGCGTGATATAGATATAGTCTATGTATGTATGTCTGTTTAATTGTGGGCTATAAACTTACTAATGAATTATGTAACGGGTCTGAATCGTGTTAACTGAACGAAAAGAAAGAAGAAATACCTTTCTATTTGCCCCGACGTTTCGGCATGGGTTACACCTGCCGTGGTCACGGGATGACTGATGTCCGTCAGCGCTGCCTCCGAGAAGTGCGAGTTTCGGAAACTACCCTCATTTGGTCTTCACAATTATTAACATTTATAAGTTCGGAACTGTCGGTACTTCGACACACAACACTAATGGTATCTTCACACTGGCGCGTAATATCACTTCATTTCGTTCAGTTAACACGATTCAGACCCGTTACATAATTCATTAGTATGTGTACAAATCGTGGTAGTTTAAAAGTGGCTATAAACTTATTCTCAATTTATCTATCTCTACTCTCCAATAGATGTTATAAGTAACAGGAAGCACACTGTTATATAGTTTGGTGTCTCAAGTTCTATGGTTTCAAACCGGAGTTCCTAGTTGCAACTAGATTTTTAACTTTATAATTGTGGTCTATTATGTATCGTAATTACTAGACTTTAATGAACTTGCCAACATTCTACGGGATAATAGAACAAAATGTTTATAAGTAAAGTATACCTAAGTACCGATACTCGATACAAAACATAATATTTATACACATTTAAGTTAGAAGCACTTTAGAACATATATTATGTAGTGAGGAGAGCTTAGAGGGCACATAGCTCGAAGAACCGATGGCCGTTGGGGCAGAAATGTTCTGGAGTGGCGGCCACGTACCGGACCACGCAGCAGAGGTAGGCCTCCCGCAAGGTGGACCGACGATCTCGTCAAGATCGCGGGAGGCGGTTGGATGCGGGCGGCTCAAGACCGGTCTGTGTGGAGAACCTTGGGGGAGGCCTATGTCCAGCAGTGGACGTCGTTTGGCTGATATGATGAGGAGAGCTTAAATTTTGCTTGGATGCTGCTGTCAGCAGTTGGTCGACTAACTCGACAAGGTAGTGCTAACCGCTCCATAGAACATCAACGTAAAAAAAACACGTCCATAGGCCATCACGACCGATGAATGCCACTCGATCAAGAAATAGAACCAGAGTTAAGAATTTATACCTTAAAAGGCTTAAATAAGTATTTATACCTCGGTTTAGCTACACTTTGAAGGATAAAAAACGCCTCATCATAATCTTAGAGTTGTCCCGGTTGCAATCTAATCATTCGTCCTTAACGCCGTGGTCCGCTTTTAAACTTCGACGGACAGCAAGCGCTATAGGCTTCATAACAATAAATCTTCTGTCGTCTTTCGTTCACTGTCTTTTAAAGCCTTAATATGATAAGTAAGATAAATTAAATTTTGTCTAATGACCTTAAAGTAGAAGCATAGGTACGTAAAATTGTACATACCATATTTTATTTTCGTCCAGTTTTGTTATAAAACCGAGGCACACTTTTATTTCGCCTTATTTCCAATTACACGTTATCAACCCCGACCATATTATGCTCTTATTTTTATAAGAAATAAGCGTGTCATAAGTTTCGTAATAAATCTAGAAACGAGAGAGAAATCATTCTACACGTGTTAGTTCCAAAAACGAGCAACATTTCCCTTAGTAAAAGTTCACTGCTTTGTGATCGGTATGTTACCTACTTGTTTACAAATATTTTGTGCATTTTAGCGAAGTATTTAAGTAAGATTTATTTTATTACTAAGCTCGGGTGAATTATACTTACACCTAAATCTCTCACAGAAATCACAATATCTATAGACGAAAACCGTACAAAAATATATATTATTGTGTTATTTTTGTATAGTGTAATTGACCTTTTTAATATTAGCCTTCTATGTTTACCTCTATATAGGTGTATAAACCTATTAAAAAATAAAATAAAATAACAGCACTATCTGTTAAATTAACGAACAGCATTAAATGAAAATAGTGGCAAAACAGGGCTCTCAAAGTTAAAAGTGTTTTAAAATATTTCGTGCGGTTGTGTAAATATCTAGCCCACTTTAATACAACGCGCGGTTCGTTCTACTGTAACCTGATATTCAGATGTTGAGGTGAATTTCCGGCCACACGTCAATACATTAAATCTGTTACGATTTGAGCAACCCCGCCACTGGAGCATATTCTGACGTAGGCCATATGAGATAATCTTAGGCTATATATTGAGATAATATTTTAGTGGATACACTTGCGAGAGTGGATCGTATTCAGACGTCAAAGATTTACATACATACATAGTCTCACGCCTATAACCCCGAAGAGGTAGGCAGAGGTGTATTTCTACACCCACTCTTCGCCAGATATACTTTAGTCCCACGTTATAAAGGGCGAGCCTATTGCCGTACCGGGCACATTTCCAGACTCCGTGCTGTTACTGAGAATTTCGTGACAGAAAAACCCAATAACACTGCCCGACCCAGGAATCGAACCCGGGACCTCCCGATCCCACGCGCACATTTATGCCGCAAGACCAACGAGGCAGTCGTATAGGGTTTGATGTCGAGTTTTCCGTCTCTACGCAAAGATGGTATTTGCATCGTGTTATCCCTTAGTCGCCTCTTACGACACCCACGGGAAGATAGGGGGTGGTGACACTTGTATTCTATGCCATCAACCACTCGGCCACGCGGCACGTCAAAGATATATGTAACTCAAATGTTCCTTATTCTTCTTTTTTCTTCGCCTTATCCCATTATCTGGTGTCGGTTATCCTTGTCTGCCTTCTCCATTTTGCTCTATCTTGGATAGTTCCTTATTAATCAATATATTTACAAACGCGAAAGTGTTACCATTTTTGTTCTGTTTACGGCGCAATGAAAAGGACGTGGTTGAAGGGTGTTTTTATGGCAGTATAACACAACACCTATGGATTTTACCTGCTGAAGGATTACCCTCGGCTATTTCTAATTTATATTCCCAACGTTACATGTATTAATTTCCAATACAGCTTTGGACTATGTTTCAATTGAGGCATTAAAGGATGTAAATTCAATTGAACTTCCCTTCTACACAGTTAAATTAATTTCGAGCATTAATTGTCAACCTGTCTCAATTTTTGTAAACTAAAATAAGCAAGAGAACAGTTCGTCCAAGCTTAATTCGTTCACTGAACCTGAGGTTTCTTTAACCACAGCAATCAATATTTCCTAACGGGACAGTCATCATCACCTATTTTATAATAAAGACGACCCTCGCAATGAATACTCAAGTAAATTCAACGTCTAAATCAACGAGAGTAGCGATAGAATCTAGTAATAAATCGACATTACTTCGTTGTATGGAATCATTAAGGAGATTCATTTCGTCTAACTAGGATTTCTTTGTAAAGCGCTTTAAGTTCTTTACCAACTCTTAAAGCTCTCAAACGAAGAGATATTTAAGTAAAGCTGATGCAACTTTTTCTGTCAGATGAATGTTATTACTGGTATATTAGCGTTTACAGCTTGGAGTTGGATTGGATAGACCAATAAGCGGCTCCCGGCCCTCAAGACAAAAAGACTTGGATGCAACACGAATAACGCGAGGATGATGATGAATGATGAACTTCGCGGAATTGGATTAATACTCGCAAGGGATGAAGAAAATGTAGCTTATGGCCTTCCACGAGGTTTTAGCTTACGGAGTAAGCTTTGTGAATACATTTGAACGTCAGTCTCGGCAAAAATACTGTATTGTATGCTTGATGACAAAGAAACGATTGAAACAGACATCTTCGCAATCAATGGAATAGGTTACCGATACAGTTATCCAATAACGTGATTAAGATGCAGAGATACTGATGTACAAAGCTGCCGAAATTAGATGCAGCACCTGTGTAGCTTAAAACAGCGTATGTACATATTGTGTACCTGACCTAGTGCCCTGTGTGATAGAAATAAGTGATACAGGTGACAGGTCGTAAATTAAATGCCAAAATAGGCCCACCGGGTTTATTACTGGCGTAAATCTTTAAACGTATGCGTCGCACTGCAGTGTGTGTGGCCGTAGATCACATAGAGCACTCGCCGAAAGTAGCACTTGCAGAAGACTTTTGCACCACGTGGCACAAAATGAAAACACAACCACTAGTTGTAGAACTAGCAAACACAACACCATTATCAAAAACTAAACTAGGTCAAACTATTCAGGTATAATAAAATACAAGTCGTGTATCAAAACGTAAACCAATCATAAACGTCGGCTGTAGTCTAGAATGTTCACAAAAACAACATATTTACGAAGATTTATTGCCGACTGTCTTATAGAGATTGAATTCGGGCATACAACGTTGCGTAAGCGTACTGAGTGAGAATTAAATGGATTATACTAGATATCAAGCTAACTATTAAAAACGTTTCTGCAAGGTTAAATGTCTACTGTGATGTATTTAATGCGTTCACAGTTACTGTGTAAGTATTATTAGCAGTTAGTAGTTAAGTATCTGGCAGCTGAAGCAAAACTTATCGAAGTCTAAGTTTAATTTGACATAAAATACTGTTTTAACTTTTTAAACTATAGGAATAGAATACGTTTATAAATAAATACAACGTTGCATTATATAGATATGTATTGGCGCCCTATGCGGGTCAAGCCACAAATGGTTGATGATACAGCAGAAATGTAAAATAACTACTCATGACTCATGTGTTATACAACAAAAGAGCTTAATTTAAGCGGCATGCTATCACTATTTTGAAGTATTTTGTTCATTTTGGTAAACTAAAAGGAGCTTTGTAATATTTATAATATGAGTTTAAGTCGCGTAATTATTTTAAAATATAGGTAAAATACAAAATACACCAGCCGTGGTCACGGCTATGCCGAAGCCTCGAGGGAAATATAAGGTATGTTACCTATATTTTCAAATAATTACACGACATGGACCCGTTTCATTAATATTACTATGTGTACTCTCGTGAAAGTTTAAACGTAGCTTTTTCTATTTCAAGAACAAAACCATTATATAAGTGAAACTTAGAAAACTTTAAAGATGTTTTAGTGTCAATGGAATAAAAAGTAATAGAAGTCTGGAAGGTCAAGTTTTGTATAGATATGCATTTTGTTGCTATTTAATGGTGTCATGGTACGGTTGGCGCATTGGTGGAAATGAATATTTTGGCAACCACCATTAAGTACATCAGTTACTGCAGTGTAAACGACTTCTGTTCATGACCGTCAGTAGCTGAAAGAGTTGATAAATCTGCAATACTATAAATAGACTATGAGCTATTACTCAGAGTCAAGCACACCGTTTTTAAAGAACTAAATTGAGATCCCAAAACAAAGCAAATATTTGCATTAAAACTTAGCCGATCCACATCGGAGACTCTTACAGATTAATCTTAATGGCATCGATAAGATAAACAGATTTGATAAAAAAAATTATGAGTAACTTTGTAAACTGGATCATAAGATTAAACTTTTTAGGGCCGATGATTTGTAATTCAATGTCGGCCGTTTGTGAAAAACGTCAGTGGATGGAATAAGTTAATAGGAAATCTGTCGGTGGCCTGAATAAGTGATGAAGCTTCGAGACCTCGGGCCGGCGGATCGGGGGCCAAAACACATCCACTTCGTATATGTTAACTCATATTACATAAGGGATATTGTGGGATTTCCACTCAGTATGCTCATAAAAACATGATAACGGCTTTACATTTTTGTGGCCAGAATTAAAAAGTAGACGGCTCATTTTATTGTGTTTTTATTTCTAAAAGCAGGAGAGTAATAACTTTTATTTCTGGCTCGAGAAAGTAGCGTCCGAAGTTACTATCTCTTCAAAAATAAAAGCTCATTCACCATTTCATTTCGTTTATATATAGTTACTTTTGTTTTTATGACATTAATATACTTCATGCGTATGTTAATTTATAAAATACTGTTGTTCAGAGAGAGAGCTGTAGTTCACTATTGAAAATCCAATTATATGTTGATGCTGTCTTTTGTTTCTCCAAATTTAGACTAACTACAAATGAAACCTGAATTCCGCTCACATTTTACCAAACATTTTAACGTTCCCCGAAATTTCACAATAAAATGGATTTGAAAACATTTTACAATTCTAAGCACTGTGGATAACACGAGGGTGGAATAGTTCTGGGAAATATAATCTAAAATCACTTTGTCCGAAGCTTGAAAACGTCGCCCGCAGTTATGCTTGCGTTACAAGTCCGACGAGATAGTATTTTTTTACTGTCAGCTCCAATTGGGAATTCAATTTCGTTCTCAAAACGCAACAAGTTCGAGTAAAAATTGGGACCATGTCGTCATATCGGCCAACGGTCGCGTGCAAAGTTAGAAGCATTAATTTGCATACTGGAGCTATGTCGGTCTTCATATTGAATATTCAAAGGGCTTGGCTAGTGGGCGCCGGCAAGTACCCAACTGCGCCTAATACTATGATTATTTTATGTAACCTCTTACTGCGGTTTTAACTTTTCATCAAGTAAACCTAGAAGGTCATAGAAACGTGACTAACGAATGAACATGTTCAGTGAATCGTGAGTAATTGTTTGTTCTTTTCTTTGTAAATTACAAAACCAGTCAAATACCACAGAATTAATTTGGCCGCATTCGGAGAAAGGTCATTTAGGACAAGCCAAGCGTGCTTTCGCTTTAACTTCCAGTCGATATTTATTTTACAGCTTATGACTTTGTTTAGGACCAGAAGTACCGACGCATAGTTAGTATTGTTACCGCCTCATGAGCCGCCTTATAGTTATTAAATTTTGTGAACGTTCGAGGCTCTAAAGCCCTACGCTCACAAATAAAATCTACTGAACTAATTCTGGTGAAACATACACATCTCTATAACCCTTTGACTACAACGTCTTCTCTGCTGAATAATAGGATGAGGCTTTGGGTCCGATTTCCATCTTAAGAGACAACCCGTTGTGTTATTTACAAATTGTTACTACGAGTCTGAAGACAGTTTGAGTGTCCATTGTGTCCGTTAGTAGTATGTAAAACCGTCGTGACACAAGACTTATTCTCAGGATTTTGGGAATTGCTTAAATTAAAAAGGTGTATTATAAAAATTATTTAGTCAACCTTATCTACATATGTAGGTATGTTCAACCTGTCATACGAAGATAATTCGGGGTTTAGGTCGGTGAATATAAATCATGTCCATTTTTCAAACGTGACATTTTATATGTAAATTTATTTTAGAATAGATAAATTGATAACACTGTACGGCGTATTGCGGCATTTTGATTAAAACATTTTTTTTAATGTGCTCTTATACAGAAACTCCTATGTTATAGAGTTGTTATTCCGATGCTATACCCTACTTCCTACTTTTATAATAAACTGCACCCTAATCCATACCCCATTATCCCTTAATTCAAAACACGTCAAGCGAAATTGGGTTCACATTTGGTCGAATTTCATAAGAGAGATTGATCGAGAACGATTGATGGAGAACACGCACCTTTTATTGAGAAAATTGTCGAGGAAATATAAGCGTCAGCTGTAAAACATTTTTGTTCAATAAAAATGAGGCGGCAGGTCACAGGGCGAGGCGAGAGAGGCACTTGTCGCACCGCCGGCGATTAGCGAATAGCGAATAGGACAAACAATTCAGAAAGAGTTGACTAGCGGCGAGGGCATAGTTACGCTAATTCTGTTGCCGGACTATCAAATTATACTCATGTGACGGGCGGTTACTCAGTACCACACCCTCGAAGCGTCTAGGTTGGTTCACGTTAGTCCTGTGCACAGTGCAACACGCGCAACCCAAGTGCTTCAAACATGTATCTCTGGGCAAGTTTCTCTGAGCGATTGTTATTTTTGATAGCTTATGTTAATCAGTGACAAACTAATGGAGCGAGTATGAACACTCAGCAATCACCTACAAAGCCTGCATCAAATCGGGTATAGGTATTCCTCGAGCGTCCGCTTGTGCACCCAGCGTCCGTTCGGCGTACACCCAGCGTTCACCGTGTATTACAGAGTGAACGTAGAGCGCACGTCGGGCTTACGCGAGGTACCCTCTCGAGAAACGTGCACGCCCAATGTGTGGTTTAAGGAATGTTTACCTATTATTCGTTTCTTGTGCGAGAAAATTGCCTATAGTTCGCCTCCTCGCTGGCAGTGAGATAACTGCCCAAAGCGGGTGAGGCGAGTGAATCCGCCTTTGTGTGAACAATGAACAGAGGTGTCATTAACGACAGCGTTTATGTCGTGCAACATTACAGCGTGTTGCTTGTGACGCGGCTTTGATACAAAAAGAGATAGACATACTAATAGCAGTGGGGGTTATGCAGTACATTGGGCAGAGAAAATGAGACAGCTGTGATTTGTTTGTATTGTCTGTTTGCTTTTTGTATACTTTTTATATTTAGATTTTGTGTGATGATAGATATCAGGTGACAACGGAACCGAAGATAAGATGGGTCCTGAATTTCTGTTTTGATTTTTATGCCACATTAAAAGGTAAAATGGTTCCTTTATAGGATCACTTTATTGGCCATTTGGCGGCGTGTCTATGTGTCAAGGTCTTATTTCTCAGGGACGCTTAAATAAAACCCATAGTCCTTAATGCTGTAAAACTATCTTGATTACATACCTTCGTAAAGTGCATTATATTTAATTTATTCTCAGTGTGTCATCTCCAGTGGCCTTGAGTGTACCGTACCTTAAACATATTCCATTGTTGAACAAACAAGAGCCGAAGGTCCTTCGGACAGATGGCTGGCGGTGTCGCCATACATTTATCGTTGACAAATGTGCACTTTGTTCTTGTGAAACATTCTCTGAATATAAAAAAGCTTACATAGTACATATGTGTCCCTGGACAGGTAGACAGTGGTGTTTTATATCTAGATAGGATATTAAAATATTGTTAAAAGTAGTTTGACATATCCGGAAAACTAACAGAACGTGATAATCGCGCAATAATCCGCTCAAATTGACGGTAGCACATTGAAATTAAACTACAGTTTACGGATTTTATCGCGTTATATTGGTTTCACTGGTTATTAGTTATTACATTTAAACCGAATGATCTAGAAACTACATTTTTATTACTAGCCGACGTTTCGAATTCTTTACAGGATTCATGTTCACGGCAGACTGAGGTGATATTTGTCTTTGTCTTGAATTTAAAAGTTATCTCGAAGTACCCGAACATTTTTCAACTATTGGTGTTACTATCTACGCAGAATGTGCTCACTGTGTCTTGATGTCTTCTGGTGACTTTGTCCTTCTTGGGTTTCATTAGCCTGATAACAGGGTCCCAAGCTGGAGGAACATTCCAACCATCTTCCCTATTGAAAGTAGGATGTTTTTTAATTTCAATAGCTTCACGTATCATTCTTGGAATAAAGCGGTGTTCTTTTGCGAGTATCTGTGGTTTATGAAATCGCAGGTAATGGTTGGTTCCTTGTTCTACATGTTCACACACAGCAGACTTCGTCGAGCGTTTGTGTTTAATGTCAGCTATATGTTCCTTTAGTCGAATGCCTATGCTTCTCTTGGTTTGTCCAATGTATGAGAGCCCACACTCACAGTCTATCTTGTAAACCCCGGCCTCTTGTAAGGGTAACTGACTCTTGACAGGTGGTAATAATTGGTTTATCTTCGTTGGCGGCTTGTAGAAAGTTTTGATTGAAGCTCGCTTCAAGATGTAGCCAATCTTGTCGGTCACGCCCTTGATGTATGGGAGGACAGCAGGTTGTCTTTCTACTGTGGCTGGCTTGTTCTTCGGGGATCTGTGACGTTGGCGCGGCGGTCGGAGCTTGCTGTCTTGCAGAACTTGCTTGACATGTTGAAGCTCGGCGTCTAGGTGTTTCTTGTCACAGATCCCTCGGGCTCTCTGAAACAAAGACATTCCGGTCCGGGGACATGTCGGCTAGTAATAAAAATGTAGTTTCTAGATCATTCGGTTTAAATATAATAACTAATAACCAGTGAAACCAATATAACGCGATAAAATCCGTAAACTGTAGTTTAAATTCAATGTGTAACATTTGCGTAAACCTAAGAAAATATTATGATGGTAGCACCTTGAATGTACGGGTACAACTAGAAGTCAAATACAAAATTCTCTATTATTAATGATTGATCTCTCAAGAAAATAATTTAGGTGATTTCAACTTTAATCAGCAAAAAACGAAAAGAGAAAACTTGGTGAAACAAGTCGTTTTTAACGGCATATCCATTAGTTAATGATTAACTTGGGCATGCCCCCTATAGCGTATACAAGCATATTGATATGTTTAAACCTTTACCTAAGTATCAAAGACATACGATAGAAACATTTCCTACCCACTTCTCTTTTCACAAATTACCGAGAACTACATAAAAAAACCCGAACTCAATTTTACCGCGACGAAATTCAAGTTAATTTCCAAGTTGATATTTACGCGTAACAACTGTAACTTCCGCAACACTGCGAAAGATTTCCCGGCAGACAAGATGAAGTAGTAATATAACAAGTGAACTGAATTACCAAAGTAGGTCTCAGCAGAATAATTAATTGTGACAGCCAGGTAGCCGACACGACGCCGACATAGTTTGGCTTTTAGTTGCTACGTGCCTTGCACTGTTTAAAACTTCTTTGAGGGTGTTAATGGGATTTTATTAGCTTGGTTATTGGATTTTCGTATAGTTTGAAGGTGGCTACGCTAATGTAGATGTTTTTTTAGAACCAAGACGGGAATTGTAATACACCGTATGTGTCAGTGTCAACTCTGGTGTCGGAGTTTTCAGACCACCGGATAGCGTCCAAAATGGCGCAACGATTCCTGTCGTGGGACAAGAACTGGGACTGACCGCTTTATGTGCCGTCCGACGGACGCAAACTACACTCAGACTCGAAACAATAATTTGTGGAACACTAAAAATATTGTCCAAAATTTGAATTGGGGATCAAGCCAACAACTGTTCGAGACGACAAGATACACAAAATTCGAATTTTATAATACATTCGAAGAGTTACAAAAATATTATATCTGCGTTACTTTTTTCAACCACAGAACCCGTTCTTTTTTAAAAAAAATAATTTACTTTCTTATCTCCAGAGAAAATACATCGCGGCTACATTTTCAACCATCTCACGTCAGAATAGAGTGCCTCTAATGTTATTTAAAAGAGTCAGACAACAATATTATTTACCTTTAAAAATACTTGCAAAGTAAGCAGCTGAGTAGGTTCGTTTTTTAACTTGGCACAGCCTGGTGAATAAATATAATGTAACTGTAATAAAGTGAAATATGTATAAATAAAATTCTTGCGACTTGGATTGACTGACAGACGCGTCACAGCCAAAACTATTGGGCGTAAGAAGCTGAAATTTGGCATACATGCCTAGGAATATACATGTATATTCCTAGGCATGTATGCCTAGGAATATACATGTATATTCCTTGAGGACCGTAGAAGTGCACTAAGAAGAGACTTCCTAAAATTCCCACGGTATCGGGGAGAAACGGATTTTTTTTGTACAGTTATAGGCGGAAAACTAGCAGACGGAAAGCCTGATGGTAAGCAATTACCGCCGCCTATGGACACAAGCAACACCACAGGAGTCACACGTGCATTGCTGCCCCTTGAGGATGAGAAAAGCGGTAGGATAAGGAGTGGGATGAGGGAGAGGGAATAGGGGATAGGGCCGCCGGCACTCTGACTCACCGAACGAAAGGCAACAGTTTAGGTACTGTTACTTTACGTCGATTTTCTGTGAGACCCTCTCACATTACTTCCCCGGTCGAGCCGGCCCATTCATGCTGAAATCAGCAAGTAAATAATAGCAATCAGCAAGTAATAATATCAGCATGTAAATACCGCAAATAAATAAAAAAAGGCGTGCGCATAGCTGTGGGCATCATCTAATACCTTATAATTTGCCCTGAGGTTTTCGTCATCCCGTGACCACAGCTGGTGTGATTTAAGCCCAACATCGGGTAGAGTAACTCTTTGATATTTTTCGGTAGCAGTATCCAATCCTTACGTAAAAACACTCTACACTCTATGTAAAATAATGCCATCAATAACTATCATTGCTCATCTGTTTACTATTTAATTTTATTCAATAATTTACATAAAATTCACACATGGCTACCCTACATATAAAAAAAAAAATTGTTCTCTAAAGTGAGATTTATGCTATTGTAGAGTAACATTGAATGGGGTGTACTGGACCGTTTACGAAAATATTTCACGAATGCCGACGGCGGCGGGCAGACCAGTGAACTATGGAATAATATTTTCGTATAATATTTTCTAGAAACGTATAATATTTTCTAGAAAACCTTACTAACCTACTTTTTGTATAGAAACGAATAACTATATATCACGTACCACGGTATTGCAAAAACTTAACATTCCAAGCTATTAAATTACTGATATATCTTTTATGCCTAGGTTGGATTACGATCAAAGAAAATGTCATTACTTTTTAAATCATCGTCATCTTCTTAACGTTATCTTGGTAAAAGACCTTGTAGCTCAATGCCCACCTACTAGTGTTACTTGATTTGACAGAATATTAGCTTCCCATAGAACATAAATGTCATCTGAACTCCGGAATCCAAAAAGATAGCAGAACTGCACGACTTAGACCATGGTCAATATTTTTAAAGGTCCTTTTAGAGTTAGTCTATCTCCCCAAAACGACTGCAAAATATCTTCCCGACAGTCGGGACCAACGACGCCATAATACGCTCTCCGACGCACGGGTTAAGCGACCATTAACAATTTAATACGGACATGAGTTCGAAAACTTAGTGGTGCGCGCCGTGAATCTGCCCTCAGTGCCTTCTGCATGGCAATCTGCTGGTATCCCCACTAGGCTAATACTGCTGGTATAATAAATACACAGGTACATCTGTATACCTAGTCTTGCCATAAATATTGTAACAAAGAAAAAAAAATTTATTTAATTGCAAATAACATTTATTACTTTTACAGTGTTAACACACTGTAAAAGTAATAAATGTTATTTGTTTTTGTTTAATACATAAATATAAAACAATTTACAATATAAAAAGCTTATTCGAAGTGGTCTGCAATACAGTCCTTTAAACGTTGAGGCCAGTTATCAATAGAAGCACGCACTCTTTCCATAGGAAAATTCTTCACTGCCAATCGTATGGATTGTTTTAGGCACTTCAAATTATCGTGGCGTTTAGAGCAAGCCGTACTCTCTAAAACTGACCATAAATCATAATCCAGCGGATTAAGATATTAAGATCGGGACAAGACGACGCCCAGTCTTCAGCTCTGATGAAGTCCGAAACGTTCGCTTCCAACTATGACTGCGTGGATCGAGCTTTATGACCCGGTGTCGAGACTTGCTAGAAGGACCATTCGTGGCTTTTGAACATGGTGTTGTTAAGGGGCTTAACTAACTACCTTCTAAAGAATGGTATTTTGATACACTTGTGCCGATGTTTTGATACCTTGTTCACAAAAATTTGGCTCAGTCACTCCTTCATAGCTAACACCCCACCAAACCATCACTGAAGTCGGATAATGCCCACGTTGCACTCTGTCGACTAATTGGGAAGCTTCCTTAGAGCTTTGAGCATAAATACGGTCATTTTGTTTGATAAAATGTTGTTCAATAATTGTAAAAAATAAACATCCGTAAACAAAATTTTTCTTTGACCTCCCTTTGCGTACCGCTTCAGTAGTTTTTTCGATTTTACCACCCTATTCTTATTTAAATGATCAGTTAAGAAATGACCAGTGCGTCCCTTATAGGCTGCAAGTCCTAAGTCATCTTTTAAAGTACGCAACATGGTTCTATCTTCATCTCCCGAGATAAAATCTTTTACTTTCGGACAGGATTTCTTAGTATTCTTTCCCTTACTGCTTTGACCACGTTTTACGTACGAACACTACGTGGACGGCTAGGTCTTTTTCTGTCACGAACAGAGGAGGTCTCATTGTACCTATTAATAGCCCGGTACACAAACATTTGACTAATACCAAGTGTATGGAGAGTTTAAAAAATTGCTTTTGGCTCCATACCCATTTTGTGTAATGCAATCACATCGATTCGGTTCTCTTTATCACCACACTCCATTTTTACATCGCAAAATATTGTACAATGTATTGGCGCCAAAACAAGAAAACACAATAAACAATTGTATAAAAATGACAGATACCCAATTCAAATGTAATTTTTTTTTTATTGTAACAGTATTTATGGCCAGACTAAGAAAGATTTGCGATTCTGACCGACTGACAGAAAAGCTACAGATAGCCAAAACTATTAGGCGCAGGAAGCTGAGATTTGCATAGGAGTACACTAAGAAAGCTGAAACAAATTTAAACTTAAAAAATAATGTGCGGTCGTATCTGTGGCATCCTCTAGCTTTACCTATATAAAAACGAATAACTATATTTCACGTTCCGCGGTATTTCAATTACTTAACGTACCAGGCTATTAAAGCGTTATTCAAATAGCTTTATGTCACAATAAAATTATAAAATCACATTTTCATTTAAGTACGCAATGAAATGATCGGATTGCTTTGTTCTGTAAAATCATTTGTGTACGGTTTCTGATTTCTCGCTTTTATTATTGTTACTTACATTAATGTTGTATTGGAATCTGGTTTTGTTGCGAATGTTTTCAATAATTCAAACATTGCCGCCATGAATGATATGTTTTTAAATTTTGTAGATACAGTGTAGCACGCTGCAAAGTCAAGAAATAGACAACTGTTTTAGATAACTCTTCAAGCAGACTAAAAAATATGTTACTAGACTTCGCTCGTAGCCTGCCTACATGCATTACACCCGCATTCACCTAAAGCTTTCTCACTATTTATTGGTGAAAACTATACAAAACTCGTTCAGTAGTTTTTGAGTTTATACAGACAAAAAGCACGAAAATATGATTTCATTTTATTATTTGTATAGATAGAAAAAATGAAAAAAGTATACAGCACCTAATTAAGTTTTTATAGGACATGTAATATTGAGCAAAACATCAATGTTAAGGTGTCATTCTAAGTGATTATCGTCATTTTATTATCGAAAATCTTTACTATCCTATTTCCTAGAATCCTCTCCCATAATTTTGATCATATCACAATTTGAATAACCCATCAACCGCCGTTATGGGCGGCCGTGCCTGTTAAATTATAATTTTCTATTGTGGCATGGCATGTTGTAAATAAAATGCTGATAGGTCGTAATACAGCGCAGCGTACAAACGCTAATCGATATTAAAACGTTTTATCATGTAGTACTTTTTATCATAGGGGTGCATAGGGTTCCCACCAAAAAGGGGTGCATAGGGTTCCCACCAAAAACTTAGGGTCCCAAGCCAACCTCACCTGCAAGTGGTGCACCTGCCGAACAACGGACGAGGCTCTGGCAAACAAAATACCCCGATAAGCGGCAATAGGCTCGCTACCTATTACGTGGGATCAAAACACTGGCGAAAAGTGGGCGTTTAATATGCCTCTGCCTACCCCTTCGGGGAAACAGGCGTGAGTCTATGTATGTATGTATGTACTTTTTATCTATAATAAAATAGCCGATGTTTGTACCGCTGAACTATAATTCACTCAGTAATTCATAAATAACAACATAATTATAACCTCAAAGCATGACAGAACGGTACTACACAAAAATACTACTTCGTACATTTATCTAGAATACTGCTACAAGATTATGTAGAACGCCAGCGTTGTAGCATGACGTAGCAAGTGTCTACGACTGAGGGTATTCGCAAGGAAAGTAACATTTTATTTTAAATGTAATCCTTGGCACATGTTGCTCCCATGTTCAGCGAGATAGTGAACTATTTATTAGTCAATATCTAATAAAGTTCCTCTATTTTGCGATAGAAACAAAGAATATGCGTGTGATTACATATAGAATATTGCTCTCTGAAGTAGATGTTGTAAGGACTCATTCATTAAGAAAATTAATTCAATCACCCGCAAAATTAAATAACTCGAGTATTACTTATTAATTAAAGCCTGATTAGCTGTGATAATTTTCCTTTTAACTTCATTATAGGAACACGTTAATATTGGTTTGATGCGAAATATCTCGCAAATGGAATCGAGGTCAAAAAAAATGTGATGTAGATCTTATTTAAATACTTAGCGATACACTACACAGTGGGATAGTTGAATAAAGAATCTGTTTCTCTTATTTACACATGGAATCGACTCAAAATTTTATATTACCGTTTTAAAATGTGTCTAAATTGTGCTCTTTGCTTCTTCATTTCTTATTGTCCATGAGCAAACCCTCGGTGGACCATGAACCATGGCAAAACTATAACTGTGTGTACCATGAAACCTTAGAATGAAAGGAACAATGTTTTCGCTTCATAGATTTTAATAAAAGGACTCACATGACTTCTGTGCCCATCCCAGTCATACATATTTCTTAATATTAAGAATATTTACCTTATAATATTATTAGTGAGCGTATTATTCTAAGGGCAAATTTCACAACTGTATTATGTATTGCCCTGATTAAATTAATAATTTGGCAGATAAGGTCACTCTTATTTCTTTTCATCTCAAATAAAATTGAAAATGAATTATTGAATAAAATGAAGGTTTATAGATATACACTCGTAAATATACGTTTCCTCGACGGATGAAAAGTACAGAATATCAAAAGCGTGATTCGATTGCTGACATCGAGGGTTTACCGTGAACCTCTCGAAGTTACGACAAGAAAACTGTCAGAATACATCCATACTTCTATAAAGAAGTACATGAAATAGCTATAAACTTCGAAAATAAAAGGACCAAAATATTCAAGGACGGTAAAAGGCTTTTTCCCCATTCCTCGCAACCTACAGAATCCTTTGATAAATACGCAAACATCTATCAATCTTTGTATGGATTTAGCGAGCGAATAAAGAAGTTCACAATCAAGCATGTTCGACACAAAAAATACTTAGAATATATTAAAATTATTCCTTTTCTCTCGCACTTTATTAAAATGCTGCCTATAAGAAACAAAGCCACTGGATCACATTTATCAGTATCGCTTTGTATCCAATGAAAATGGCTGTATTACATGACAATCCGTGCCCGTCAGTGAACTTTTTTAAAGCTATAGATGTTTACTCATGAGAACGGATGCTTAGGTGTGCAAAGTAAATTGTCATACCGGCGTTGTACTTGAAATAGGAATTGTCGTCATCACTATCGACCTAGCTCGGAAGTGAGCTTTCTAGTCTTACCAGATTTGACAGTTTTTAGCGAAGTGAAGTGGAAACCACTAGAAATAAGAATTTTATTGCAGCTAGTATGCTATGCGCAAAAGTTATTCAAATCCAGCTATCTCGTATATGATAAACCCCAAACTAAGCAGAACTTGTACAACTTTCAGTTGACTGCATGTCTAGTTGGTATTTAAGCGGTCGCATTGCCAATAAGCGTTAAATAGGAGACGGATAGCCTGATGGTAAGCGATTACCGAAGATCATGTAGACAAGCGACATCATATGAGTCACAAGTGCGTTGCCGCTCTTTGGGCATGAGTGATGAGCACAAGGAGAGGGGGCTTCCGGCACTCTCACTCACCGAACAAAACGCAACAGTATAGATACTGTTACTTTAGGTCGATATACTGTAACAAGGTAGTTAGTACCTCCGGTCAAGCCGGGCCATTCATGCTGAAATCAGCAAGGCCCTACTATACTTCAGTACTTTATTGCTTTTCCATAAAGTGGTTACAGATGGTACATATATTCTTATTCTAGGTGCAATTATTAACATATAACATAATTTGTACATAAATAACATTCATCTCTGATTTAGTTGTAATTATTGTAACGTTATCCCTACTTAGGTGTGGTTAAATGAAAATCGTGGTTAAATGTTACAATTAAAAATCTGTTTAATTCGTCAAGGAAATCTAAACATCTTTTAGCAACGCATTAAAATGAAAAGTAATATATTTGTGCTAGTTAAAAAGGTAGAACCAGGATCGCGTGATTCGGCGATAGTAAGGGGTCTTGTTGAGGGTCCGGTTCCGGTGGTCATACAGAGTAGCTGGTGCACTTAGCTCGTGTGATGAGGCGGCTAGAAAGAGGGCCCGCGCTCCCAGCGCCTCCGTATTTATAGGAAGCCCGGTGTGGCGTCTGAAGTGAGTGGGAGGCGTGATCAAGACGTCATGTATTACGTTTATATATTTTCATTATAATATATATTTATGTAAGTATGGCGAATTAGTTTGACCAATAATTTTTAATTCAATAATTAGTAATTTTTTGTAACCTACATCATATAATAGGTACACCTACTTCATATCTCTCTGCTCCAGTCTAAGGTAGACTGGTAGATAATGCCTATAGCGTTAAGTCCACCTACATATTTTGTGTATATGAAGAATAAAATAAATAAATAAACATTCACTACATTGTATTTCAAATTAATAAATAGTTCTTAAAACTGTCTCCGTGGTCCAGTGGATAGCGTATGAGACTACTGATCGGAGGTAACGGGCTCAATTCCCGGGTCGGACAAGAGTGTTACTGGGTTTTTCCGAATTTTCATTAACAGCTCGGAGTCTGGTGATATGCCCGGTAACGGCAATAGGCTTGCCCCCTATTAAGTGGGACCTAAATATTCATGGCGAAATGTAATATTACACTTCTGCATACCCCTTCGGGGATACATATATATATATATATATATATATGTATCCCCGAAGGGGTATTATATATGGGTGCATAGGGTTCCCACCAAGAACTAAGGATCCCAAGCCAACCTCACCTACAAGTGGTGCACCTGCCGATCAACGGACGAGGCTCTAGCAAACAAAATATCCCGATATATAGCGGCAATAGGCTCGCCACCTATTACGTGGGATCAAAACACTGGCGAAAAGTGGGCGTTTAATATGCCTCTGCCTACCCCTTCGGGGAAACAGGCGTGAATCTATGTATGTATATATATATATATATATATATATATATATAATAAAAATAAGTTCTTAAAACTTAACAGCAGCGATAGCCTAGTGGATAGACCGACAGACTGCTACGCAGAGGGCCTCGGGTTCCAATCCACGGCGCACACCAACGACTTTTCGAGGTTAAGTGTGTATTATATTGTCAATTACCGCTTGTTTGACGGTGAAGGAAAACATCGTGAGTAAACCTGCAGGTCTGAGAGTTCTCCATAATGTTCTCAAAAGGCATGTGAAGTCTGTCAGCGTGGTGGACTATGGCTGGGAAGGGTAACCTTCTCATAGTGAGATAAGGCCCGTGCCCCGCAGTAGGGCAGTATGTATTCAGGGCTGATGATGAAATAGTTCTTAAAACAGTCGACTACTAGTATTATTACGAGTCTTGGTGTACTTTATGTTGATTATTTGAATGTTCGTTAAGTCCTCCTTATTTAAGTTTAACTTAAGGTATTACTGACATGGGAGCATTTTTTTATAGTTTTCAAATCCCTATTCCTCCAATTTTCTTGCAACCAATAAAACCCAAAACTAATAGTTCCTGGTTTTGATGAGGAATCACCATACACATACTGCCTTATATTTTATTTACACTCGTCAATATTAAATAAGACTCGACGTCGATAAAATATTTATCTATTATATTATTTATTACTTCGAGGTCAACAAATCTTTGAAACTATCAAGCTTCAACTTGTAATACAATAAAAGCAATCCATTTATCAAAGAAATCCATTATTAATAGTAACTTGATGTCTATTTTAAATCATTACTGTTGGACCAAGTAACAGATATACAAGCATTTGTTAATTGCTTTCGTGTTTCCAATATAAATAGAAGATTTATTTGAAAGGCTATTTACAAAATACTGCTTTCTTACACTTTAGTGTAGGTAAATATTTTTACAATATTCATGAGGACAATACAACTAGAAATTTAATTCAAATTGTGTTTATTTTATTAAAATACGTAGATGTATGAAATATAAGACTAAACACAAGATAATGAAATATAAATAAAATATTTTCAGCCTAGTTTTGTGATACACAACCAACAGGAGTTTACAAATACAGAGCATATTATGTGTCAGAACTAGGATCAGTTAAACAACCACTTTCACATATCTTTCTCATGAACCTCTTTTATGTTTTGTAAAAGTGCAATAAGTCGTGGACGAGGCGCACAGAATACACAACACCACACATGACGTTACTAGCTTAAAACAACTTCCAGCAAAAGTTTTGCTCGATATATCCTATAGCTATAAAAGAAAAGCATATTCCTGCAGGCCGGAACTGGCCATATTTTTAACACTTCAAAGGTACAGATCTCGTACATTTGAAGTGTTAGTACTGTCCTAACTAAACATAAACTTAAAAGCAGGTTTCTGCCTCGGAACCAACAACAGCAGGACCTAAACATAAATGAAAATGAAGACGAAAAATTACTTAGCTAATTAAAAAGCGACGGGTATGAGTAGGTCGTACAAAAGAAAATTAAAAGTACGTGGTCCTTTTAGGTGACATTAAGCTGCTCAAAACAGTGGGTTGCGACCGTCACACATTCTAAGAGAAATGTTAGAGATTTAAACCACAAGAATTCTGGGCTTGCCTATTAGTACAATCGAAAGGTCAAACTACGTTTAAGTACACTTTGAAACTGGAAACGGCTAATAGACGAAGTTTAAGCATCTGTGAGAGTTCATTGGAGATCATTACTGCAAATAAGTGATCAACTTTATGCTAACTAAGTGATTCTTATGGCTAAAAATTACTTTCCGGTAGCAATGATAATAACAGTAGATACTTCCTTTATGCTACGTGCTACGGGCTTTGCGGTATACTTGAAAATTTAAACTCTAGTTTTGGTGCACTTTGAGTAAAAATTGCAGCGCGTATATTATGCTATGGCTTTATTACAAAATACGACGGGCTTTGATTTTCCCACCATCACATACATCAAGCATTACAATGGCAATTGCATAATGATTGCACTGAGATTTCTCAAATAAGCCGAAAGTGAAATGCCATTCATAATCCAGTTTTGCAGTTTAGGATGAAAACCTAATCCGTGGCTGAATTTTCTGAAACAACAGATTATCATTACAAGTGCTGTTTATCCTGTAGGTACTCCATGGCCTCGCTTGGATACCCGAAAGCGACGAGTAATCACCTACGTAACATTCATTGGTCATTATCACGTATGCAAAGAGCCTCCGCATGCTATAATATCGACCGAGTAGTCGGCCAATGAAAATGAACTAACTGCTAGTTCGGTACGAGATTTTAATCGGCTTTCATGTTAAAAATTACAACGACTTTGATTCATTTTCGTATTTAACTGTATATACTGTTGAAATTAAATTACAGTTTACAGATTTTATAGCAATATAGCCTTATCGGTCTTAGGTAAACTGAATAATCCAGAACCTACATTATTTATTTTAATCTGATGTTTCGGCTACTTTACAGGAACCGTGGTCGCGGCAGGCAACAAGTGAGGATTAATTTCAATGTGTAACATTCACATAAACCCAACAAAATGTTCAATGTATTGTTCGAAATATTATAAATGCGAAATATATATGCTTGTAGGTAGGTATATGAATATTCTGATTTCATATTCCTCATGATTGTGGCTGTCTTACAAAAGATATTTTCAAGCCAGGCAAGTAGGTAGCTCAAGAGATTAGCGTGTTCAAACAAACATACTCTTCAGCTCTAAGATATTAGTATAAATTACTCATGTAGCTTTGATTTTAAAGTAGTAGATAGGTTCGTCCCGGCCCCATGGAAAAAATCATCGATAGGTTCGTGTCGTGTCACGTCTAAGATAAGAACTCAATAGCCATTATAATGGCTCATTAACTTTAACTAGCATAGTTTGACGTTAGTTCACGATGGAAGTTTCCCTGAAATATTATTATAGTTTCAGAATTCATCAGTTGTTATCTTGTTTGTGCGTAAAACTTTTTTACATTTTACAGATGATTTCTGATTAGCAACTAATTAATTTAAATGTTCAACACATACAGTGTTGATCCTCAGCTAGACTAGAAATAAAATTGAGATCGTATTGACCTACCATATTCTTTGTCCTAACTATTGTCTTCTTCTATATTTTATATAGCATCAACTCTTCTAGTACCTTCTACTTCACCTTCTTCATTCGTGCTCATATATCTACCATTAACATCATCATTAAATTGCTATAGTCCGCTGCTGGATATAAGCCTCTCTAATATCTATACAGTATATTATAAAGTACCTCAACCTGTCTCTCTGTATGAGAGCAATAAACTAAATTTTTGATGAAAACCAATAGATGGTATCACTGCTGAGATATGTTTGTGTATAATCTACACGGGCGAAATTCAGTTTCGATTCAAATGTTGTTATATTCTTAAGAATGGCGTAGCCTAGTGGTAGATCTAGGATCTTGGCGGCGCTTTTGTTTCGTTTTGGATTGACCGTAGGGAGGATAAGGTTGGTCAGGAGGATTCAGATATTTTTGGGAGGGGTCCGGGGGTTAAGCTCCTTAGCCCACCTGGCTCGTTGCCATAAACATAATTCAATCAAATAGCTCTACCATAAACACAGACGAAAGGATTCAACTCAGTTTATCTCCTTAGTGAAAGCAACGATTGCTTGGTATTTTAGTACAAAGTACCGCTTATATCTCACCGTGTCGTCCGAACACATCAATCGCAGTCACTCGGGATTGATGGCAGGTCGCCTGCAGATGCGACCCCTTTACTTGAACGTCTTGCGGATCGGAGTTTTTAATGTAGCCTATTTACTTTCTATGTCGCAGGAGAAATCGTAAGTATATAAACTATTTTAGGAGAAAATTTTATTAACGTTTTGTTTTTATATTAATTATAATTGTGTGGGTCAAAATAATGCTAACTTAATAATAAATTGTACTTAGTTTATTTTTAATTAAGTACAATTACTTACAACACGCAGTACATATTAATAAAATAATATTCACAGTAGATCGTCAAAAGTACTAACAGATTAATTAAAATGTTTTAAGTGCCACAATATTTTTACAGGCAATTTATATACACGGTGTAAAAAGAACCTCAACAAAAATTAAAATCCTATATCGTACCAATAATTACGAACATTCCACCATAATAGAGTGACCATAATTTTCCTAATTATTGCAAAATCGATACAATTCTCGCGCCAGTTTGTTCTATAAACAAGTCTTATGCATCGTGGATATGTGGGTGATATCTCGAGCATAGAACGCTCACGCTACAATGTAGCTTATAAACAGTGTCAACTTAAAAAAAATCGCTTGTGATATTATGTTATGAATGACTCGGCACGATGTCTAAAATGAGTAGACTTCGAATTGGTGATGGTCCTTTTGACACTGTGTATTTGGCGTCTTTTAGAACAAACTAAACATTTTTTTATTTGTCAGCCTATATTGTGCCGATCTCTGGCTAATATATATATCAATGCTTACAATAAAATGTATACAAATCTTTTAATAGTGTGTAAAGAACTACAATGTCTACTTCAACATATTCTAATAGGCAGATGATATCGAGATACTGTATCGTATTATTAAAAAGATCAAGCCTGTTTGCAAAGAATTTTTAATAAGCGACTAACGTATTTTTACCACGTACTTTGATACACTCTGCATCTCATTATCCCAAACATCTTCTTTGAGGCTTTGCGCCACGGATATAACAAAATTATTTCTACATTGATCTTACAGATTTTTTAATTTCAAACTAACTTAAGTAAGATCAATATCTCATTATAAACATAATTTTTTGCTTAAACAAATAATAATAAACTGATGAAACAGGTAATAATAAATTTCGTAATTACTTTGTTTATTAAATGAAGTAAATTTTAATGTAGTGTTGTTAGTCACGCAACAAAAACGTTTAAAATTATGTATTAATATGTAAAAGTGAGTACATACCTATTATTTACATGTTGTTTAACCTGTGATATATGACACGTCCATAGTATGAAACATAAAGCTTCATATTACTGAAACACGTTATATAGCAATATTTTATAACATTCCTATCAACTATGTACTAGTAAGCGGACCTCGAGCTCCAAGGCGTGTAAGTCTTTGATGCAACCGGAATAACGCTAGGACGATGATGATCATCAACTGTGTTGTTTATGTTACTTCAACACGGGGATGCAAATTAAAAAAAAAATGTTTGACTCGGATTTTAAACTTTTCTTTGCTAAATCAAAATTTAAATATCAAAATCGGTTCAACGTATAGCCTTGTGACCGTAACAGACGGATTGTTAAGATATTTGTATGGATAATTGGATATGGATTAGTCTGAACATGAACAAAACAAAAAAATTATGCTCTTAAATTGAAATTGGGCTTTATTTAGACAAAAACAGTTAACAAACTAAATTCATCAATTTTACATTTAATAAAATATCTGTTTCAATACATTGTAATATGATACGTCATTTGAAATTCTAGGAATTATAAGTATTTATATGTCCAGTAGAAGTTGTCATAACGTGCATTATTTCTATTGGAATCCTGAAAAAAGCTTTTTTTCTTACTATTTACATACATACATACATAGACTCACGCCTGTTTCCCCGAAGGGGTAGGCAGAGGCATATTAAACGCTCACTTTTCGCCAGTGTTTTGATACCACGTAATAGGTGGCGAGCCTATTGCCGCTTATCGGGATATTTTGTTTGCTAGAGCCTCGTCCGTTGATCAGCAGGTGCACCACTGGCAGGTGAGGTTGGCTTGGGACCCTAAGTTCTTGGTGGGAACCCTGTGCTTACTATTTACATACTTGGATTTACCATCTGCCATAATTATTGAACTATTTTGACAATTTTGTGTTTCAATTTCATATAGTCCCATCTAAGGCTGGCAGTCCTCTGGCGCAGAAGGGAGCAGCGCTTGGTCTATTACAATTATTAAAAAAGCGTAAAACCACTACTACTTTCTGAAATAAATCCAGACCCAATATTCATGCTGCAGTGGACTGATAACTTGTGACGTCACGTTGACACCGTCCGCCCACTCCACTTGGATGGCTGCGTCGCCCTCCCTCAACGGGCCTTTCACCGGCTGCACGGCGGCAATCTAAGTATCTCTGTTGCTTCCCTGAGCGACACCGAAAACGTATTCTCAGGATTCCCGAAGAGATACGCCGAATCACGCGACCCTGGTTCTATCCTTGTGACTAGTCAAATTATTTTGTTAATAATTTTCCATTAAATTCCTTGCTAAAGGATGTTTAGATTCTCTATCGAATTAATCAAATTTTGTTTGTAACCGATATTACGATTTTCATTTAACCACGTCACAAACTTAAAATAATTGGACGAATTCAAAAAGATGAAACTCTATTAGTGCCGACTTTCGAGGGTCACGTTTTACCAGCTTTGTCAAATGAAATGAAATTAATAAATTTGTCAACGTTCAAAGTTCCTAGTACTGTAAATACCACAACAAAAGCTTATTATGTAGAGAGGTCTGGCATTTGAATTATTTCAAAAGGGGTTATATTCTTATTCTTACGAAAGTTAGTACGAAAGCTAGTTAAACTTTTTATTTTGTATTTGTTCTTTATTTTGTCAGCACGTCTTAAATATGTATTCATCCTGTGGTGCAAGTATTTAGACTTAGGTATTTACAAAAGAAATTCGTCCTCGTCATCGAGATTTAACTTAAGTTACGTATTGAAAGATACACTTTAATATCCGCTGCTTATAATAGTTTGCAAAATACCCCGCTACAAATAATTCATACACAGTGCGCGAGTTCTTTATAGAACAAAATAGTATCTAATCAAATCATATAATAGCAGATTTAATGTGAAATTACTTAGTAATCATTTATGATTCAGTACTTTCAATTATCATTTTATTGCTCGTTGTCGACGTCAAACGGAACCGCGTTAGATGGTCTGATATGACTCATTAGTTAAAACATTAAACTCGGTTTAGAGGTCGTTAACTAAATACATATTCTAACTAGGCACCATGCCAGTAGGTACCCTGAGAGGATACTATGGTATAGTGCGGCCATAACGTTACTAATATCTTGGAATTATCCACACACACAGCCTTGGGGTCTCAAACTAGGCAGAACATGCATACTGTGGCAATCAGATAACTGATTACGATACTTTCACATTCTTAAGCACACACATATAACAGAGAAATTAAGCACAAAACAGATCAAATCATTGTGCTAATCACACAAAAAATTTACCTGTGTGAGAATTAATTTACATCTCAACAGTCAGGGTAACTAAACTAATTTGGACTTGAACAGAGGCCTGTTAAATAATATGTAGGAAAGATTCACAACCTCATTTTATCTACTGCCATCTTCGAAAATTAATTGTATTCTACCGATCCTAGAAATTAACAAAATACTTACTGAATTACCGATACAGAAGCTAATCCAGAAGTTTTTTCCAGCAAGCATTCCCATACATAACAAATGTCGTTTTAGTAATATTGTGAACTTACGGAGTGTTGTCTTCTAGCGGCGTCATATATTGGCAATATGTGGGTGATCTTTAGGGTTTGGGTCCCGGGACGTCCCGTGTCTCGAAGTCCCGGGAAATTTCGTAATTTTAGCTGTCTCGAGTCCCGGGAATTTTATGTCGAGACTCGAGACGAGACAAGGTTATCGAACGTGTTATGTAATTGATTTTTAATTCCAAAGAATTGAAGGAGCCTAGCGCCATCTGTTAGATTAATGAATAATTACTTGGTCTAGTATGTAAGTATTGAGTAAACAACACAAAAAATGTGTTTTCCGTGTTGCCATTGGCATAATTATTACAGATTAATAAATCGTACATCTATAAATTTTTGTAATCGTTATAACTACGAATCTCGTTTATCAAATAAATAGCAATATAACAACTTTTCATGTTTCTCAACCAATAAAACCAAATATTTATTTATTTATAACCGGCTGCTTATTCATGCAGTCGGTTATCGATTACAGCTGTTGTATATAATTATTTTGGTTCGTAATGGGTCCATAATTCGACCACAAAATCTAGGCAACGTCCACGGATTATAAATAAAAACATATTTATTGATTTTAGTAAGTCCTAAAGTGCCATCTATGAAGATTATAGCAAATTATAGCTTCTTTAAAAGACTGATTTATAACTACGTTTTATTAATTTTATTTAGATTATTAAACTATGAAACAGAACTGTGATTATGAGAATTAACAATTTTGTGATTATGATCAATGATTAGATATTAGGATTTTAGATTTAAAGAAATTTTTTTACTAAGTTTATTTTATTACTATAAGATTTACCTAATTAGAAATGAATCAGCGTGTGATTTAAAAAAGAAACAAAGTAATTATTAAGACTGAGATAAACCTAAGTTATGAAGATATTATAATTTTATGTTTAATAAATGTTGATTTTTACAAAAATGTTTCATTTTTAAAACGTTTTACCACAAAGTAACTCGAAATGCTTTAAGAAAGGCTTAAATCACTTAAAAACATTGGCAAACATTTGAAATAAGATTATTTTCTGAAAAGTCTCAAATTCCCGGGAATTCCCGGGAATTTGACTGTAGGCTGTCTCGTGTCCCGGGACTTTGAAACTGTCGGAAATTCCCAAACCCTAGTGATCTTGTACTTCTCCAGTTGCACTGTGTCCTTCGAGTCCCGGTAGTTGCCCACGTACAGACCGGGGAGCACCTGCATACAATACAATATACATAGCAATTTTTTAAAAAGTACAAAAAAATTAACAGGGCACTAAGTATCTTTAACTGATCATATTTATGTAGTTGAAAAATAAAAACACTAAGTCCCAAAACTGTCTCAAAACTGTCCACAAAAATACGTGATAATTAGTAAATGCAATACTAATACTATGACCGACCCGTGTACTATCATAGTAAAATGAACCATTGATAAATTCCCCCCCCCCCCCGCCCCTCTGCGCCTGCGCCACGCCCTGACGATGCGCCAAACAGTACTAAATTGCTAGCGAAAGTGAGCGTATCTAATATCGTTGCAAAAGTTAATTGTTTGTCTACGTTTGCCCGACGCGATGGCCTATCATATCAGTTCATATCACGGGAGTATGCAGCTATGCTTCGTGCGTACTTTTTGAGTGGAAAAATCGCGAGTGCAGCTGTGTACCCATGGACATAGTGTGAGTGTACAAAAGTGACCGGGTCAGTGTCAAACAATTAAAACAATGCATATTGGATGCTTTTGACAACGGTGGTGGACATTTCGAAGGACAATGGAAATACTTGTAAGTTTAGTATATAATACGTACTTAACTAAATAATAATTTTATTTTTATATTATTTTTTTTTTTGAGGTTAATAAACAATTGTACAATAAGGCAATGCAACAAGGTATGTCTACAAGCTGTATGTCATTGTACAACCAACACCATTAACCCCAGATTACAAGCTATGAGTAATTAGAGAAAATTAAACAAAAGTAGACAACATAGAAAATAACTGGCAGATGAGATACTAAGCCGAAAATTACATACAAACCGACATAAGTCTTCGAACTATATTATATTACAGTATATTGTTACTAAAACAAAGGCATAAACATAAACACATGATGATACTCTGGCAATATAATTAATTATTGGTACGACTCAAAGAGTCAAGTTGCTAGACTAGCCCTACGATATTATCTTGGGATCGGTTCAAATAGTCCACTAGCCAAGCAGGTATTGCCAGGTATGTTATCTCTAAGATTCAACAAAATCCTATCAATATATCAATATCAACATTACTTGTTTTTTACTGGAAATAAGTATCAATAAGTTGCTCATCTTTACAAATACAAGTCAGTGTGACCACAATCTACACCCTGTCTCTATGGCTGATCTATGAAGAAGACCGAACATGGACCGAACATCTGAAAATAGTTTTAAAACTCTTTTTTTTGTAACAGTTCTGTGATAAAGTAAAAATATCAATGTTGGTAAAGTGTTCATTATAAGACTTCATAAGTCGTGTCAATGGTGCACGTTCACCTGCGTTAGTTTTGCTTACTTTAGGAGCAATTAATTTGCGGGCGTAAGATGCGGGCGGCTCAAAATCGGTCTGTGTTCTTCACACACCTTGAGGAAGGCCTATGTCCAATAGTGGACGTCTCTAGGCTGACATGATGATGATAAAATAATTTGTGAATAGCAGATGATTCTAACTTCATAAATACGCCAAAATTACTCTTTTCTTTTAGTCTAGAACACCATCTTTTATTTTGATATTTGTTTGCTTTCTAATTACATACTTCCGTATTTAATTACTTGTTAAACGATAAATTTTACCGGTCCTAAGCCCGAATGAAGTATGAAGGAGAGGGTAGAATTAACAAAATTAAAAAATAACTACCTACATTTATTATTTTTCTTCATTTTATTTTCTATGGCTACCTACATCATAAGTGCGACAGAGAGAATGCGAATGAGCAGGATGGAATATTATCAATTAATTAGTGAATGGATTGTAAAATATGACTATGATTTAAGTGAGATTTTCTACAATAAACAAATGATAATAACTTTGCTCTTCATTGATATTATGAAATTCTTACGTCACATATATGATAATAATATCTTCGCTAATCTGTCCTTAAAGTTTTTGTACTAATTAAAAAATAGCGGTGTATAATTTATTATCACAGGCAATGAGAAGATTACAGCGCTATGAACTTTGGGCACGCTGCAAAAATAATTATGCGAATTAGGACAAGATATTGCAATAGTTGGGGTGATCAATCCGAGTGTGCGTCTCCTTTGACTTTTCATTGGTATACAATGGACAGCCGTCAAGTACCGCCTGATACAAACAACTACTTATATGCTCGAGAGAATCTTATATTTATGTATTATCACTACATACACATAGTATAAAACAAAGTCTGTCTTCTGTCTGTCTGTCCCTATATATGCTTAAATCTTAAAAACTACGCAACGGATTTTAATGCGGTTTTTTTTAATAGATAGAATGATTCAAGGGGTAGGGTGATATATATAATTGACGCGGGTGAAGCCGCTGGCACCGTCTAGTCATCTATAATATTACCAACATCATTGGTCATTTTTTGTCAGTCATAACTTATAATTATAGTAATTTGTGTTCATATCATACGGACCGCATGCGAAAACCATTTTCATTACTGGACGTTCAGTAAAATTGTGCCTCTAGGAATCGATTACTAGAAGGTCAAGACAAATGTCTACTTCTAACTAGAAAGCCAAATAAAATTGTTCATAGTTCAACGGATCTTCAAATAAAATGTCAACCCTATCTCATTCCCTTAAGGGATGATGGCCGGCATGGTATAATAGGCCGAAGTCTTCTACTGCTTCACAATTATTTTCTTTTTTTTTTTTTATTCTACCACATTCACACAACACCGTCTAGTCCCAAGCTAAGCAGAGCTTGTGTTATGGGTACTAGACAATGGATAAACATACATATATACTTTTTTTGTAAATACATACATATTATACATAGAAACACCCAGACCAAGACAAACATCCATGTTCATGCACACAAATGTTTGACTTGAGCGGGAATCGAACCCGCGACCTTCGGCGTAGCAGTCGCTTACACTCCCACTGCGCCAACCGGTCGACAATGTTTTTGTGAAGTAAATAAGTAGAGTCAAAGTAGTACAGTAGAGCAGTCGACGATTAATCCCGGCATTTTTAATATACCCCTTTAACAGTTCTAAAGACTTCAATTTCCTAAAGCTTTTTATTTTTACCGTCTACCCACTTTTATAGTAAGTACCTATAGTTTTCTAATGCGAAGGCATTAAGAGTAACGCTGTTATTAGGCTAAAGCGAGCTAGTCAGTAATTACGTCAAATTATACTTTTATCCTTTTACGGCTGAACCCGAGCCGTAACCATGAACGAAGTGTTTATTAATTAACCTCTCCACAAAACGGCGTCGTAGAAAGTTATAACATGTACCTATAATAAAGTAGCACACGTCAGGGGGAAAACCAAATAAAATAGCTCTCATTGTATTAGAAGCAATTTTAGCCTCTCTTTTATTGTTGTGTTCATAAAAGTTTGTAAGGTTTGAATTCGGTTAACAAGTCAGTTGGAACGTTGTTGTTTTCCTTCATAAAGCATGCATGCGGTAAAACCGCGGAACTGCAAATAAGTATATAGAAGGACTAACGAAACGTCAATCAATCTCTGATCGAATCAGTCAGCTGAAGAGACGTAGTCAAATGTCTTGTTTGTCTAGTGACACAAATCAGAAGTCGAGGCAATACGATTAACAGTAGGTACCACTTCTACGAGTCTGCATAAGTGGTGTGCTACAAACAAACACATTCTGTCCAACAGAGGGCAGCTATAGCCGAGTGGATATACCAACAGACTGCTATGCAGAGGGTATTGGGTTCGAATCCACGGCATAATATTAAATTGTTAATTATGACTTGCCCCGTGCCTCGGAGAGCACGTTAATCCGTCATTCCCGGCTGTCATGAACATCTTTGACAGTCATTACGGGGAGTCGATACCCTCAAATAAACTGATACCAGTCTTAACCATAGAATGAGGCTATCCCTTCGGGTTGCGGAGGTCAGGCGACCGTCGCTCTGTAGAAAACCTGATATTCTGTCAAATATAGTTTGACTAGTTAGCGGACCCTGAGCGCCAAGGCGAGTAGTCTTGATGATGATGAATGATAATTCTATCCAACAGAGGATAATAAAAATATCTGTGTCACAAATAGCTAACATATTTACACGAAACACAAATCAAGTAGAATTAATGCTGACTTTAAATTGCCCTCAATGTATTAATGTATTCAATTATTACTTTACAATATACGTAAGTAGGTGGTATACACAAGAGTTCCTAAGATTTTATTCATAACAAAGCCTATATTTACTTAAAGTTCAATACAATTATGAATACCTAATAAGCGAAGAATGCCGAGGTCAAGCGTTTCAAAACCAAATTCAAATATACTATCTTTAGCGAGACGATGTTGAGAAGTTCCTATTGAATTGAAAATGAAGAGATTAATTTAAAGGCGAAGAAAGGAGTGAAACGCTCGCATTTAAAGAGAGGATTAAAGAGCTTTTAATTAGATAGACTGCCAAAGATATTTGCAGTATTTTCTATTTCATGGCAGTTGTGACATTTTTACACTACACCTACCGGGTCGGGCAAAAGTGTTACTGGATTTTTTCGAATACTTAGTAGCAGCTCGGAGTCTGATGATGTGCCCGGTAACGGCAATAGGCTCGCCTCCTATTACGTCGGACCTAAAAATTCATGGCGAAATGTGGATGTAATATTTACACCTCTGCCTACCCCTTCGAGGATACAGTCGTGAGACTATAAATACAAAAAAGTACCTATCTATGGAAGTACATAGGTATATCAGATAAGACATTAGTAAGGCTGGCTTGAGAGAACAACTGTCTCCAAACCAATCAAGATCTACTAAGCGCGCGCCAACGTGTGAACGCGTTGCAAGCGCTTGTCGCAAGCGCCCTTTGATCTGTGTCCAAAAACCGACACTAGCCCGGATACTGTTCAAGCGTCCACAAGCTCACGCAAGCCAAGCCAAACGCCCTCTTTACACGATTGTGCTTGTGAATGCTTGTCGAGCCTTGGCAAGCGTGGAAACGCGGCATCAGTCGGCAGTCATCAAGGTCCTAGTTTTGATACGTAAACAATGACGATGCTATTTCGCCCAGGGTTAATTTGATGTGACGTGTATGGATATCTGAATCAGCGGCAATTCGATGTTAGTGCTGTAATAAATGCATAAACGCCAGTACAGGGTGTCAAAAAACCCATCAGCAAGCACAAGTTTACTCGTTTTTCTCATCATACCACGTCATACTAAGCAAAAATAATACCTGGAAAACGACATTTCTTTAAGTAGACTCATTTTTAAGTCGCAATTTAATTAGCGCGCGTGCAATGCTCGTAACACCTACTTGTCCCATAGGATAAATGTTTGTAATGATTGGTACAATATGGGATTTCAATTTTCGTTAAAGGTCTTTTTACACTCCGTATATGAGAGGATTTATCATCGGTGAATCTAATGAAATGAATTAAATGGTAATGGGAGGGAACCTTATTTGACTATAATGACTAAACATAGGTAACAAACGGGATGTAGACTGCCTTGTGTGTGACGAACACATTTCACACATAAAACACTAAGTAGTCATAAAGTGATATTAAAATCTGATACTTTATTCGGCAAAGTTTTGTTAATCGCAAAAAAGCTTATTTACAAATTCTTCTCGTTCTCTTAAGACTTCGCCACTCCAACACGAATCCAGAGACAAACGGCGTCTAAAATCGACAATAACCACCGACAGGATTCCTAAGGAAAACGTGATGATAGATACAAATGCCAACACGTCGTAAACTCCCATTGAAATCCATGCTTATGTGAACGTTTTACAACAGCAAAATATGCGACAGATTTTCCTGTATTACGCAGATGCAATTATAGTGCATGTGTTAAGTAAAACAAATAACTTAAATACTTTAGCACTGGCTTACAACATCATAATGAGTAATTTTCATAGGCTTGTAGAACAATAATTTCTAAATTCAACGGTCGGCTCAACAACGTTGGCGGGAAATAACTTTGTTGAAATTGCTAAACTTCCTCTTTGATGGAAATCTTTTTTTATTTTACTCTGTGGAGTACCGAGTAAGTCGGCGTGCTTGGAATATTTAAGGCGTTCAAGTGTTTCAGAATGGCGGCTTTTGTAACCTCAAGATCTGTTAGCGATAGGTTAGCAGATCTTTACAAGACTTAGTTCAACGTGATGGAATGTTCTCGCGAATTCCTGAAATCAGCTCAGGTGTATCGGCGCCATTAGGTGTTGCGAACAATTTCAAATAAGCAAGCCTTAGTTCTCTTGTGAGTGTACATATTTGCTCAGTTAGATTGGCAAACGATTTTTAACTCGCTGTTTCAGTCTGTTCAAGTTGTGAGATCATCGGTGGTAGAGTCAAACAACCTTCAGTAGGTACATGTATAAGTATATTGCTACGTATTTAGCCGGGCTACGGACAAAGTTATAGCTTGACAATATAAAAGAAAATGCCCATTAAATACAATTGATTTTTATAAATAGCTATATGTATCTTTCACTGCTTTGACCTACAAGACAACATCACATGCAACATACAATGCGATCCTGAGCATATTGCCTGGAGACCGAAAAACGTAATTTCAGAATGAATCGCAGCTAATGTTAAAGCAGTATAGTAATATCTACGTGCAATATAATTGGGCAAGTTCGCGTAGAAAACGTGTAGAACGATGGCTGATAAACCGTAACGTAAATAGTGGGAAGGATTATCGTTTTGGATCTATCGAATAATATCCGAACAAACAGTTGCCACAAGTGTGTTTACTTACCAAGCGTCTGCTTGCTTAAAGATAAGGCTGTATACGAAAACACAACCAAGCTGTTGCCTTGCTAGGATAGGAAAATAAATAACGGAGGAGCGAGATGAGGGAGAAGGAAAAAGTGATGACTCACTCACTCACCGAACGAAACGAATCAGTATAGATACTGTTACTTTACTTCGCTATTCTGTATGAAGCTACAACTTCCCCATTCATGTTGAAATCAGCAAGGCTCTACTATCGTCGTCTTTGTGTGTAATTAAGTATGCTAATGAGTTAGCTGGTGGTTAGCTGGTTACCATAGCACAATCTCTGCATAGTTTGGGATCGGTCGGCCAATTTTCGTAATTATGTTCGTTCAAAATGTAGTTTCCATCCAGTCTCGGTGGCATGTACGGTATTCTGGTAAATTAACTGAACCTTGAATGTTATCGCGACTAGACCAAAAATTGAACTTGGTGTCAACGTCGATCTATATAAATCAATATAGTATGTATCTTATAATTAGACTACAATGGCATTAAGGGGATAGGAAGACATCCAACAACCTTCGTCTCGTGTACTCAAACCCCTCAGAAACCAGTTTGTAGGTACGTGATCCCTGTACTCGTCAAAGTTTACCGAAGTAAATGGTAGGAATTTCTTTTGACCACGTAATCGAGTTCATTGAAATTTAATATACTTAATAATATATATATATATATATATATATATATATATATATAAAATTGATTGTAGTTTTACTAGTACTTTACAATTTAAATTCTTTAAAATAGCTTCTAATAACACCATCCTAGCGTTTGTTCTATGCCGTTTGCATCAAAAACTTACGCCAAGAAATAATTCCCATACAACACTTTAAGCAATATTTATTATAACAAGTTATAGATTTTATTACACATACACGGAAACAGTTGCTAAAAGCAAAAGCGATATTATCCTTTATTAATTCTTCCCCTTATTTTCTACATCGTAAAGAATCGGAGATAATACAAGGACAAAAAAAATCTCCCCGAGAATCTATTTCAACGCAATTGCGATCCATAAGTATCGGCTCTAGGAATAATTGCGTCATAAAGTGCCTTGTGTGCCAAAATTGGTACTTTAAGTACTCGCAATGATATACATCGCAATGTTCGCAGTTATGAATCGATAATGGCCTCGTTGATATATTGTTTCACGCCTGTGTATGCTCAAAGTAGGTCGATATGGATCATAAAAATATCGTTATAAAGAATAAGAACTACCATCTCCATAGATACGATCCCAAGTGATGTCCGTAGGTTCATAAATTTACTCAAAAATTTGTAGATTTACAACCAATTCAGCTCCTATATTTTTCCTCCCTTAGAGGTGGTATATTAAAAACAATCCCTAATGAGTTCATATGATTTATGTCATAAAATGAATCTACTCTCTGTTGCTTGTTTTAGTACTTTGGACTTGATGATAATAATAATTATGATGCTGATGATGAAGGAAAACTAAAACACTCAGACAATCTAAAAATTATACACTGCTGGTGATTCTGTTTTACACAAGCACAACTAGGAATCAAAATTTTAGGATAGTATTCTCTCGTTTTCTTTACAAATACAGTAAAATCAAACAAAAGTAATAAATCGCTTTTACTATGAAGTTTTAGATAATATGCCAAGATGTGTCGACTAAGTAATACGAGCCTAAAAAGTAAGTTATGCAACTTAGTTTGATGCCTTAATTAGTATAAAACCCATTGGTCCACATATTCGTAAAAACAGCCATAAGTCAATTATAATTTACAAAGTGGAACAAAAAAATTAATGCCATTTCTGGCGATTGACTTAGAAAAAATACAACTAGTCCTAAAAGGCTTTTGACTCATTAAACATAATGTAGAAGACACCAACACAAAAATGATATTGCATTAGACAAAGAGCAACCTTCTAAAAATATCATAGGCATTACCCAACGCAGTTACTTTTTATTGAACGCTAAGACTAAAAGAGTACTTTTATAGATATTATTAGTATGCCCTAGACATTTTCTAGGCTTGTCCGGAGTAAGGAGCGTGGAGCAACTGTATTAATATTAATACCAGACGACAGGCGGCGACAATAAAGTTCTGCTCTAGCTCAAGTTTTAATAAACTCGTCATACCAGCTAAGATGTGATTTTAAAAATAATAATGGTTTTCAATTTTTGACTTATTATTTGAAGTTGGAAACTTCAATTTGTATTTAATGACTATTCCTTTGGTTTTAATATATATTCCTCAAGCTTTCATTATAGGTATATAGCTAGAAGTAGACAGTCTAGTCTACTAGACCGTAGTAATGCACTTTGGACGACACTAAGCTCTCTGCTCTTGAAACTGTTCAGTGAACTGTGAAGATTTTGTTAGACCACTCATCTGAGATAGAGGATGTAAATCAAAACTCGACACATTAAATCAGTCCAGAGTCTATTACAATCTATTAACAATTTATAATCAGCTACGAATCTACGCCACTAGATTGTAGCGCTACGTGTTGATAGTTCGGCTTGAATACATTAAATACCTAGAGCTTAGAATCCTCTTTCGACTCACGTAACATTACATAACATGGCATTTTAGTGGCACAAGGTACATAATATAATTACGCAGACAGTGGAAAAGAATTTTGTATCTTACAGAACTAGGCAAAAAATACCTCGCAGCATATATGTATATATATATATATATATATATATATATATATATCAACATACCTCTATGCTTCGCAGAATATAATATGAAACATTTTAAAGAACCCAAGAGACCCTAATATGCTGAACCTCGTTGCATTTAAAACTCTTCGATGGAAAATGTACCAATCAAGTACCATATAAGTATGCTTACTTCATTTCAAATGAGAAAATAGTACTAAAATATGTTCAGTAATAAATTAATAACATCAGATCAACTCCAAATTCGAGGAAAAAGTACCAACAATTCAGTGGACCGAATTTTTTAGGGAATAAACCGATCGTATCCGATTTTTCAAACAGCAGCGAGGTTATCTAAAAAACTATTCCACGTATAAGCTCTGGCACAAAAGTCGGAAACAGTTTTTGGGAAATTTTTATTGCAGAGAAAGCGGCGACGTCCGGTTTATAATGCAACTTGCAGGTGAGACATGAAGGTTGTATAGTATTGTTAATGGCTTTACATTTCTCGGACAGTGCGCGACGCTCGCAACTTATTTCAGTGGGATTATTTCTTCTACTTATTTCTTGTACAAAGTACTGTCACAAAGGGACTTTGTAACATTGTATGTGGGAGGTCAAAGCATTCTGGAAATACGTGACAACGGATTTTGAATTTTCTTGGAATAATATACTAAATAGGGAGATTGTTAGGTTGTACTATAGGGGTGACTTTTATAACGGAAAAAAAAATTACGCAGGTTCTAACCCAAATTATTTTCTTGGTATGCAGATATATAATTTTGTCATAATAATAATAAAATACGACCAAGTCTTTGGAAGTTTATATGCTAAATCGTTATAAGATTCTTGAATTAGGGCACTATGTTTTTAATTACAATGTCTTTCCAGGAATTAAATATCAGTTATATGAATAGAATAAAAACACTTATTTTATTATAATTAAAATACCTTATTTTATGCCTGGTATTTGGTCTAACCTAAATCCAAATAAACATGATTAAGTTGCAGACTGCCAGTTTCTGTTTTAAACCTTTTGGTGTTTGTTACTCAAAATTGGACGGTGAACAGATGTTGTTGAAGTTAGGCGCACGCCTTGACTGCATACCAATGACCCCGGTATATCGATCAGTATTCTACCTAAACAAATAATATTTTGATCTAAAATATAACATTATTATTGTAAAACAGAATTACCTAATAATGTAGACTCACGTCTGCATCCCCGATGGGGTAGGCAGAGGTGTAATACTACACCCACATTTCGCCATGAAGTTTTAGGGCCGGAACATATCTGACGGAAGATCCGTCGCGTTTTATCGGTCGCGTAACGCCAATACATACAAATGTATAGAAAAACGTTCAACCATTCACACCTGACCGATAATCCGTTAGTACGTCGAGCGTACTAACGGATTATCCGTCGACGTCGCGCGCACCACGCACCACGTGAATTTTGACCTTTGAGTAAGGAATATAAATGGAGAGGGCAAATAGTAGGTACATATAGAAAAATTACATTATTCACATATATTATTTTGGCTGTATCCCGGAGGGATAGGCAGAGGTGTAATATTACACCCACATTTCGCCATGATTTTTCTACACATATATAGGAAACCGATATAAATGTCATTCGTGCCACTATCGCTATATTTTTCGCCAAGGTTTGTGGTACATCTGCTGTGAAATCGTTGTCTATCGAACATAATAATTTTGTTTTTGTGCATAAATATGTCTAAAAATCCGATATTGGCTCTCAGAGAATATTTTGTTACATGTTTCATACAAGGGTCGTCTTTCGCTTTGCCATGTTCGCCCAGATTTGCATTATGGAATAAACTAATCTGGCAAAAGATTTAAACTAACAAAGGTAACTTACTACAAAAAAGTATTATTCTCATCTAACCGGCTCCATATCGATATCGATTACATTCTGGAGAACAACCCAAATGGCAGCCATTTTATTTGCCCAACGTTTTGCTAATTTCGTAGGTGTGCACGCTAATTTCGTAGGTGTGCACGCTAAATTCATAGGTATTGGACATACCATATCCATGTCATTCCCAGATCGGTGATTTTAAGATCGTAAGATTCCAGGGCCGCCAGACCTTACTTATTTTTTCTGAAACGAAATGTGTAGAATAATGTAGTGTTAGCAATATCTAAAGATGAAACCATGGCTTTGTCTTCAAATGATTACTCTCATAATTGTAGTAAGCAACTGAAATGCGAAAAGAAAAAACAAGTAGTTATTGTGGCTGACCAGCAAGGTCGAAACATCCGAAGGGCTCTTGGAACACTTCTTGGAGATGACTACTCGGTCCACTGCTTCTGGAAACCTGGTGCACCAATAAAGGAAGTTTTACTCGCTGGAAGAACAGAAATTAGTAAATTAAGCAAGGATGACTTCGTTATAGTATTAGGAGGTATAAACGACACAATAAAAGTATGTGCTATGAGTGTACGCATATTTGCTGCGATCCAAGGGATCGAGGGCCAACTTTTGGGTATGAGGTGCTAAAGGTCCACGGGAACAATTTCCATACATACCTATAGAGAAAACATTTTGTGCCTTGCTCTTCAACTGTAGTCTGTAACCCCTTCTATATCATTTGTATAAGTTTTGTGAAAAACCGTAACCGAATCGTATTATCGTCTTTTATTTTTGAACCTCCATACCTAAATAGGATATATATTCAAATAACGCTTGTTGGCTACTATAAAAATCTTCGAAGTCCGAAATATTTTTAATAGTCAAACTCGAATTACAATATAAATAACTACAGAACTTCAGTGACAACATAACATCAGGGAACACGAAAAATGATTAGGTAAAAGAATATGACAGTAAAATATTGAGCTGCCCTGAGTACGGCCCTGCACGAACAAACTTATATGTGTGCATAATAGCCACGCTTTCAGCGAATGTGTGCAGATACGTTCGACGCATTTTCCGTCAGATGTGTACCGATTCATTTGACGGAATAGACGCGACCGAAGATACGTTCGACGCATCTTCGGTCAGATATGTTCCGCCCCTTAGGTCCCACGTAATAGAATAAAAACACTTATAATACCGATATATATAACACGTAATAGGGGGCGAGCCTATGTTATAGTCTTGGTATTATTTTTGTCATTCAATTGACTGTTTTATAAGAACCTTTCAATACGGGATTTGTACTTCTCAGGTGGTAAAAATTCCCACGCGGGCGAAACCGTGGACAAAGCCTCGTTTTTAATTAAAAAAATATATTTTTTAATTTTTAACGGAATATACCAAAATTTAATCTAATTGAAAGCTTCACAGAGCGCATGAATGCAATCAATCGTAACTTTATTAGGTACAATTTCAAAGGAAAATTTCTTAGTGACATTATTTTAGTTGATAATAAACGCGTCAATATTTCATTATCAGAGTTTTTTGTTACGGGCACAACTTTGTGTCTTCTAAAAGTTACTTAATATATCATTCTACGAAGGTCACAAAGGGCAACTAGTTATGATAGAAAAAATAACAAAGCCATTATTACGTTCAGAAACTATTTATTATATAAAGACCCTGATAAGTCAATGCAAAGTAACGGCAAAAATAAATAACACTGCGGAATTGTTCAAAGAAAATCAATACAAACCATTGACATAATAACGATTAAATTATATTCTTAACATTTCAATGTAGTTCGGTTTGTTAACTTCTACAAATTATGGTAGACCTTTCTTTCTCCTTGTTTCATTGCGAAGATTTCTTGGGTAAACTTGTTAGGCACCCGTTTCTCCTAACAAAATTATTCTGATATCGGTTTCACAAATAAGTTAAGGTCTAAGAAGTCCACAGAGCGTTTAGTGGATGCAAGTTTCTAATTCGGATTTATTTTTTATCTGTTTCTGACGTTATCCCACATGCATCCAATACTTTGGAAACCGGGGCTCGAATTTTAGTCTAACCTCAGTATTTGACAAAATATTTAAAGAAGTTCGTCGAAAACGGTTTTTATTTTTTTGGAATGTATAACATCGCTTTCCATGGAAACATCTTAAAGTTACAGCAGAATGGTAAAAGCTTATGAACATAGAAAATATATTCGAATCTACGCTAAAATTTTTTTTACAGTATGTGCGAAATATGCTTGTAATACAAATCTTCTTCAAGGTCTTAATGTTTGTAAAGCCCGACGCAAAAATAGTGGTGTTTTATAAGTAGGTATGACGTATCTGTGTGTTTGTCTGTAGTATCGTAGCTCCGAAATTAATGAATCCGAAAATAATACTTTAATATAGCGTTTATTGTTTTGTTTGAAAGGAGATGTGGCCGAAAGGAAATGGCTTTTAGGTACAAATAATAGGATCTATCTGAAAGGTTAGGTACCTACTGAATTTCTCAGTTATTTCGCTTTGGCAAACATTTACCATATCATAGATAAATATATCTTTAGATAAGTACATAAAATACCATATCAAATTTCGCACCGAAATCTGTTTAACAGAGGATATACTTATTAATTTACGAACAAAGATCTTCAGGATCTAGGGAACAAGTTGGAAAGTTAAATCGTGCATTGACCTTTCGCGATGTTTTACTCAAGCAAGTCCTATTTTTAAGTCCCTAAGGAATCTTTAGGTATGCTCGGCACATTTCAGAAAAACCTTGATTGGAACCTTCTAGAAGCTTCTAGTATTAAAAGGGTAGACGTGAATCAGGTCACGAATATTAAAAAGAGACGAGATTTTACATTGAAGTTACTGACCGATAATTTCGAAGTTCATTTTATAGAAAACTCGTTGGAGGGATTTGTGTATCAAAGCAAATTGTTAATCAACTAAAATCGGTGCAGAGTAAAAGTTTTGCGATAAGATAGAACATACCGCTGAAGAATTTTTTAGAAGTGTATCCAGTACGAAAACTACGATACAAAACCAGCACGAATCGTATACTTGCACCTCTGCCTACCCCTTCGGGGATAAAAGGTGTGGTGTTATGTATGTATCATTATACAGCTGTATACATTCAAGAATTATAAAAATAAGTAGGTTTCTTGATGACGTGCCATTAACTTAATATTGTATTTCACTTGACCTGTTTCGCGAATAATACAACCAAATAAATATTTTGGCCAAGTTATTGCGATACGTCGCTTAGAACATTGGGCTTGTACCTACTGGTTTCATATAAACCAGGAAGCCTAGCTGCCTTTAGCTTTTCAGGTTACAATTATCAGTGCCTCAAATGTTAGGGACGAAATCAGTATGAGCACACAAATTCGTTTTATGTTCACACCTATTATTCTCTCAATACTAATATATAGGTAGGAGGGCAACAGTGCTAATCGTTAAAACTATAAGTAGTTATCTAAACTACCATAGTCTCCGCCAATAGCACAATAACCGCTACAGCAAACCGACTTATCAACTAATAAAACAAGACTTAAAATCGATTTTCAATTCGCACTTTCAATTGAAATATTCCGATTGCCAATTAGTGCCAGACGCAAACATTACGTGGGTTTAGCGTCGCCTCTTAGCGTCAGCTGTTTCACGATAATGGACTTTAATGGGTAAATTTTACGGAATAATATTGATTGAATAAAACTTTTATTTCGCGTGACCAAACGTGGCGTGTTATGCCATATGACGCCAACCCACTTCTAGTCCAGTTGTCAGAAAGTCGCACTCACTATTTTGAAGTTACAAACAGAATTCTGTCTGCAAACTTCACAAATATAGAACTTTACCGTCGTATTTTAGTGAGATTTATTGCGAACCGATATATTAGTGTAAAGCATGGAATGAATTTATCATTCATTGGCTGAACGCCAAAGCTTAACATTCTATATTGATATGCAAAGCAAAAAGTAATATCGCGTAAACATACATGATATTTATATTACTTTTGGGGTTGTATGCGTGCCTATTAAATTTTTGGCAGAAGCAATAAATTCTGTACTCAAGTTAAAGCTTATGACCAATGATACGGAACGCCCCAACCGCATTTTTAACATCATTTCCCATGAGTGTTGTAAAAGTAATGGGAGATGATTTCACAAGATTGATCAGCTTCGTATCAGTTTAATGTATTAAATGTCTCGTTGTGAAACCAATCCACTAGCCGAGGAAGTAGAAAATGCCCACCCTAGATCTTTTTAGAATATACGGGACATCAATTTTCCGGTAAAAATTAGAGAGATAATATATTATATTGTTGGACACTGTCGCAAAGTGATCTGTTAGTAGATTCAATTACTTTACGACAGCGTATCCGTGGACAGTCTTCGAGTTTTACTCATTAAAGTAATGAACTAGATCCTCGCGATTTTACCCTTTTATTTTATTTTTAAATCAACTTAACGCTACGTACCGTGTGCAATGCCGTAATCTATTTTTAGCTGATGTATTCGACCGTATACTACTTTTCCCCTGATTTCAATTTCAGATATCTAGGAGTGTTTGAAACTTCGTGTTTTGTGAGAGAGTGAGTGACCTATGATCAGGGTAAGTTGTAGTTTTAAATAGAGAAGTAGTAAGAAATAACCTGGATCAAAACAAATGCATAAGAAGTATCAGGCAAGAAACACATCGGGCAGGGTCACGATAAAGTATGCCAATCGCGATTCATGCGACTTCGCCAAACTATATCGGACGTTGAGGTCACCGCGGTAGTTTTTAATGAGTAGGTACTACGCCCCGGAACGTTATTAGAGAGAAGTCTCACACACCTCTTTCGCTAGCCCCAACTCGGTCGATGGTACTATACGGCTAAATAGCGGAGTTGAGACAACTCGAATAGAGTTCGCATCGCACGCAAAAAAGAAAAAGGCAGAAAATTGAACTTCACATAAAAACCATCATCTTCATCGTCCTAGTGCTTGCCACGGGCCTCTTCTCACAATGAGAAGAGTAAGACCATAGCCCACCACACTGACCAAGTGCGGGCTGGCAGGCTTCACATGTCTTTTACGAACATTACGGAGAACTCTCTCACGGTCATTCTTTTCAATAAAATATTATTTGGTAAAGTCCCACTGCTAAAAATTTGCCACTGAGCGCTAGTAACCAATAATTTTTGTATGAATGCACCTGAAAAGTTGTCGAGCATCAGTGCAATTCACACGTTTGTATCTGGATATTTTTGCAACGGACACGACGTCAGACGTTACCTATAATACGGGAGGTCACGCTAGATTTGCCAAAGTATTTTATACCGAATGAAATTCACTTGTAGCAGTTCCTTACTGTTTGTGTTTACTAATCATCAATATGTGCGTCAGTCGCCGCACCTGCGATGGAGCTAAAAGTTACAGCATGTGAAAGTGGACGAAAAAAATGTTTTTAAGTATTTGAAGAAAACTAAGAAATCGTCACATTCATTTAACTTTTATAATCCGTCTTTACCGTTCGAGACAGCGATAGCCCAAGAGAGTAACCAACATACAACCATGCAGAGGGTATCGTTTTCAAATCGATGGTGCTCCTCACTGACTTTCCGAAGCTACATTTGTGCGTATTAAGTTGGTCCCGTGCCTCGGAGAGAATAAGGCCATGAAAGCTCACAATTCTTCTTTCAGCTCGACAATCTTTTCGCCAGTCTGCAGGGTGCGCGTGTTAAATATTGTCAGAGCCAGTTGTCGTCGGTGGCGGTAGCCAGATCTCTGCTGGTAATTCTTAGCACCCCCTGTCCCGACGTAAGCCGCTACCTGAACGGGGCTGTCGAGGACTGGGGTGTTTTGTTGTGTGGTGAATTTGGGGGGATTTTCCCGTAATCGCCACGCTTGATCTTGATCATTGATGCTAGACGCTGCTGCCCATCTAGCACCTTTAATTTTACTCACGGCTAATTATGGATGGTTTGACCGCCATCTTTCGGTTGACTGACTGCACTGGAGGAGATATCCACCTCAACGGGCGGTGAGGTCTTCACGTGCCGACGGCGACGTCGCTTGCCGCTAATAAAACGTAATTTTCAACTTATGTTCATTCAAGGTCACCAGTAAAGATTCGCGCCGCGACCTATAAAATATCAATTTCGATAACAAGAAATAAAGTTATCCACATTATTTTACGACAACCCCATAAAATACGGCTGTGTATCTTGTTACGGGATATCTATACCTAATTTATTTTAACATTTCTTTTCAATTTACATTAAAGTAAGTAACTGCGGTTAGATCGATCCGCTATTGCCTCGCAACTGCCTTGTGAGTGTACCTGGCAAACATCTTGCAAACACAGTTTTTTATTCTTTATATAGAATATTATTACATTATATTAGGTATATTTACTGTGAAGGTTTCCTTTGTGGATGTGCAAAAAGAAAAAAGGTGATTGTACCAAATCGTCGTATCCGTTGTGGGTTAAAGTACACCGTTTATGTAAAAGGCTGTATAGGTATAGTGGAGCGTTTCGAATTTAATTTGGCATTGCCCGTGTAAACAGGTGGAGAGGCCGAGGGATGGGACCACTCCGCTCAATGGCGGCGGCGGCGGTCACCGCTTAGGAAAACAATGCCTCGCTCCACCTCTTTCTTATTTGTCCGGACGGAATCGAAATTAGGTTTTTATTCTCACCTTAAACTAATTACTTGCTCTATTTTACAACAGTAAAACGTGAACACACGTAATTTACCTCGGGGAAAGTCGGGTACCTAATGTATTCTGCGGACCTTTTTCTAGACATTTGCTTAAATGCGTTAAGGTTACAAATTGACCGTAGTTGTAGTTTATGTTATTCTTAAGTTATCTTAAGTCGTAAAGTGATTTTACGAATATAACAGAGTTTTAAGAATTTCTTTACTATATACTTAGACAAAAACGTATGCCAATCTTACTTTGCCCGATGTCTTTACATCACGCCATCTTCAAGTTGAACATTAATATTGGCACAGGCTATACTTACCAGGCAAGCGCGAGCCGTTTATCAAGTAGCCTATACCTTGAGGACAAAACATCTACACTGTAGGTATAAAACATTATTACTGTATAACGCATAACAAGAGATAAATAAGGGCAATTACATATCCCTAAATATTACGACCCAACGCGCGACACCAAGTGTTGAATCTCACGCACGGCACAAGTTTTTATGAAGTGATCACGCAAGCTCGCTTTATTATTGTCCTAAATTTGCCCTACATTCATATATACACCATTCATGTTTTGCTTTTGGTATTTCAATGGATTTAATCTTGTTCGAATGAGTAGCATTACCCATGATTATATAAAAAGCTCATTTATTATCGTGGAGCAAGCTAGCACGGCTAGCGGGATTAGATAGCACGATGCAGTTTGGTGTTCACTTTTACGTAATCCTACTTAGGCAAAAGCCACAATCTAGATCATCTTAGTCATCAGGCGTTGTCGTTGCGTGTGTTAGAGGTGTTGTAGCTAAACATAAGGTAGCTTTTTATCAGTCTACGCGTTTGGCAAGGAGGTTAAGGCGTTGTAATGGTGTTGCTCGCTACACCAAATTAAATAATAATATATAGTCCTTAGGTCGCATACTTGTTTCCACATGTGTTTGTCTTATCGCTACGATGGCGCCAACGTTCTGCAATTAGTAAACTCATAAATTCTAAGAGGTTGACAAATTTATAAGAGTTATGTGACAGGCATATGAGTAAAGAAATAGCCATGAAATATGAGAAAACATTTGCACTGTAGTGTCCACATGCGGTATAGTTGAAGATCATAAAAAAGGGACCAACCACAAGAAACGGACCCTATCAGGTAGTAAGAGGTCAGGGGCGTTGCCTTGGGGGTGTTTGACTGGACAGTCGATCTTAGGAGGCGGAGCGAGTCGGGTCCCAGGAAAGCGTGGCGTGGTGGTTGAGGATATATGAGTAGGGGTAGGGACAGTCAGTCTTAGGACGCGGAAGAGGGCAGATCTCGGGAACGGACTCGCGTGGTAGTTCAGACAGTTGGTCTTATGGCGCGAGAGAGATCGGACCTGGCCTAGCGCGAAAGAGGTTCGGTGTTGGTCGATAATTAGTGCTTAGTGATATCGAAGAACAAGGCGAGCGGCTTCAAGAGAAGGTGATCAGCACAGGGCAAGGGGTAAATTTGGCAGCACCGCAGCTAAAAGTCCGGTGTCTGTTATTCACTTTACTGTAATTTATTGCATGAACTGTATAACATTAATAACTCTGTTGTGTATCTATGTCTATATCACACCATATATATATATATATATATATATATATATATATAAACGACTGTTTGCGGACTTGGTTGATCACGCGGTATTGCCGTTCCTTACTTGATCCACCTTTGCACTCGAATAACATTTGCTCTATGGAACATATTTTTGTTTTTTTCACAATGTTGCCATTCATGGAAAGACGTTGCCAAACATATTCAATAAAATTTAGATGTATTCGTGATAAATTTGGCTGAAGTTCCGAACAAAACTGGATCCGTAACGGCCATATATCTCAGACCGACGTCAACTTTTTGGCTCCGAATTATATGCCATACGTGCGTTCTTATTTGAATCCAGACGTGACAATTATCATTATGTGGTTCCAGGTTCAAGTTACTTCAGTACTTGCTCCGTGTAAGAATAATAATAAATGATAAAACCATTTTATACATTCTTACCAGCACTATAATGATCCTATTTCTACTTGATAATTGAAATACTATTTAAGTCCGATATTTTCCGTTTCTTGTATACTATTTGGCTTAATTTATGCTGTATAATAATTATGCCAAATCATCACCATGGTCCGAGCGTTATGCCAGTTGCATCTAGGCCTTCGCGTTGGAGCCCGGGCTCCGCTTTCTAGTCTAACCAGATTTGACAGCATATTACCATTTCCACAGAGCGACTGCCGTCTGACCTCAACCCTATGGGATAGCCATATTCTATGGTTTAGACCAGAGTCAGGATGTTCGCGGGTACTAATTCCTCGTAACGATTGTCAAGGATCTTTTTGATGACATCTGGAACCGACGGCTTAACGTGCTCTCCGAGGCACGGAGGGTGTGACTTTTTGTGGCCGGTCACCCATCTATAAACCAGACAGTGACGAATCCGCTTAACCTTGTGAATCGATAGATTCAAGCGGTCGCCACTTTGCCACGGGCCGCTCACTTTATACGCCACATTACTTATTTGAATCCAAAACTATATTGAGCCTCAATATCTCCTGAACCAGTAATTTCCCAGGTATGGTGCCGAAGTAAAAAATGTTCGGAGTGATTGGTACAACATGGGATTTCAGTTTTCGTTAAGGGTCTTCTTACACCCTGTATATTATATTAGACCTGCTGGTTAACATTATGTGGCTCCAGGATTATGTTAGTTGAGTATTTTTGTTTGAATATTTTAGCTTACTATTTAACGCATAATTGTATACCATAATCTGTATATTTATTTGGCTCCTTTAAGACATACATATACCCGTCAATTAATACTTAATGGTTTCACATTACAATTATTTAAATTTTAGTTTTCCATTCATAAGATGTTCCATTGAATTTATATTAATTACGTCCATACATTGTCAAATCCGAAAGCATACTATATTGATCCGCTTTAAATATTATGAACTGATACTGATAATCTTATGCACACAAGCTTATGGATATTATGTGGCTACATTACTATACACGCCGCGCCATATCTGCGTGCTTATATGAATTTGGGTCGTTTGGCTTGTATGATGAAATATCATCAATTCATCATCATATCAGCCAAATGACGTCCACTGCTAGACATAGGCCTCCCCCAAGGTTCTCCACACATACCAGTCTTGAGCCGCCCGCATCCAACCACTTCCCGCGTTCTTAACGAGGTCGTCGATCCATCTTGGAGAATTTCCTCTGCGGCGTCATCCGGTATGTGGCCACCACTTCAGAACCTTTCTGCCTCCACGGCCTCAACTTTGAGATATGTGCCCTGACCACTGCCACTTCAGCTTGACTATCCAGAAAGCTATGTCTTTGGTTCTCCTGCGGATTTCCTCATTTCTGATTCGATCTCGCACAGGAAACCTCCAAGATTAGCTCTTTCCATTGCCCTCTGAGTGACCTTGCGCCTTCGGATAAGGCCCATAGATATTTAATATCATTAGATGAAATCCCTATCTATTTTCCATACATAAGTTGATCCAGAGGAATTATATTTATTATAACCATGCATTGTTAGATCCAGGAGTGAAATTATAGCAGCCATGGAGTTATTTGCTAGCATTATGTTGTAGATTTACGTATTATTTAACTCTGATTACATGCTCCATCGTACGTACTTATTCGAATCCAGCAAATGTGGCTCCACATTATACTTTACATGCTATATCTGTATACTTATTTAAATCTAGTCATAATACTACCAGCTATCCATCTAACCAACCGATCAATACTACGAAGCTCCAGGATTAAGTACATTAATTGCTCGATTATTAGTAGACTTGGTTAATTTTATTTATTGCATTTATCGGTGGCTGACGAGTCAGCGGCATACTTGATGGTAAGCTATCTGTGGCTCATACATATGCCTGTGTTTTCTCAGCATTACAAAAGAAATAGCAAAGAAACACATGCAACTCGCTGCCTACCAGGAGGAAGAGAAGGAGGGAAAAGAAGCAGGTTGAAAAGCACTGTTCAAATTTTTATTAGAATCCTCTCAGGCACTCTTAATTAGCTGAGCTGGCCTCAAATGATGACTTCTTTAGATTTTCATGACATTCGGGTTCCATGACTTGAAATTGTTTTTCTGACGATCGGGGCCGAAACTAATTATTAAGAATCTTAGAAAAAATTGGTCAGCCCTACCAAGGAAACAAACCCGACCCGGAACTCATGATCAGCAGAAGTAAATTATCCGTAGAACAATGAGGCAGTCAGATAAACAATATCTTAATATATAAAATCCTTGCGTTACTGACTGACTGACAGACACGCTACAGCCGAAACTACGTGGCGCAAAAAGCTGAAATTTAGCATGTATGTTCCTTGGGGACCGCAGGTGTGCATTAAGACGGGATTTCCCGAAATTCCCACGGGATCGGACAAAACGGGAAATTCAAAATGTGTTCGTGCAAAGCCGCTGGCGTCGACTAGTATGTTATAATTATGCACAAATTACATCCAGACATAGAACTATCACTTGTGTTTATGCTTATCACACAAGGATTTGGTCATGAATACCTAGCTATAAATCTTTTTTAGGGTTCCGTAGTAAACTACAAGGAACCCTTATAGTTGCACCATGTCCGTCTGTCCATCCGCGGTTTTACGAAAAAACTATAACCACTAAAGAGCTGAAATTTGCCATGGTTATGCATTGTAACCACGCGGACAAAACTGTACAATAACTTATTTTGAAAAAAGTAATGTATACGGGTAGCTCCCATAGGTACACTACATAACGTGAAAACGTGGCCCGACACGCACCTGACCGCCTTTATACAGTAGAGGTGGCAAACGAGCTACTGTCTGCCCGCCTGATAGTAAGCAGCTAATCATAGCCATGTTATACTAATAACACCAACTAGACATTATAAGCGCGTTGTTTTATCTTCACTGTCGTACTACCAAAACTACCACGTGGAGAGGCTTAAGTCCTTAATTGGACTGCAAAAGGCATCATCAATTTATTGTGACCACTTTTCTACACTATCAGATCAACATTTAGACACCAAAGAAGTTTATATACAATAGCGGAAATTGTTATAATAATAAACCACCTACTACCAATCATCATTCTCAGAACGTTATTCCGGTAATATGGTAGTTTTGGTTGACTACTATTACCATTTTCTACCAAAAAGAATTTCTTTTAAAACTACCAAACCTACCATGTCTACAATTTGTGTCATTACTAACATTTCTACCAAATCTACCATTATCTCAAACCAACCATTTGTGCCATAACAACTATTGCTACCAAACCTACAATTTCTACCAAAACTACAATTTCCATTAAAACTACTAATCATACAAAAACAACCATATCTTCCAAAATAACCATTTCTTGCAAAGTAACTATTTTCTGCGACAGATTCTGCCAAATTTTCTACCAAAGCTACAAGTTCTGCCAGTTACAATTTTCTACCAAATACTTAATTCCTATCACTTTTAAATGATGATATTAGTACTCTATATGTATATTATTCAATAGAACTTATGACGTGCAAATTTTATTAATGTAGACCTTTAATTTAAAATGTGTCATACAGTGTGATGAACAGTAAGACTTATGTAATAGCACTATAGTATTTAAGATTATATTTAATGTAAAACGAACATTTGTACGCCGGTGACGGCAAAATACTATGGACTTAAAAACAGTAAACAACTTTGTAAACAGTATTCCAACAAATAAACTATTATTTTCTATTCTGTAAATGTTTCACTTTAATAAAAAAAGATGTCCGAAGGAACTCCATCGTGGGTATTGTGTTTCGAAAGAAATTTCAGAAACATTTTCGTATAGTTGCCTAGACTTGACAGAATATTAGCTTTTTCGCATAGTGACTGCCGTCTGACCTCTACAACCCGAAGGCGTAGCCATATTTTATGGTTTAGACCAGATATTTGAGGGCACTGATTGCCCTAACGACTGTCAAACATGATAACCGAAACCGATGGCACGGAGGGATGTTATCTTTTCTGGCCGGTCACCCTATTTCCAGCAGTGGACATCGTTTCGCGGATATGATGATGATATTTCATATCAGCCAAACAACCCAAATTCATATAAGTACGCAGATATGGCGTGGCGTACATACCTAATGGAGCCACATAATATTCATATAAGCTATTGTGCATAAGATTATCAGTATCAGTTCATATTTAAAGCGGATTAATATACAGAATGTTTGGCACATGGTTGTCCAAATGAAGTAGGGATCTGGTTTGGGCCATTGCCAATGCGTTGGACTCAGGCAAATTAAATTCTGTCTCACAGTTGCAGCGATATGATTTTTAATATTTTAAAGAAAAACCCAGAAATTTGGACTAATATTGAAAAAATGTTAAACGAATATGGGTTTAGCTATCGTGGTGATATTTTTTATTTTAGTTAACTATTGCTATATTTTATTAAAATAATTATTTCCTGTAGAAACCTTGTAAAAAATTATAACAGGCTGTCGAATTTTCGAAAAGAGCTAAAAACAGAACAAAGTTCAATTTAGTATGATTAAAAAAAAATAATGGTGATGGAGGTTTTCAACTTCTTTAAAAACTTTTTCAGTTCATACCCTTTAAAATAATGCATCATACACTTATAAAAGCATTCACTAAATAAAAAAAAATGCCAATTATTCTCGACCGGCCGAAAACATTAGAAGTTGGCTTTACCTACATTGCACCTATTTAAGGAATTAAAAGTACGTGAAACAATAAATATAATAATAATATGCTGTTTCACTCCTGCACAGCACAAAATCTTTTTTTTACCGTTTCATACCTTTTGTTGCCATACAAAAGAAAAAAAAAATTTTATAAGGGCAAAATAATATTTTGCGCCCAAGTGATACACTCTACTTTTCATCACTCACTATGAGAAAATAAAAGATGCCTCATTGTAATATCATTATTTCATAAAACAGAGTACCAACTACTTAAATTGAAATTAAATAGTATCTAATAAAAAACAACTAAATACTTTTTACATTTGAGACATTTTCGCAATTATGAAAATTTATTAGGGGGGTTTCAGATTAGCGTATTTTTCTGCGCGTATACGGTCGTTTCAGCATACGCGCTTACACGCGCGCTACATTACGCGATTCAAAAAACCGGGCTCGCCTATTTCGGCGTGTTCGCGCGCAACGGTAATGACATCTTGTCAGTGTCAACATGGATTTTGACGGCTGGCGCTTATACGAGCTTACAAGCGTGTCAACGCTCGTACGAGTTGCGCGTGTGCCAAAAGGCGCGCCTATACGCGTCTACGTGCGCTTCCAAAAACGATCTTATACGCGCGTATAAAACGCTAATCTGAAACCGCCCTTAGCCTACAGTTTATTCCGCGCGTTTTTAATTTGATTTCTTCTAATGTTTTCGGCCAGTCGAGAATAATTGGCATTTTTTTTATTTAGTAAATGCTTTTATAGGCTTATGATATATCATTTTAAAGGGTATGAACTGAAAAAATTTTTAGTGAAGTTGAAATATTCCATCACTATTATTTTATTTATTTTAATCATACAAAATTGAACTTTGTTCTGTTATTAGCTCTTTTCGAAACTTTGACAGCCTGTTATAATTTTTTTTTACAAGGTTTCTACATGAAATAATTATTTTAATAAAATGTAGAAATAGTTAACTAAAATAAAAAATATCATTACGATAGCTAAACCCATATTCGTTTAAAATTTTTCAATATTGGTCCAAATTGCTGGGTTTTTCTTTAAAATGTTAAAAAAAATCATATCGCTCAAACTGTGAGACAGAATTTAATTTGCCTGAGTCCAACGCATTGGCAATGGCCCAAACCAGATCCCTACTTCATTTGGACAACCATGTGCCAAACACCCTGTAGTATGTTTTCGGATTTGACAATGCATGGGCGTAATGAATATAAATTCACTGGATCATTCTGTGTATGGAAAACTAAAATTTAAATAATTGTAATGTGAAACCATTAAGTATTGATTGACGGGTATATGTATGTCTTAAAGGAGCCAAATAAATAAACAGATTATGGTAAACAATTATGCGTTAAATAGTAAACTAAAGTATTCAAACAAAAATACTCAAGTAACATAATCCTGGAGCCACATAATATTGACCAGCAGGTCTATATTAAAAAGTTTTGGATTCAAATAAGTACGCACATGTGGTGTATAAAGTGAGCAGCCCGTGGCAAAGTGGCGACCGCTCGAATCTATCGATTCGCAAGGTTAATCCTCGCAAAAATTTGCGAGGTAAAACGCGTTCGTCACCGTCTGGTTTATAGATGGGTGACCAGCCACAAAAAGTCACACCCTCCGTGCCCTAAATTAAATGGTAATACATGTTATAGTAAGAAAACAGTCGCTCTATGGAAAACTAATATTCAGTCAAATCTGGTTAGACTAGACAGCGGCGCCAGGGCTCCAAGGCAAAGGCCTGGATGCAACCGGGATAACGCTCGGATAATGATGATGATGACCCATCTATAAACCAGACGGTGACGAACGCGTTTTACCTCGCGAATTTTTTAAAGATTCGAGTTGACGCCACTTTGTCACTGGCCCCTCTTGTAGGTAATGTACCTACCTAGTACCTACTACAAATATTTAACCATAAACTCCGAAGTAAAAAAAAAGTGCTGGAAAAATGGACAAAGAAACCAAGTTAATTGAAGAAATGCCGCAAGTTATGAGAATTGATAAGAAATACAGAATAATAATACATAAAAGTGACCAAGAACCAATGACTGCCCTCCGTGAAGAATACTGCGCTGCGATTGGCCCATTTGAATCGGATCAAGTAAATCTAAAATATCTAAAGTGCGGATTTGTATAAAAATGGCGTAATTATTATTAGCAACGACGTTGGCGTTAGTTGATCCGAAGGGAACCACATGAGAATTGGGCGCTCGCAATGGATCAAGAAATCATGGCCGGATCAACAAGTGAAAACGGATCAAACAAAAACTACTTATATGGCACGCTTGATCAACATTGTGATGAAGGGGATATATATATATATTATTACCATTAGTAGTGGTTCGTACCTTGTTGATGATGGATGTGAAGACGAGCGATGTATGATGGGAGTCTCCGTATTCGCGATCAGGTGGTGGAATGCAGGACTTTCACAATCGCTGTCTAAACCTGCGTACAGGCCAGTACATAGCAGCTGACAAGGTTTTAAAGAGCGAAAGAAGAGCCACCTGTCGATCACGCGGTAGACGTAAGTCCTGGCGGCTAATCAAGCGGCGATTGTAACGAGAGCTTCCCTGCAAACTATGCGCGATGGCTTAATACGTTTTAATTGACTATGTTTGTATGGGCTTCAATGTTGTGACCTGCGGCAAGGAGGCGTTTTGTGACATCAGTTCTGAGACTGTTACTGTACGCTCAATACTATACACTGGATATCGCTGAAATACTCGGCACCGATAATACTATATGACTTATATACCTGGATCACGTTCTCCGTCTCCCTGGAGCTGCCGTCTCTGAGATACGCTGCCTTGTACTCAAGTACCAATATGTGAAGCATGAATATATGGAGAGTGATTTTGTGATGACAAACCAATACTAATGTATCGCTGTCTTTAGTATTTTGATGTCCACCTTTCATTCAATTGTAAGCGTTTACGTTTGGTAAATGCTGTCAGTAGAGGAATATAGAGGGAGGGACGAATTCCATAGTTCCTGCGCGGGCGAAGGGGCGCGGGAACCCTGGCAACAAATTGCTTGGCAGGCTGAATTTGATATTTTAAACTCAGTTAGTAAGAAAACTAAAATTTTAATCAGTCTGGGGTCCATAGGATTCCTTTACATTGTTATGTACATAAGGTGTTTTGCTGTGCTGGCACTGTCGTTGTTCTTATAAGTATCATCATATATAATATAAACGGGAATTGACGCGAACATGCATTAGGTATTTACATACCTTATTTTGCTTGACGTTTCGAGACTGTTGCACGTCCCGTGGTCGCAAGCTGACTGGTGTAGCGATGTCACGTCTCCGAGTGCGAGGTAAAAGCTTCTATTTCTACACCCGGGTCGCTTATTTTCGAAGTATCGGCGCAAAACACACTAACCGTATCTGTATATTGAACATTCGCCGACTGCTCATTAAAGTGGGGTGTTGTTAGCCGAATCACTGGATTCCACGCCGATGACAATTTGAAGCCCTCTTCCCGATTGAAATTTTTATGTTTTCTGATTTCGATCGCTTCACGCACAACTCTTGAGTAAAAGTGGTGTTCCGTGGAGAGGACTTGGGGATGATGAAATTCAATCCAGTGATTGGTGGCCGATTGAAGTAAATGTTCTGCAATCGCCGATTTGTTCGTTTGACGGTTCTTTACAGCTGCGATGTGCTCTTTTATACGTTCAGCGATAGTACGCTTCGTTTGCCCTATGTAAGAGCTTTCGCAGTTGCAGTTGATTTTATAGACACCTGGGGTCTGTAGCAGTAGAACATCCTTTGGTGTTCCCACCATGTTGTATACTTTGGCCCCTGGTGTAAATACGGTCGGAATGGAGTAATTTTTTAACTTGTCTCCTATTTTATCCGTAACACCTCTAATGTAGGGCATGAAGGTCGGTTGTCTATTTACCGCCGGATGTTTTTCGCGCTTGATAGGCCGCGTCATTCGTCGTTGTACCTGGTATTCGTTCTTCCTAAGTACCTCTGGTACATGGTCTAGCTCTAGCTGCAACTGCTCAGGGTCACAGAGGTCATGTGCTCTGTTTTTAAGTGATGTCACAACGGATTGCAGGTGTCGAGGGTGGTGGTGCGACTTGGCGTGCAGGTATGTGTGTAGGCTTCTGGTATACGCAGTGTGTTAAGGACCCATCTGGTCTCACAGTCACTTTGACATCCAAGAATGACAACGATCTGTCAGTTTCCATTTCGTAGGTGAACCTCATTTTCGGATGAATGGAGTTAAGGTGTTGCACATATTGATCTACTTCCTGCTTACCTCCTTTTACGATACTAAAGATGTCGTCCACGTATCTTTTCCAAAGCCTGATGGTCTTGGGCCCGATGCTAAGCGCCTTTTCTTCAAAGTGTTCCATCCAGATATTAGCCAGTACTGGGGCTACTGGACTCCCCATTGCGACACCATCGATCTGGAGGTAATATTGGCCTTGGAAAAGGAAGTAGTTGCCATCTAAGCAGTGTTTTAGTCGATCAATATAGTTGTGAGGCATATGATTGTCACTCAGTCTGTCCCTCACTACGTACAGACATTCCCTTATTGGAACATTGGTAAAGAGCGACTCAACGTCAAAGCTTACCATTACATCTTCCGGTTCCAATCGGATGCTTTGTACGATATGGACGAAATGACGCGAGTTCTTTACGAAAGACGGTGTCATACCGACTAATGGCTGCAATACCGATGCAACGTGCTTCGCAAGGTCGTAAGTAGGCGAGGAAATCTGACTTACGATAGGCCGCAGTGGCACGTTGGGCTTATGTACCTTAGGCAGATCATATAGCCTAGGTGGTTGGTATGGCTTGGGACCATATAACTTGCTGTATTCGTCTTCCGTAGGACCTAGGTCCTGGTGGTCTTGTATCAGTGCTCGTATTCTACGCGTTACTCTGGCCGGGGGTTATATGAGACCGGTTTAGCGTAGCTTGTCCGTATAATCAACCGTATTCATCAACGCGAGTGTTTAAAAGTTTCTAAGTATCATCATTATTAACAGTAAGAGATGCAATGTAAATGGAATAAATATATTTACAGGCCAAGTAACCTCACTTTTTGTAAAGATTACGCACGCACTTGGCTTACATTTTGTATCGCGTGGGACTTTATGAACACACCAACCACGGAGATATAACTACACAGCACAGACTAGAAGAAACAGTTCATGAATTGTACGGAATTTCGTCTCGTGTTGGAATCTGACATGCAAAGCACTACGCCACCTGTGCAGCAACACGGTAAACGGTGAAGATGTATCAAAGTTGGGTATAATTATATCGCTTCAGTTTGAAATCAATTTAGGGCAATATATGCGGCTTGAACACTGACGTCAGGAACTAATTGAGCATATATTCCCAGATCCCGTTAATTCAGAGTGCTTTGACAGAAACATCCTGAAACTATTACCAACTACCAACAAATAGATTCACGTCTATAGTATGGAAACATCGTAATTTTAATATGCTATCCATTAAACTATATACTGCCCCTTCAATGTTAAGTTATCGCTTTGTTAGACCGTCAAAGTATTGATTTTAGTTATAACTAGAGGATGCCCAGGGCTACGCCTGCAATATTTTTTTATTTATCCGTTTTGCCCGTTCCCGTGGTTATTTCGGGAAATCCCTTCTGACGGTCCCCAGGGAATATGCATGCCAAATTTCAGCTTCTTGTGCCCAATAGTTTTGGCTGTAGCTTGTCTGTAGCTTGTCTGTCAGTCAGTCAGTAACGTAAAGATTATATATATACAGATTACTGCACATAGCCATCGCGTTATTGCTAACCTTCTTCGAATATTCATTGGCAGATCCTTGACAAGAAAATTCACGTACGGTTAGCGTGTTTTAATGTAAAATTCTTGTAAGAACTTAAGAAAGGGATAATAACCTTTTGTTTTCCAACATATTTTCAACTTTGCAAGCGTATATTATTAAATTTGTATTATTTATGTTAAAATGCTAGCAACCTTAAAGGTATCAACGACATTGTGAGTCAGACAGTGTTACCAAACGTTTCTTACTAAACTCAAGACCTATAAATTATTTTAATTAATAATTTGCTCGCTGTTGCAAGATTTTTTAATTAATTCACACTTGAGACAAGATTAAGATTAAAAATATTCAAGGTCAAGAACAACCGTTACAATAATGACAGTGTGAAGACTATTCATTATTTAATTTTGAGTCGAAGTCTTTTATACATTTTGAAACAAACGGCCATTATTTGATGAAAAATTTTATTACCTGTAATTTATAACTTATTCAGTCAAATATACGTGGCGGTGAGTTATGTTCAGCAACGTCTTTTGGCTGATATAAGTCCGTGTGCAGTTTAATCAAATATGGTTTATATTGTATCAAACACGTATCAAACAACGTTTTGTTATATCTATATATTATTTTCTCATTTCTCTTTCATTCCTTTTAAAGTGTTCTTGGATGTTCATTGGTTTCCATGGTCGGTAACGGGTGTTTAATATTACTTGCATCTTTAGCCTACAGGAACTACCAGCAGCGGCTGTAATTACCACTAACGCAGTATTAAAAATATAAATTCTTCTGTATGACAAAATGTTGTTCGTCCTTTCATAGAGCTAGCTTCAAAGTCAACGGATTTAACCTGTGAACGGTGGTATACTATTAAATCAATCATTTGTGGGTGCCTATATTTAGGCCTACATAAACGGAAATGGAACCACGAAGACATATAAAAGAGAATTACTTCGAATAGATACTTAAAGTTCCTACAGACCAGATAAAAGTGATACCTACGGCTAAAACACTTTAAATATTTTAAGAACTTACAGCCAATCTAACGGATTCTGCAAAGTAAATAGGTACGACCTAATTCATAGAGGGTTATTCCTAATAAACAGCCTGGCGGGATGACCAATTTAAACCTACATACATTACCTAGTTTCGCTTACTAATTGCATGACTTATTCACTTGAAATAGTAGCTAAGTAGCTATTCACCGATAGAAATATGGTTTGGAAATTCGCACATCACAAGACTCCGTGCTGCTACTGAGAATTCGGAAAACCCAGTAACACTTTTGTCCGACCCGGGAATCGAACCAGGACCTCCGATCAGCAGACGCATACGCTATCCTCTGAACCAGTCATTTATTTATTTTATAAAAGTTACCTCCCACACTAGGATTATGAAACCTTGCAATACCATTCGATCAACAGATTCATTGATCGTGCAGACGCGATTAACACTGTGGACCACGCAATGTGTTGTCCCGTATGGGGATCGATCCTAAAAAAAAGACGCAGTGCGAACCGTCGAGGTGGTCGCTCTTAAAACCTTGGTGCAGTAAAAATAGACCAATATTTAGCCTAGTCTACGAAGCAGCGATAGGTGTTTGTTTAATTCACAGAGGGTTTTGAGTTCAAATCCAAGGCGTTCACGAATGACTTGTAGAAGTTATGTGCGGATTAATTTGTTAATTGTCGCTTGCTAAACGCTGAAAGTAAACTTCGTGAGGAAATCTGCATGTCTGGGATTTGTTCATAATGTTCTCATAACACATATGAAGTCTGCCAACGCGCACTTGGTAGGTACAGACACATCAGTGGCGCAGTTTTTAGTTTTTCTTTAAAGAAGGCTGATGAATCTGATGATGCCTACAACGGAAAGTTGAGTTGAGTTTAGTGTTAGAACATTTAAATATACCTAACGCCTGTTCCGACCTGTTTTTAAACTATGTCAGTGTATCAACGTAACTTAATTTCCTTGTCTGGACGATAGCCACATACCCCCTAGCACACTAAAATTAAGCTTTATAACCTGAGTGAGCGTTAGGGCGCGTTCTCATTATGTCGTGGCGATTAATTTATCGTCGGACGATTCTCGTCTCTAGTTGCCTCCATAAGGTGTAACAAATATGTCGTCACCGCAGGAAAAGTTGTCGGCGACACTAAATCTTGGTATATACTGTAACATCCATATAAATACACGAGCCGACACGACACGACGCTTTAAACGACATGGTAATCTGTCGTCATGACACAGTGTGTATTTTAAATATCTATATAAAAGTTTGGTACAAGGCAAGCTTGGGATATGAGCCAAGCTTTTGATGATGTAGATCATGAAATCCTGCTAGGTAAGCTCAACGCATATGGCATAAGAGGAAATGTCCTAAAACTAATTGAAACATATCTTAAAAATATAATACAGTACACGGAAGTTGTTAAACTAAATACTATAACAAAAATTGAAGAAATTTACAGATCTGAATCACGTACAATTAAATATGGCGTGCCCCAAGGCAGCATATTAGGTCCATTACTATTTATATTGTATATAAATGACTTACCAAACGCAACCAATAACCCTATAGCCCTCTTTGAGGATGACAGTACCATAACTATCAAATGTACAGATAAGGCTTGTTATGAATCTGATTTTAATACCGCTCTGATGTCTATCATTGACTGCGACTGACTTTAGTCAGCGTATACCTACCATGATTAACATTAATGTGTGCGCTAATGGGCTATCGCTAAAAGAAGTAGAGGCTACAAAGTTTTTAGGCATAATAATCGACAAGAAAATCACGTGGAAACCATACATTGAACAATTATGTAAAATCAATAAGTCAGTGTATGCACTTCATGAATTATCACAAATAATTGATGTCAATGGTCTTCTTACTGCATACCATGGCTTAGTGGCATCGGTTCTTAGGTATGGAGTTATATTTTGGGGGAACTCAGTTGACAAAGACATAATCTTTAAAGCCCAAAAACGCTGTATTAAGGCTATGTTCTCTCTCAAAACAATTGAAAGCTGTCTGTCCTACTTTAAAAAATACAATATTCTGACTTTACCTTCAATTTATATACTAGGAGTAGCTGCTTTTGTTAAAAGAAATTTAGGTTTATTTGTACTTGCCTCAGATACATCCAAACGCGTACAAAAAGATAAACATCGGCTTTGCCTATGCAAAACAAATACAACATTTATGCATAAAAGTATTTTCGCCATGGCTCCTAAAATATATAATAAATTGCCAAGAAGTATCAGGGAATCAAATGTGACCATATTTAAACAAAAACTAGTACTTAAAGCTTCTAAATGCAAAATGCTATTATAATGTCTCTGATTTTTTGACTGACAATTTATAATTTTACTATGACATATATTATTATTCAATGTGGACATTTTATATATAAAACTAGAGGACGCCAGCAGCTACGCCTGCATTTTTTTTAAATTTACCCGTTTTGGCCGATCCCGTGGGAATTACGGGAAATCTCTTCTTAGTGCACCTCTACGGTCCCCAAGGAACATACATGCCAAATTTCAGCTTCCTGCGCCCAATAGTTTCGGCTGTAGCGTGTCTGTCAGTCAGTCAGTAACGCAAGGATTTTATATATTAAGATTATGAGACATACGCATGTTATGATTATTTTCTATTAATTAATTAATCTTTGACATATTTTTCATATTATTTGGAACTTATATATTTTTTATTATTTGACATTGTTATTAAACTACATTAATCGTTCATTAATCGTAATTATGACATTTTTCTTTTGTTTTTGGCAATCATCGATATATAATACTACTTGGACAAGATAAGGGGGCATGTACAAAATCTTAGCTAAAATCTGTCCGCGACATTTGCTTCCTACCAAACAGAGACAAATGTTTTAAAACAATTTTAAGTTCAACCAAATTACAACCATGAGACAGAGTAATAAAGTCACAAATCATAAAAATGTTCTTTAATACTTACGAGCAGTCGTGACAAAAAACGTCATTTTCGTTTATTTTCTTATTTTTTCGAATTTCAAATTCGAATTTTACTACATGGTATGGACTATGACATGTATGGACTCGCGCAGAACACTAAAATAACTTAAAATATGAATGAACTTAAAAGTTTACTGGTTCTTTACTTTTAAGTTTCGGCCATCTATGTTTCTTAGTAAACATGACTTATAATTTAACTATTTGGTCCCCGCGGCATCGTTATATAATAGCAGTTATAGATTAGCCTTACTTTTTGTGTATAATGTTTATTTACTTTTAATGCACTATACACAACAATGTAAGTACGCCTGTTTTCAAATGTATTAATTGTCGACGGTTCACCAAGCTAGATATCGCAGGGTGTGACAAATAAAAATACACCTTAATTCCATATCTTTATAATCATCTTCAATCTTCATGGTACAATGACAGTTCTATTTATTTATTTAGGTTCAGCAACAGACATTTAACATTTAATTAGCACATTGGGCCTATTACAATTACGTAGGTTCTGAATGCACTCCTTTAATAGGTAAACACAACACACATTATAGTAACTTAATTACATAAACATAATTATTTTTAACAAAAACTTAACCACCTTCAAATTGGACAGAATTAAAATGATACCAAACGGAAAGCACTAAGCTTTCAAATTAAAAAAATAATAATGAAAATCCGTTCAACCAGTCGAAAGTTCTGAGGTAACAAACCCAAAAAAGTACAGTCGAAAATATTTGTGTGCTTGAACATGAATGTTTGTCTTGGTCTGGGTGTCTCTATGCATAATATGCAGGTATTAAAAAAAGAAGTAGCTATATCTGTCTATTCAATGTCTAGTATTCACAGTACCAGTTTATGCTTAGTTTGGGACTAGATAGTGTCGTAAGTGGTTAAAAAAACAACAAATAATTCAAATAGCCTAAACCAAATTTAAACAACCAATTTTGATGTTCCGGTAACAAAATATTAAAAAAATATTACAAAAAAATCGACTCCATGCATCTACTGTTCTGGTTTGTGTATGTGTTATCACTGTTATCTGTGGCTTGTCAAGATTTTTTGATGTGCGTCAAAATTTTTTTATGTCGGATTAAATAATTCATTTCGTCCAAAATATGATATAATTTGTTAATTCTAAGCTTAAAATATAACTTATTTTTTATTTATTTACCGAAAGTAAGATACTCCATCCATTAAATTGCATTTTCGGGCTTTATTTTTGCAACTTTTTATCAGGCATTGCGGCATTGTGAGACGTATTGACGTTGGCTATGTTTCAAACCAACTAAACACAATATACGATCGCGCTGTCAAGCGAGCCGTTATTTGCCGAGACGGTTTTTTGGCGCGAACACGATATCTGGTAGTATTATATATCGATGTTGGCAATAACTGTACCTAATTAATTTTATTTGTTCTAAATTGTATTTTTTTGTAATTGTAATATTTGCACACCTCTTTGAGGTTATAATTCAGCGCACTTTATATATTTTGTAAGACCTTAATGTACCTACTTACCTGTTTTATACAAATAAAAGAATTTGAATTTGAAAAAAGAGGCATAGTTATATCGCACTTACGAGCAGTTCAAAATTTGTATCATGAGGGCCATCAGATTTTATATAATACTAGAAGATGCCCGCGGTTACACCCGCTTTATTTTAGGCTACTGCTCTGGTCCCGTTGCTCATAGCGTGATGTTATATAGCCTATAGCCTTTCTTGATAAATGGGCTATCTAACACTGAAATAATTTTCCAAATCGGACCAGTAGTTCCTGAGATTAGCGCGTTCAACCAAACAAACAAACAAACTCTTCAGCTTTTTATATTAGTATAAGATAATTATCAATACTGTTGACTGTATGTGTATACGAATAGCATTTAAACGCCATTTACTGCGATTGTCAATCCCAGATAGCCAAAGGCGACATAAAAAGTTTTCTGAACGAAATTAATGTTGTTTACCATCTGAGACGCGAATTTATCGTCATCATAACAAGATTTGTTTTTCATTATTTGAAAAAGCAAAAAAGAAGAAAACACGAGTAGAAAAGTAAAAAAAATATAAAACAGCTCACAAGCTTCATCCCCACGAATGAATGTGTCATCAGAACTTGTATTATCTGTGGACTCAAATGAATGGACTGACATCAAATATTCAATGTTTCAGGCCCTAGGGCACGAGACGGAGACGTAATTTTGCCTGTGTATTTTGTATCTCACATTTCGGATTTACTGTATGGCACGTCATTACATAAGCTTGAACTACTAAAAGCCTTATCACTTTTGGGAGTAGCCTGAAGCCAAGAAGATATTCATAGAAAAGCTGTACGATATAACTTGTTAGTACATACGCGATAAGTATTTAAAAGATCGGTAACATAGATATCCATAAAATGTTCTCTACGCGATCGAGATCCATTACATAAATATTGCTTAATGATATTTAGTTACATTTAGTTACTGCGGTGAAATGGCTTTGCCCAATATACTTAATTCTTCTAAAATAGCATCCAAGTTTTCAAGGTTGGATATTAGTTTCGCAAACCTTAACCTAGTTCGTGTGAAGAGATGAGAATTCACTATCTTAATATTTATTATCTACTTTATTATTCTTATTAATATATTCTAGCCAATACTTTTTTGAACGACTAAATCATCGCCAGACTTATTGAAAGTTATCGTCTAGAATTTGCAAGTCATTGACATATACTTTTAGTACATATATATCGATGTTGCAAGTTCGATTACGGTTTAAAGAACATAGTGTATGGTTGCACTATTCAAATAGAAATTAATAATGCATTAACATAAGACATTTAAGGCTGCGCTAGTAGACATTTCTCATACTTAACTTATTTTTTTATTAGTAACAGCACATGTAAAGCATATAAAGAATTTATATAATGTTTATAGGTGCTGCCTGTGAGTGTATTAAACATAATTTAGATAAATAATAATGACAGTCTGATCACCAATCTATCTAAGATTCTAGTTGCTAATTTATTGATCATCTCTCTTTTCAATCCATTTTAGGATCTTACCTAAAGTTGATTGAAAGCAAAACCCACTAAAGAATTCCAGTCGACGTCTAGCGCTTTAAGCCCTCGTAATCTTTTTCCTATAAGTACCTGACGTTCAGAGGCAGCTTTGCCTTGCGATGTTTTCATAATATCACCAAATAGTCTAAGCTGGGTATAGGGTCTATGCCTATTAGATCTACCAGAGAGGTTGGACGTTTAAGGTTATATTTCTTTGAGATCTACGAATGATATGACATTTGGTTTATAATAACCTAAAACATGGCAAACCCCCGACAGGTAGTACCTACTTATTATATTTGAAAATGAAATATTTTCTAATGTAATGCGAATGATCCGACAAAGATTACTGCAAATGAGAAAGGGATTACGTGGTTTAAAATAATTACAAAAATTCAAATCATACTGTATAACAAGTAGGATTTTTACAGGTGTGGAAAGCTTCGCAAATTACCTTAACTCTGTCGGCCTGGCCACGGACAATTCATTGCAGCGAAAATTCGCGCGACGCGACCGGCGACGCAACTTGCGACTGAATCAAATGTATAGAAATGTTCTAAGCATGCCACGCGCAGCGGCGACCAGCGACGCGACCAGCGAATAGCACCGAGCGGTACCGCGGCGAGTCGCGTGACACGTCGCGCGACCAAAACAAATGTATGAATTAGTACAGCGCATGCCACGGCGGCGTCGAGCGGTAGTTGCGGCGACTGCTACCGGAGCTAATTCAGTATAAAATGTTATAGCTTATTTGTTCGCGAACATGGTATTATTCTTAGGAATTTGAGCTAGGCCAGCTATTTGTAAACGTAAATAGCAATCTGGATGTTATCTATATATGTATACAGTATACCTATAAATAAAGTTAAAGTGTCTGTCTGTGATTTCAAAATACCTAAGTAAGTTTTTTGAAGTGCATTTGCCTAGTTAGTTAGATCACGCTGAAGTACCTTCTTAACCTTTACCGAATTTTAACTGTGTATGGTCGGAACGCCCGTTATACTTACAAGCGTCGGGTTCAGTAGGTACGCATTCAGTACAGAGTGTATACCGAAGCGCCTTGAGTTTTGGCGCTGTTACGACCCTGTACCTCTATTTAGTTCGTTCGTGTACTCCTCTATTTCTTCCAAATATAAAATCTTGAGCAAAAAGCTGCTGCCCTCCAAATTCCAAACAATGTCGAGCTAACTTTCAAAAATCTAAATTGTCGCGTCGCTGATCCCCGTGGCCAAGCCGTGTGAGCTAACGAATCCATACTTAAAAGACGTTCGTTGTGAAAACCACCGCAGTGCGTCGCAGGCTTTACTAGCGTTCTAATAATTAAAAATAAAAATTAATTCTCATTAATTTTTATTTTTAATTTTTATTTTAATGTAACTGAGGCATGTATTGTGTATTATATATAATAATATATATAATTATAAAACTTATTAATAATTTGTACACCATATACGTATATATTTGTATATAATTTTGTGGATATATATATTAATTTGTCGTTATTTTATTTTATTTATTTATAGGTTAATCTCATATAATAATAATTGCATATAGGCCTGCGAGAATAGCAGCGTTGTAGTTTTATAACTGCAACAATAGCTGACGCAGTTGCCTAATTTGTTCTCCACATACCGCCTTCTGTAAATATATAAGAAAATGTATTTTATGTTTGGAGAAGTTTGTTAGTTTTTTGTTTGTTAGTTTTTTGTATTCAGATATTCACGGCCTAAATATAGATAGCGTTCTGAGGCTTATGTATTAAATCGTGAGGTTGATGTAATGATGTTTATGTACGTAAATTCTGCGAACGAATTACTTAAATAGGCGGAACTACTAGTTGTTTGCACGCCACATTTTGATAGTACGCTGAATAATATAATGTAGAATCGAAATATTTTTCAAATTGCGAAAATGAATTCTGGTTTCTGTCTGTTTACTGCTCTGCTACCCAAAAATTTCCCTATTACACATGATATTTATGAGAAGTTAACAGCATGTAATCGGGAAAGTTTCCTCCGTAGTCTAGTGGATAGCGCATGCGTCTACTGGGGGACGGTCCTGTGTTCGATTCCCAGGTCGGGCAAAAGTGTTACTTAGTTTTCTGAATTCTCAGTAGCAACATGGAGCCTGGCAATTTGCCGGCAATGGCAATAGGCTCGCCTCCTATTACGTGGGGCCTAAAATTCATTACACTCCTGCCTATGCCTTCACTCACGCCTTCCCCGCAGGTTGGAGTCTAAACAAAAAAACAAAACAGAGAAATTCCTTTTAACGTAAATGCCATCTATCCAACCCATGAATAGAACCTGGACCCAGCTAGGAGCTTAGGAGCTACAAGCTTGTAGTCATCCATTTGCAATATGAAATCGCGTTAGCAATCGGAATGCTGCGGACATAGAGCTTACAGGCTTCTAAACTCACTTGGAAGCAATTAATTCGTTACGTCCTGTTAAACCTCTTTGCTGACTAATAGAATTTGTACTATGACGCAACACTCCTCGTTTTGATTACATTCTAAACCCATTTGCAACCCGAACGTAGCTACAATATGGTTATTTTTTAATTTCTCTAAATTGAGATGATGTCCCCTTTGGTTTTGTTACTAGTGTAATAAAATGGTGTTTCTTAAATATACCTGGTTTAGAGGACTCCCTTTTCTTTCCTTGCAAATCTCTTGTGTAAGTATATCATTAGCTCATTGCATTTGTACCTCTAAATATGATATCTGACGTAGGTCATTCTAATGACAAAAACGGTCCCATATCCAACCTAAGTGTTTCTTTAATGTATATAAATAAAAAAAACAACCTTAATGTCAATTTGCATAGACCTGAAGTTTTCTATTATTGCACTATCGAAACTAGAAAACATCAGACTAACTCAATCACATTTACCTATTGATTCGCTAACAGACTTGCCTAGCAGTTTACACGGTGTATAAAATTATTTCGATCATTTGGCGAATTTCTAGACTTTTCAATACAATAAAAAATATTTTTTTGTTCTGAAACATTTTTAGAATAAACTTTTGTTCTGTACAAAAAAGTGGCGTTAATATTGTTTATTCACACCCCAATATAAAATGGCTTATTACTAATATTTCAATGTTTTACATACAATTAGCCATTAGCATTTATATATGCATATATTATATACTGCGTAGAGAAGTCTTTGCGAAAATAGACGCTTGAATTTTTTACAAATAAACTCAAGGGCTCTGAAAATCAAAAAAGAAATGGCAAAGAAGTCCCGTTGTTTTATTTTATATCAATCATTCTAAAATCCTATTTATGAAAGCAAAGGACATAATTAAGCATACACCAGGCACTAAAACGGGTATCATAGCCTCGTAAGACTAACTTATGACCCATGTTACAGGGGGCTAATCGTGCTATTTTCAAACGTTCAAACGTTGACAACGTAACGTATTTGGTGAACGTTTGGTTTTAGTTTGGCTAATGTCAAACATATGGTATCGTGCAAGGAGCAAATATATATTGCTCCTTGGTATCATGCAAAGAGCAAATATATATGGAGAGAGCATTTCAAAAAGAGTAGAAATCGTATATGCATCTCTATTCTCTCTAATTACGATTGCAAGTATCGTGCTAATTGCATTGAGCGTTCATTGTTTCGAACCGTGTAGACGCAACCCTTACGTTGTACTTACTTCAAACGTTTAGTGCTTGACACCGACTTTTGAAAATATGTAGTAAGTACTATTCCTATATTAAATAGGCTGTAGGGACATCGCGCCATGTGCAAGCACTGTGTTAAAAAGTCAAATGTCTTTATGTGAATGTCATTGAATGTCAATAAATATGATAATATTAGGAAAGCATGAAATCATTTTATTGAAATTATACGGTAAGTACCGAAATATTGTTCACTGTAATAAGTGAATTATGAAAAAACCATTTTAATGATCACACTTGGTCATGTAGAAGTGGTTTTTATTTCACTAAAGTAACGAAGGTGAATTCAAATGATGATGCACCACAACATTACTGCAATTGCAGCTTCTTCTGCTAGTTGTCGAGCCCAATACGAATTTTATATGATCGTTACAATAAACTACAACTATTTTTCAGATTTTAAATAATAATAAAGAGCAGAGAAAGATGCTAAACAAACCCCGAATTGTCAGCGTTCGACATAATAGTCATCTTTTCTATAGTATTTTCGCTGTATCATGATATTCATGACAGTTCATGACTGACAATTATAGTGATGTAACCTAAGGAAATTTAAGCGATTATTTATAAATATCGATTTAATTGGCAAACGACATGCAATCGTGCGTAGTTACCGATTTTACATCTACGAAATAAATTCATATTAAAAGTGTTTTGGCAAAATTATATTCACAAATAAATCGCAGTAATTTTAAAGTATTTATTTTTATTATTAGTCACTGTCACTCGAACTAAAACCTCATATCTGAACCTTCTCGGGTTGGGTTTCGAAATGAGTCGCCCGAATTTGAGGGTATTGGTGGTGTAGGGGGCTTAAGGTAGTTAGTCTTAATCCCCTAAAAGTAATTTTGGCTGCCGGAGTTGCGTCTAAATATCAAACTCAACAAACAATTTCCCAAAATTCTTCATTCAAATATGCGAAACGGAACGTCATTTTAGGTTTTATGTGAAAGTAACTAAATAGGTTGTGTGAGGTTCTCTTTTGACCCTTAACCACAGTCAACCTCACTTTATTAAACTAGTGGAATCAATAAAAGGGATATTTAGGTTTTATGTGAAAAACGTGATATACGAAACGCAATCGCCATCTTGTGTGAATGATATTGACAGCTAACGTCAAATTTGTGCGTCATTGCCGTCATAGCTTTCGAGTACCTAGGGTTCTGTAATAAGTAACTAAATAGGTTATAGTAGGTTCTCTTTTAACCCTTAAGCCGAAAATAGGAGCCCTGCGAAGCAGGGCTCCGTCAACCATAGTTTATTAAACTAGTGTGAAGAATGTGGAAGTTGGCAGTACCGTACACACCGATGTTTGGAGATATTTTTTTTTTCAGAGGAAACCAAGTATTTACGGCAAATGAAAACGGTGAGGGCGGGTTCCGAGACCTACCCCTCTCCCCTCCCAATCACTCAAAACCCCGAAAAACTGCGACGTATTTCGAAACCGAATATTGTCGATTGTGTTATTTCTACGACTGATTAATTTTATCAATGTAGGGATTTCGTATTGCCAACACATTGGAACTATCTATGTCAGTTATTGAAGCTTTACGCTCACGTTTCTTCGGAGTGACCAGCTTCTTGTCTTCAAAACTAGTTTCTCCAAAATGTTCATTGGATATTCGAGAAACTGAAGCCATGCCGATGTCCAGAGCAGAGCTGCCGCAACTCTGTAATCAACACTGTCGATCGGTATTACCGGGTCCCCGTTTGCATGATCTCGTTCAAAGAAGGTCCTCAAACGAAGCACTTACTCACTTGGCTTTGAGAGTTTAAAACTATCTTTTTTGTTATTTTTGGCATTGTACCTACCAAATAAAATACAACAAAAAATAAAAATAACACGTCAAACAGGCAGAATCACAAACCGCATACAAGGCGCTCGTACTGACGTATTCGATCACAAGATGGCCGCTCCGATTAATCGATTTCATGCCGATTCAATGGTGTCAATCTCTACTGACAGAGGGTTCGTTTCATGCATCTGACATTTTGAAGATTGTATTTTATTATATTTAAATAATTTATTTACAGTTAATAATAATTATAAAAATAGAGAGAGACATACTAGTATCAATTAACTTTGTAATTTTTAATATATATATATTTTTATAATTGTTTTTTTTTGCCAATTTATTTTCATAACTTGAAAGTAGTATGCGTGATACGTAAAATGAGAACTGTCATGCCTATCATCATACAGCGAAAATACTATATATAAGAAGAGATAGACGAAAAGCTGGAGAATTTGAATTTGGCTCACTCTCTTACTTTTCAGGTACGCATTTCAATTATCATTACGTAAGGTCCTACAGAATTTATTCTCATTCTGAACTTTTTTTATAATGTGCATAAATCCCCATTTATGTTTAAATTTTGTTCATAATAGCCGAGGAGTAAGCAGATTAATTTTGTTCACAGTAGCCGAGGAGTAAGCACAATAACAAGCCGCTCGTTAGCACAACCACATGCACAATTGGAAGTTAACAAAAATGAGAAATTTGCTATGAGCCAAATCGAGACCATCGTCACTTTTTGGACATTATACAAGAATATACTATTAATTCTTTTACTTAAATAATGTAAACCAAACCAAATACATTATTATTACTGTGAAGTTCACGTTGTAACAATGGCCTAACAGATGTTGATTGTTTCAACTCTTCTTAAAATATTATTTTGTATCAGATTTCACCATCTCAACACACCGAATAAATAAAACCGAAATATGAAATTGGATCTTGCCTTTTAATATACATACCTACTGTATTCCTTTAGCTATCTATAGAAGTGGTCTAGCGGTAGTAAGGGTAACACTGGATCATCAGATAATGGACTCGATACCCAATTAGAAAGTACGCTTATGCTAGCTCACACACTTATATCACTTTCTGCTGAGTCAGTGGTTAGTCTCCCTTGTAGACCAGCCTATCGGTCTAGTGGTACCTAACTGACTGCTAAGATGAATGTCATGGGTCCGATTACCACCCAAGAGAAATCTCTGTGCGATGAGCAAATTACCATAACTATAATGCTCATATGTGTATAAAAGCAATATTTATATTTAATGAATTGTCTTTAAGCGTAATTAAAAAAAAACTGTTGTTGCAGAAATGTTAAAAATCATTAATACTATAATTAATGTTTTTTTATGTGATAATCTTTTGTAATTAATCTCAACATTTTTGACTTGACATTATGTTATCAGGATCTAGTTTTATTTGAAACTAGCTTTTGCCCGCCGCTTCGCGCGCGTTAAATTCGGAGTAACACAAATCTACTTTCGGTCTCAATTTGTGTGAAGGCACTCCTGATTATTCTAAAGATTTCAGATACTCTATAGGGTACAAACATAATTATAAATCTATGGGTACAAAGTAACTCGGTCAGTATACATGACATTATCTACCGAAAGGTACATAAATTAATAACATCACCTTCAAATGTCAAAGCCCTGTTCTAATACATTAAACATTTACTCATTTATAATATTAGTAGGGCAAATCGTTTCATCCGTTCAAGCGCAATATTTAATTTATTAGTTTATTTAAACGAACAATTTAATTACCGTGCACAATATGACATTATGTATGATGTGACAGTACCTACTGACAGATATGCGATAGCACATGCGCAGCACTCAATTATTAGCATGGGTTCTTACTTCCCAGAGGTAAATTTGTGCCGTACAAACTTCTACCCTCCCTACAATTCCTGCCAGTTTAATTTTTGCAACTTATAGTAGCCGATAGTAGGGTAAAATTGGGGCTTCTGCATCACTTGCTCTCGCGTCGCCGCTCGAGCTGCGTGATACAGAAGCCCCAATTTTACAATCGAGGTCGATTCATATTAATGTGTTCTGCATAATTCAGAGTGCCCAGTAATACCATACTGTTATAGTTAAGGCGAGGATTTCCGAGCGCTCAAAGCTTTTGAGGCTCCCCTCTTCCCCAGTTCGCGGGTATAATTACGATCAATCGCGACGCGAGACGCGACGCCACTGCCGCCATATGTAGGTATAACACTTTCGCGCCACAGTATAGAAAATTGAAGCAGTAAATCAATTGAAATATAAACTTACTTATCGAGTATAAATAATTTGCAACGTTTCTGTTTTGAATAAACCTTTATGAAATTCGAAAGTAGTTTTCCAAAATTGCTTTTGTTTATAGTGACAATAGTAATCTTAATATATAAAATCCTTGCGTTACTGACTGACTGACAGACACGCTACAGCCGAAACTATTGGGCGCAGCAAATTGAAATTTGGCATGTATGTTCCTTGTGAACCGTAGAGGTGCACTAAGAAGGGATTTCCCGAAATTTCCACGGGATCGGCCAAAACGGGTAAATTTAAAAATGCAGGCGTAGCTGCTGGCGTCCTCTAGTCAGTAGATAATTTTATGAACATTATGTTTGTTGTAAATTATAAAAAAAATTATGATCGCTCGCAATGCGAAAGTATCGCTTGTTCGATATCAATCTTAGGGAAAAGGATTAGATTAATATAAATTAATTAATTCGTTGCTACTGTCAGCAAAACAACGGCATAGAACCAATAATACACATAAAGGGTAAGATACTCATAGCTACTTTTAATCACCAATGATTACATTTTGTTATATTTATTTTAACTATGCAATCTCTAAGATACTACTCTTTTAAAAAAGTACCGGAAAAAGATCAATAATACACAAGATTTTTATTACAGGGCAATAGTTATAGCAATATATACTCATGCAAACACACGTGCATGCATAATAAAGGAGATCACCCAGCTCCATACAAATTTAGGCTATTCTAAAAGTGCCGGCCATTGATATATATGTACTAAATATATGTCTATGTATGTATGGTGCCGGCCAACTAAAATAAACTTATAGAATATTACGAAATAAACACTTTTTATTACTACACTAAGGTTCTAAGTGCAGTCTGTGAGATCATATTCCAGCTCAAAGAATCTATTCTGTTCCTAAAATAAATCCTAAGTAATTACTGGTATTTTTTTGCCTAAAATAACGTGCATGTTGCAATTTAAATGGCATCAGGTAATGACAGGTAGTAAGCCAAGAGCGAAATATCTGCTTGATAAGCATTACTGCCTCACAGAAAGAGACGGTGACGTACTAAGCCATCACGCACCAGACTATGGGCAGGGCAGGTAGCGAGGGTACGACTGTTAGACTACAGGCCCATGTCCAAAATGGATGGGTCATACGAACCACCAGGTGACGTATATAGGACGATATAAGAGCATAAAATAATAAGATTCAGCACTATGCCGTCACTTGTAAGCTGTCCAACTGAGTGCTGATGAGAATTCAAAAGTGCAGGTAGAGTGAGTACGCATTTCGGTCATATATTTTTGTACGGCATTATGACCTTCGATAGATCCATGATAAATAATAAGAAAGCGCGCAGTGCCGTAAAAAAATGGTGCGCTACAAAGTCGGTAATTTTTTGGATATTGTCAGAAAATCAAATTCTCACCGGCACTCAGTTGGACAGCTTACAAGTGACGGCATAGAGCTGAATCTTATTATTTGATGCTCTTATATCGTCCTATATACGTCACCTGGTGGTTCATATGACCCATCCATTTTGGACATGGGCCTGTAGTCTATGTAACAATTGCCGCGATCAGTTTACGGCCAATTCGCAACATGACCAGTGAAAACTCCAGCGGAATAACAATTGCAGTAGGATGTACCCGATTAGAATTCTTCTATAAATAGTATATTATACCTAGGGCAAGAAATAAAGATGGGCAAAGCAAACCAAGTGAACAGGATTGATACACGTATCCATTTGGATACGTGTATCAATCCTGGGCTGCTTTCGATAAACTGGCATTTGCTTTTACGAAGCAACAAAAAGCAAGAATATTCAACCAGTGCGTCCTGCCAGTGCTCACCTACGGAGCCGAAACTTGGGTTACTACAGAGGCAGCGCTACAGAAACTTGAAGTTGTTCAAAGGGCAATGGAGAGAAAACTGGCAGGAGTGACACTCAGAGACAGAAAGAAGAATAAATAGCTCCGAAAAGAAAGTCTAGTACCAGATGTTGCCAAAAGAGTAGCGGCCGGACATGTAGCCAGAAATCCCATGGTGCAAGCAAATATTAAAATGGCAACCATGGGATTGTAAATGACTAGCTGGAATGGCAAATGAGATGGAAAAAAAGACATCATAAAGATAGCAGGCAGTAATTGGTTGAAGACTGCCCAAAACAGAACGGAAAGGAATTTGTTGTAGAGGTCTACACCAAAATGGTCGGAAAAGGCTTAAGATGGTGATGTTCACGGCGCTGGGACGCATAAGCGGGGCATTCCGCCAACATTAGTAGCACCGTTCTTGGACAGGGTTGCGGCTGCTGTCACTATAGTGATATCCAGGTGTTTCTGACTGGCCTTTTCTCTACAAGAACCGACCGAAACATTGAAAAGTGAGAACGACGCGACGCAACATCTCTTCAACCACATGGTGCCATGCCTGTACATCATGCAAGACATCTGTACCTGACCGCTCATAGACATTCCTACGTTTAGACGAAATTTTTATATTTGGTCAGGAGTATTTAAAAATATGTTTTTTACTTTTTTAATGAGTCCACTGCATTTTAAGGCTCACGTATTTCACGTAAGGCTGAAAACGTATAGTTGACTGCCGTTTCACCTCTTTGATTTATCACTTTTGTCAAAACAAAACTGCTCTACGGTACTTTTAGACATACATTCAAACCTAAATATGTGTGATGATAAGGATGTTTGATGGATGAGAATGTTCCTCCAGCTTGGGACCCTGTTATCAGGCTAATGAAACCCAAGAAGGACAAAGTCACCAGAAGACATCAAGACACAGTGAGCACATTCTGCGTAGATAGTAACACCAATAGTTGAAAAATGTTCAGGTACTTTGAGATAACTTATAAATTCAAGACAAAGACAAATATCACCTCAGTCTGCCGTGAACACGAATCCTGTAAAGAATTCGAAACGTCGGCTAGTAATAAAAATGTAGTTTCTAGATCTTTCGGTTTAAATGTAATAACAAATAACTAGTGAAACCAATATAACGCGATAAAATCCGTAAACTGTAGTTTAATTTCAATGTGTAACATTCGCGTAAACCCAAGAAAATATTATCTTAAAATCATAATGGATCTATAGATACTACAATCAAACCGATTTATTCTTAGTGGACGCAAGCCTATTGACTTAGAAGTTTGGTGTAATAGTTAAAATGTTTACAACAGTGAGTTCTACTAAAATAACACAATTAATTGATTGGCCGGCAAAATAAAAATTAGCCCCATTTGGGTGATCTCCTTTAGGCGCTGCCATCGGCAAGCAGTAGTGAAAAAAAGTTAAATTTTACATACATACATACGTACGAATTGATACTCCTACACCCACAACCCTTATTTTCCGCCAACCAATAATAAACTCTAGTTTTCGTTATTATTTGTCGGTCAAATTGATATAGGTACTTACCTACCGAACACCTTACCTACCTTTCTAAGCTGTGACACCAGTGCATTCTTCCTCGGCGTGATAAATAATTACTGTAATATTATTAGGTGTCCATTGTTCCGTGTTTGGTAATATGTGGAAATCAATGATATTATTGGTAGAAATAAGTAGTCAATAGAATTATTGAATACACGGAAATTAATTTTTTTTTGTTTTTGATCGCGCTAGTCTTAGGAACTAGCAGGCCATTTTCTAAGATTTATTTGCTTCTCTAGCCCATTTGTTGAGGAAGGTTATACCAAATAACATCACGCTACTACCCACGAGGGTGGGGCAGTAACCATAAATACCACTAAGTAGGTAACTGCGGATATTTGTATTTATTTAGGTAGGTATATATAAAATTATATTAGTACCTATAAAATTCACTTTTATAGCTTTTAGGCACATCTCACATTTTATTTCCGTATATAGGTACACAGAATAAAAGTGTGAATTATTGTATTAGGTAGGTACCCAATACAACAATAATACTATAAATCATGCACAATATACAACAAATCAATATTTTTCTAAAGTACTGTTACCTAACTATGCTGTTGTTATCAAGTCGTTATCTTGTCCAATAATCAAAACGATATTTTTAAAACTATACTTCTTACTGATATACACTATTATTACTTACTAAAAATTTACAATACCTATTTACAAACTAAACCTAGATGTAATATATTTATCAATAAGTGATGATGACATTCGTAACTGACGATAAAATAATTCGTAATCCTGCGGTGCGCTCTGCAAACGAGCGATACGTCCTGTCTCCATTACATCCCGCTCGGGACTGAACGACGCCGGAGAGAGCGCGTCGGCAGTAGGAAATTACGTATTTTCGGTATTATATTTTTATATATATTAAAATTCATAATGTGATTGCCGAGAACCATCCGCTTTTACATGACCTTTCTTTTGGTATACGTTTGAAAATTCTAATCCCAATACAACTCAAATGAAACGGGGAAAGTTGTTTAAACAGACCTATATTCGCGATTATTTTCTATCGTATCAAATGACAGTAATCGTGTTTCGAATGGCCGAAAAATAAAGGTCTAATGCTGTAGAATAACATATATTTTTTTCCGAATTTAAATCTCTGTTATTTACAAATAAAACGCGTTTGACCACGCTAGATAACACTGTATTTTGGGAAATCCTCGCCTTAACATAATTTTTTAAGTTTAGCAATTATTTAGTGATCAATGGTAGCGTTACTTTTAGTGAGTTTTTATTATGAATGTGTGTACCTAATGAATTCCTCACTCCATGTAATATCAATGTAATCATGTTATCAATTTAAAAAATAAATGGATATGTTAATGAGTCTAGGAAACTATTAAGTAAAATGAAACAATGTATATTATCAATTTAAAAAAAGTTTATTATCAATGCACCATTTTTTTAAACACAAAACATTTTTTAAAGCACATATTGAGTCATGATAAATACAATTGTACAAATCTTCAGAACACTTATAGCGATCATATAAACATAACAAATTAGGACAACATTTATCTTCTAAATTAATTAAATTATTAGTATTTAAAATATCCTTCAACCATAACATTTTTTCAAGACCTTTAACGTAAATACACTTATCTTTTAAAACATCTGCAATTAAATATTGATAATTTGAGTAAGATATAAATCCTTCACCCCAGTATATTTTTCTGTTACGTTCAATCCAGCAAACCTGCCGTCTTTCTGATTTAGTCAAATCGTAAAAAGGAAATGGTGGTTTGATTAAAAACACTTGTAGGTTTTTACTACACCATACAGCTATTTCTTTTAGTATAAATTCATTTGCTTCTGTTTTAAAGCCTTGAACGTCAACAATGGCCGTCATGATAGCCTACGCACGATGTTGCTTAGAGGTTTGTATTCCACAATTCGGTACTGAGCTACTAAATTCAGCCACAACATTTATTTAATTTTTACATAAATATAAAGCATGCATACAAACATTGACTCATAACAATTACACATTTTTAAAAAGATAACATTTATTTATTTTTAGAAATACAACTAAACTTAAATAAAAACATTATCTTAAGACTACTCAGTATCACACAATTTCTTACTTATTTTTTTTATTAATGTCTCTGTGATATCCATTACATCATCATAAGGCTCCTCAACCACATATTGTGCACTTAAGCAAGCCTCGTTTTTTTATTTTTGTCTACATAATCTAATTCACGAATATCTATTTTAATTAGAAGACGTCCTTGCTTAGGACGATTTCTTCGAACAATGTACGAATTTGCCGATGACGTTAATAAACTTTGGCGCTTTTTAGACGGTGACAATTTTTTTTGACTGTGTAGAAAAGTTTGGTTCAATGTATGTTATGCCATCGTCTTGAGTGAAGAAATATGGGCTAGTAACCTGTAAAAAAATAAATCACGCATAAATATATAATAATGTGGACGCGCACAATAAATGTTTATAAACATAAATACATTTTATGTAGTGCTTACCTGATCAGAGGATTTGTTCCGATGCTTTTCAAAACATTCATAATTTCCTTGAGAGTAAAAAAATGGCTTGTTTTTTAACTGTCTACCATTCTCTGCCAAAGCATTGTCCTGCAATATAATAACATAAAAAATATAAATGAAAAGTTCATAACTATATGAATTTAACTATGAGGAATAAAATAATATTTACTAACCTCTTGTATTTCTGTCTGGTCAACTTCATCCAAAGGACTTGGGATTTGAGAATCAACATTATCAAATACAAATCTGTTAAGTCCTCCAATGTTGAGAATGCTGGGGCTGTATGACATGATTCTGAAAATAAAACTAAAGTAAGATATCTAATTATTCATATAATAATATAATATAATATTGTAATAACTAATAACATTAAAAACGTACTTACCAATAAAACTTGATTTCTCTGCTAGCAACAGGTCCTGTTTCGGCTGACTATGACAGCATAATGAAATAAGGAATGCAATTTTAAATCTGTATGATATTCAATACCAAATTAAATCAATTATTAAAAATATAATATTGTAATACGAGAATACAAAATTCCTAACTTTCTAGACCTGTTCAAACATGTTAAATGCTGTAATTTATACTTTATGATATGTATATCTAATTTAGTGTTAAAGTTATAGCTACCTATAAATATGCGTGTTAGACATTCATTACAGTAATTGTCAAAATGAAGTTGATCAAGCAACCCATATCTTTGAAAATTAATAATATAGATTTAAATGAAACTTCTCACCAGATCAGACATAGTCCTTTATTACCGAATACGATTCGATGTATAATGTGCGGTCCATCGAACTGTGGTAAAACAAACGTTATGATTAGTTTGTTGTTACATGAAAATGGTCTAAAATTTAAAAATCTTTATCTTTATTCCAAAACTTCATTTCAACCAAAGTATCGTTTCTTGAGTGAAGTATTAGGAAGAGTCTCGCAGATTAACTTCTACAAATTTAGCGATGATAAAGAGGTAATTTCTCCGAGTGAAGCTTTAACAAATTCTGTGTTTATTTTTGATGATGTTGCGTGTGAAAATCAAGTTAATATTCGCAATTATTTTTGTATGGGTAGACATAAACAAATAGATTGTTTCTATTTATCTCAAACCTTTTCCAAAATTCCAAAACAACTGTTGCGTGACAATGTGAATTTTCTTATTATATTCAAACAAGATGATGTGAATTTAAAACATATTTATGAAGAGCATGTTACTTCTGATTTACAGTGGAAAGAGTTTAGAAATATTTGTCAAACTGTTTGGAGTAAACCTTATAATTTTCTACTTATTAATAAAGAATCGTCATTAAATAATGGAAGGTACAGACAGAACTTTGATATGTTTTTTAAATTTGACTGACTGTTTATATGTATATATATAAGTAATTAACATGGCAAATCAAATTCAGTAAAATTTGTTCTTTAGCTGAATACAGTTGTTAATAAGTATAACATGGAGAAAAATATTAAAATAGAATTAATGAAGTCTGTAGACTCCATAAAGAATAAAATAAAACAAATGAAAAACCAGGAACACTCTACGAACTTATCACTTGAAAAAATGTTAAAACCTGTCACAGATCCCCTTAAAACTCTAGTTGATTCAAATAAAACATTAGAAAAAATACAAAATTTTGAGAATACACACTCTAATTTTGAAGACGTGGAATTAGGTGACATTAATACTAGCTCATCTACTAAGTTTGAAGAATGCTATGACCCAGAACTGAATTCTGTACTGAACGTTAAAAAGCCTCCCCAGACGGAATTACCGGATGATTTAGAAATATCATTAGAGGGTCGTGATATCCATGATATTTATGACCTAAACATACCATTTGGAATAAGGAGTGAAAACAAAAAAATATTAATGGGTAACTCAATAGTTTCGTTTTCTAAAATAGATAGTGCAAATAATGATAATACCATTTTAATTAAAGTTGGTGACAAAAGCTTCAATTTAACCCCTGGTTTAAAAGAACTTTTACTTCGAAGAAAACCTGATTTGAAACAAATATCGAGCAAAGATAAACTTGTCTATAAAGATATGTTGCATTATACAAATGCACATAAGAGAGATTTCAATCCTAATGGGCAAATAAGAGGCGATAAAGGTATAAAATATCGTGAAATAATCAAACCATTGTTTTCTGAATCGTCAAACAATAATATTGTCACTAAATTTGGAGAAAGCTTACCAACGTTAAAGAAATACAAAAATAGCACTGACTTGGTATATTGGGACGATCCTAACGAACTGGTTGAAAGATTCCCGAGATGCTGGTAATACAAATCATGATAATGACATTTTATCAATAATCGAAGAGTTAAAAGAAGCTGACATAATTAAATAATAAATAGTCCTAATAATATGCTTTTTATTCAGTATTATAGCAGAATTCGAGACAAACATACCTACTGAGTTGTGAACATGAGCAAAGCTGACGTGGTAAACGAAATTCATAAAAATGCGAGAGTGAACTATCCGCGAAGACATGTTGTAATGAGAGATATAGATGACTTGTGGCAAGCAGACTTAATTGATTTGCAATCAATTTTAAAAGAAAATAAAAATTATAGATATATTCTTACCGTTATTGATTCATTTTCGAAATATGCTTGGGCCTTTCCTATGAGAAGTAAAAGCAAAGAAGATGTGTATAACTCTTTCAAAACTTTGTTGGATAAAGGGCGTGTTCCTAAAAATCTGCAAACCGATAATGGAACAGAATTTTATAATAACAAATTTCAGAAGCTTATGAAATCGTTTCATATTAACCATTATTCAACCTTCTCAACAAAAAAAGCTTCAATAGTCGAACGATTTATCAGAACATTGAAATCTAAAATCTATAAGGAATTTAGTTTAAAAGGCAATTACAATTGGGTAAATAATACCCTCAATGATGTTATTTACAAATACAATCACACTCACCATCGCACTATTAATGAAATCCCTGCTAATGTGAACAATATGAATAAAAAACTGATATTAGAAAGGTATTTAAAGTTGCCAAAAAATGATAATTTAAAAAGCAAGTACAAAGTAGGTGATTATGTGCGTATCAGTAAATACAAAGGTACATTTGAAAAAGGTCCCAAACTCAAAGGCTCCCAACTGGTCAACAGAAATATTTAAAATTCGTAAAATACAAAATACAACTCCTATAACTTACTTAATTGAAGACACTATCAGAGGTCTGCCGATTTTAGGAGCATTTTATTCACAAGAACTTCAAAAAACAAAACATCCCAATATATATCTAGTCGAGAAAGTTCTTAGAAGAAAAGGTAACAGGGTTTTAGTAAAATGGTTAGGTTTGTCTTCAGCTGAAAGCAGTTGGATTGATAAAACGAATGTAATATTATAAATAAAATAACGTTAACAAACTCGAATCACATAACTATTTATTAAAGTATTCAAACCGGAATCATCAGTCTTATAATGTGTTTTGGAGAGAGTAGTCTTCTCAATTGGCTTATTAATAATTTACCATTTGAATTACACTTACCAGGATATAATTACTGTGGCCCAGGTACTAAATTAATAAAAAGACTAACAAAAGGAGATAACGGCGTAAATAAGTTGGACGAATACTGCAAAGATCACGATATTGCATATCACAAGTCATCAAACTTAAAGGATCGACATAAGGCTGATTTAATTTTGTTAAAAATGGCGAAAGAGCGAGCGGTTGCTTCCGATGCCAGTATAGCTGAAAAACTCGCGGCACGCTTAGTAAGTAAGGCTATGTCAGCAAAAATTAAAACTGGTTCTGGTTTGGGCAAAAAGCCTTCTCCAAAAATTACACCTGGAAAAGGGTTAAAAAGTAAATTAAAATCTGTTATTACAAAAGCAAAAAGGCATATCAAAAAATTAAAACCTAAGAGCAAGAAAATGGCAATAGAATTAGCTATTGCCGCTACTAGAGAATTGGCTGATGATTCATCGATTAAGCTCCCTCGCGTTATTCCTATTCCAAAAACTGGGGGAGTATTACCTTTGATTCCTATTTTTGCGGGATTATCAGCTGCGGGAGCTTTAGCAGGCGGTGCAGCTGGTATTGCTAAAACCATAAATGAATTCAAAATGGCTAAAAAGCTGTATGAAGAATCGAGAAGACATAATGAAAAAATGGAAGCTCTATGTATTGGGAAAGGACTACACCTTAAACCACATAAAGGCGGCCTTGGAATTTTCGTATCAAAAGAAAAAAACTAAGATATCGGCTACCCAAACGGGCCTTAACTAACTTTGACATTTTAAAGTACGGGAATAGAATTCCTTATTTTAGAGGTGTCTTTATGAGAGATGAGCTCCCTAAATGTCCTTATAAAAAAGAATGTGGAGTTATTAATTTGGATAGTTCAAAAAATCCTGGTTCTCATTGGGTAGCCTATGCAAAATATAATGATTATGTTGAGTATTTTGACAGTTATGGAAATCTTAAACCTCCGAAGGAATTTATAAAATATGTAGGTTCTAACATTCAATATAATTATGAAAATATACAACGTGATCACCCCTTCAATTGTGGACATTTATGTTTAAATTTCTTAAAGAATTTTTGGTATAATCATGAAATAAAATAAAAAGGATCATCTAAAAGAGTTCAGTATGCAAGCATGTCTACTACGGTTACCATCTCTGGAAATAAATCGGAACTGATTTCGTATTTTCAACCACCTCTTCATTTATCTGATCAGTACGAGTGCGGTTTACTATACTTTTCAGTATTAAAAACAAGACCGAATGTGCCCGTTAATAACAGCAGTTTAACAGCTGTTATCAGAATTGAATGTGATCTTGTACACGGTTCATACTGCAACGGATTACCGACTCATTTTATTCATGAATTTATATCTGATACTGCTCCAAGTCACGGCTACATAGAAATACCTCAGAACGTTATTTACTTTCCAGTTAACAAAAATATAATTTCATCCATATCTGTTAGGATTGTAGATCAGTTTGGTTACCGTATTGACTTTGGTGAAGAAAATATTCAATTACGTCTTCATTTAAGAAAAGCAAAATGATAGTATATTATAAAAACCCTTCAGTGAAAATAAAACGTCCTATTCCGTCAACAACCATAAAGGTGCACAGACGTAAGAAAAACGTGAAGAAATTGACTAAATCAAATAAAGATTTTCTTAAAGCTTTAGGGTTTAAAGTATGAGTATACTACAGACTTACCACACTTTGATAGTTCGATCGAAAGTTATGAAATCCATTCATACAATCCCTACAATAACAGTTTTAGAGAAAACGATGAAATCAGAATCCCCATACACCAGCAAGATATATACGTGCTACCATCAGCCAGTTCCATCTACATCGAAGGTCAAGCAAAGCTGTTCGGTAAGGATGGGCATCAGATCAAGAAAGCTGTTACGTTTACTAATAACCCTGTTATGTACTTGTTCCAAGACATCAGGTACGAAATGAATGGAATTGAAATAGACCGTATAAAAAATTCTGGAATAACATCAACAATAAAGTCATACATCTCATTTAATGAAGCAGAAAGTAAAGTTTCTGCATTATGGGGTTGGAATTTAAACGGTTTCCAAAGTGATGGACATTTTAGCGTTGTGGTGCCCTTAAATAAGATTTTAGGGTTTGCAGAAGATTACAATAAAATTGTGATAAATTGTAAACACGAACTTATATTGAATAGGAGTAATTCTAACTTAAATAGTATTATTCTTACTGATGAAGTCGTTCAGCTTCAAATAGATATACAGAGAATTCAATGGAGAGTACCACATATAAAAGTTTCCGATCGAGAACGTTTAATACTTTTAAAGCACTTAGAAAGAGATAAACCTATTCAGATGGCCTTTAGAAATTGGGATTTATATGAGTATCCTTTACTACCTAAAACCACAAAGCATTCTTGGTCAGTAAAGACTGCTTCTCAATTAGAAAAGCCTCGGTATGTCATTTTTTGCTTGCAAACTAATAGAAAAAATAATAGAACTAAAGACAGTTCGGTATTTGATCATTGTGAGGTGACAAATGTTACGCTCTTTTTAAATTCGCAATATTATCCTTATGAGCCTTTATCTTTAAAGTTTTGTGAGAACAAATATAGTATATTATATGAAATGTATGTGAAATTTCGCCAGTCGTATTACAACTCTCCGGTAGAACCGTTGCTTGATCTGCAGGATTTCAAAGAAAAGGCCCCAGTCTTCATCTTAGACTGCTCGAGGCAAAACGATAGTTTAAAAACTGGTCCAGTGGATGTAAGATTGGAATTTGAATGTTCAACACAAATACCAGATAAGACAACTGCATACTGTTTGATTATAAACGACCGACTTGTGGAATACAAACCTCTGAGCAACATCGTGCGTAGATTATCATGACTGCTATTGTAGACATCCAAGGCTTTAAAACAGAAGCAAATGAATTTATAATAAAAGAAATTGCTATATGGTGTAATCAAAGCCTGCAAGTGTTTTTAATCAAACCGCCATTTCCTTTTTACGATTTGACCAAATCGGAAAGACAACAAGTTTGCTGGATTGAGCGTAATAGAAAAATATACTGGAGCGAAGGATTTATACCTTACTCAAATTATCAATATTTAGTTTTAGATATCTTAAAAGATAAGTCTGTTTTCGTTAAAGGTCTTGAAAAAGTGTCATGGTTGAAAAATATTTTAAATAGTGTTAATGTAATTAATTTAGAAGATAAAGATTGTCCTAATTTGTGAACCCTATATGATCGCTATAAATATTCCGGAGATTTGTACAATTGTATCTATCATGACTCAATATGTGCATTAAAAAATGTTATGTGCTTAAAAAAATGGTGCTTTGATAATAAACTTTTTTTAAAAGATACAATATGGATTGTTTCATTTTACTTAATCGTTTCCTATACTCACTAACATACCCATTTAGTTTTAATATATACTATGATTGGAATATTACATGAATTGATACACATTCATAAGTACAATAAAAAACTCAGCAAAGAGAACAGTTACATTGGTCACTAAGACAAGGAGTTAAATTCCTAACCTGAAAACCTTAGAATAGGTGTTATTATTCTAAGCTGAAAACATAATGTTAATAATCTATATCGTGAATAAAACGGATCGCAGATAACAAAAGTAGGTATTATTGGAGGCGTCTGCGTCGCGAAACGAGCGAAGCGAGTTGAGTGACGCAGAAGTCAGAACACATTTATATTAATCGATCGAACACTACACGTGCAGTCAATCTGCTTTATCTCGATACGTCCGCATCACCTGGAATCCGAGTGACCGTGGGTTCAAGTTCCATGTAGACGAAGTCAGAGGCAAAAGCTAGTTGTGGATAAAACAATTATATAATTCATAAGTACATACATTCATAGTCTTATGCCTGTAACCCTGAAGAGGTAGGCAAAGGTGTATTACTACACCCACTTTTCGCCAGATATATTTAAGTCCCACGTATTAGGGAGGCGAGCCTATTGCCGTACCGGGCACATTTCTAGACTTCATGCTGTTACTGAGAATTTCCTAACAGAAAAACCCAATAACACTTTGGCCGACCCGGGAATCGAACCCGGGAGCCACCCGATCCTACTTTCAACATTGTTAAGATTTTGCATTCATTCATTAAAATTATCAACGAGCTGTGCAAAGATAACAGTATGTACCTACCTACATATAAATTATTATGAATGCATCGCTGTGCCCGAGCCGCACTGAGCGCGTCGAACGAACTTGAGAATGTTGTTTATATTATGTCATCCCAAGTAAAAACATTGTTACTATGCTACCAGTATTACGATGCATCGATGAATGAAATAATATTATACTTCTAATGCCAACCGTCCGTATCGCAGATCATGTTAGTAGTGTGATTTTTGGGGCGCTCTGCATTGCGAACGGAGCGAAGCGAGGTGAGTGATGCAGTAAGCAAATGAATTTATACTAAAAGAAATAGCTGTATGGTGTAATAAAAACCTACAAGTGTTTTTAATCAAACCACCATTTCCTTTTTACGATTTGACTAAATCAGAAAGACGGCAGGTTTGCTGGATTGAATGCCTGTAGTAGATGAAAATGAAATGCATAATTATTATTATTAAAAGAGTAATTAAATAATCTTATAAGAAATAAGTGATTCCTAATCTAACATTTATTGTATTTTAAAGTGCTATTTGTTTTAAGAGTAAGATATATAAATCATCCATCAAGAATCCTAATTGTCTACTACTTAAATATATTATATATTAGAAGATTTTACTATCGTAATTATAAAAAATAAACGTTTGTACTGAGTTATTGATTATCTTGGATAATTCTATACACGTCATGTTAAGACAAAGTGGTCCAATATTTTATCACATCTTTGACGACACGTTTGGCGCATTGGCTAAGAGTATGACTCGCATCACAATGTAAATAGTAGGTTTAATAGACGCAGCAACTAATGCACCAACGTGTTGCGGGTTCGATTCCCGCACGGAACAAATGAGTATTGTTCCAGTTTGGATTTTGTTTTTATGTTTTTTTTACTTTATTTTTTTTTTGTATTATAATCAATTATTATGTCTCCATAATACCTACTGTTGGCTACTTACTAAGAAAGAAAGAAAGAGAAAAACTATTTATTTGTCACAGACACAGAAAAAGTATTACATATAAAAGAAAACATTGCAAGGCATAAGATTAGTCTGTGACAAATATGTGCACTTGATGTGCACATATTTGTCACAGACTAATCTAGTAGGGAAATAGGGATAGTAGGGATATCATTAGATACTTTCCTTTCTTTATACACAACATTATCTAACTGTTTTACCACCTTCATATTATAGAACATGTAAATTATTTTTACCGCTTACTCGTGAACATGCCACATATAACTGACCATGTGAAAAACAACATGTTTGGGGGACGATTCCAGCCGTTTCAAGTCTGTCCCTGCGATTGATTTAGAAAATACACACAGGACTACGAATATCCAGCCCTGCCGAAAGTAAGATAGCCCCGTTGAGTTACTCAAGAGGTATCTGAATTCAGGCCTCAGTCTCCCACCCACGGATTCCCACGTACGTGAGGTGTGGGAATTTGGGAATAATGAGACACAGTATAAGGTAAAGGCTCCTAATACCGAGGTAGTCAAAATCGGCTCCTAATTCCGAGGTATTTTTGTTTTCGCTCTTATCTTTTGAATATTATTATGTTACTACTTAAAACAGGATTCACTCATTCCATGTTTCAAACTTGCTCACATACGTGAAGTTCGTAAGTGTTACCCCGGAGCAACTAGCTAAAATCAATCAGTCTCTGCCACGGTGTCGACGCGAGTGGTTTTTTCATATAAACACGGATCCTATTAGGTAAGTGAGCTCATTTTTTTTAACGTAAGTTTTTGTTGTGATTTTAACATAAAGTGTTGAAGATAAGCAATTTGTCAGTATTTTGTGTTATTTTACTTGCCATAATTATCAAGATATTTTATGTTTTAAATTGATTTAGTATCTAAAAATATAAAACAAAATACCATGGAGTTAGGGTACGTTTTTTAAGCGTAGTTCCTAATTCGGAGGTACCATCGGTAATAGGAGAAACACTACATCGTATACACTTGCTTATTACTTTTAATACAATATTTTTTTTGATGAGGCGTTTGTTCATTCAAAATTATTAATATTCTTTCGAAGTAAAAACCTAATTCCGTGGTATGTTTTATTGGAAGGAAATCTTATTAAATGTTGTCAAACATGATCCAGAAAACAACATTTTCTTTGAAAGGCCTAAATAAGAAGTAGTTCTTTAGTCTAATAAAACGTAAATATTTTGTACAGATTTTGACTTATATTAACACTTTTCAATCACAGAAATGTTGGCACCAGTACGAATTGAATAAGTTATTTATTCGGCCGCATTTTTATGGGTCGGAGTTAGGATTACAAATTAGAGGAATTTCTCCTAATTCCGAGGTAGGATTTTTGTATACCTCGGTGTTAGGCTCTATGGGCTCCTAATACCGAGGGTATGCCTCCGTATAAGGATCTCCATAGAGCCTTATACCGAGGTATGGCAACCACAAATAGTATTTTAGGGTTCCTTAAACCAAAACTTTCGCGTCATATCGGACTCCTTTATAGATGAGCCGGCCGCCCCGCTACAATTTAGCGTTTACGCTTAGCCGCATTTTGGATTTTCTTGATCCTACTAAGATATATTATTATATTATATTCAAATTTTATATGAACGAATATGTGTGTTATTAATAATTTAGAATAAGTAAACTATCTACTTGAAATTTAATAAAACTTTTTAAAACATGTATTATTTTATTTATAAACTCCTTTGTGACTAGAGTAGGAGCATATTTTCAAGAAATAGCACTACTATTAAACTATTATTATTTTACTTATAAAATTGCTGTACGGAACCAATTAACTCCTTTTTATTCTACCTCGGAATTAGGAACCGACTACCGCGGTATTAGGTTTCAAGCCTGAAAATACCTCGGATTAGGGAAAATCGACTTTGCTATAAAACTATTTTTTTTCATGAATAAATCTTTTGAAAAGTCACATAATAATAGAAGTTATACAAAATTTAATGTCCATTTTAGCTGAAATAATATTTTTACATAGGCTAAAATATTTACAAATGCTTATTTTTTCTGCTTGCTTCCAAATGTCACGAAATACCTCGGTATAAGGAGCCTTTACCTTAAGTATCCACATTCAATATTCAAAAGAAACGACTAAGACACCAATCCGACGAAAACGAAAGAAAATTAACCGAGAACCTCATCAATCCACGGAGAATCTTAACACCGCCATTCAGAAAACGCCATCTATGTTTACATACACAAACCAACCAAGATAGAAAATAATATGGACTAATCGACAATTTATTGAAAAATGGAATTGATGAATGGAATGGATATATTGTAAAATAAAATGAAATGATTAGATAACTATTATATAAACATAATAATTTAAAATAAATGAGATTGACCGTTTAAATTAAGTGGACATTGTAATAAATTTTGACACAGAGACTTTTTGTTTATGAAAGTGCCGAATATTTATACTCTATAATTTTTTTAATAACAGAAAGATTATAACACATAATAATTGTCTTTTTTGCAAGAAACATTTATTTTGCTAGAAAATTATTTGAAAATAGTTACATCTATCGGTCGGAAGGATAACTATAAATATATTCGGTTCTAGTAATTTATTTATCGAAAATACGTAAAAATATACTGACGAAATTAAGAATCGCCTCCTTTTTTAAAGTCGGGTAAATAGCCATAAAACACTTTGAAGGTACCTATTTAGACTAACTATACTTTTACTGCTTTTACTAACAAAGTTATAATTATCATAAATGGCACCACATATATAACCAGTTTTAGATGATCCCTGTTTTGTTTGGGACTACGTACAAAGGAGAGGTCAAGCTGTACATAGAAAACCACTCAACCGATTGTGATGTAACATATACTATTTTATAGGTTTGAGTATCCTTTGTACATGAGTGTAAGTTTTATTGAAATCAATTTCGCCATTTTAAAGATCTTTAGCAACATAGGGAAAGACGTCGGACAGACAGACAGACATAAATTCAAAAAAATATCAAGTATTGCTTTTTAGCATTTTCCTAGTTTTTTTAGCAAATTTTCGTCAAAACTTTTTCACCTCTACAGTTTTATTATAGTATAGATGATAATTGAATTTAATTTTTCTATTATTATTATTTAATCTTTCTATTATTATTTGACATTGCGTATTTTTATTTAATTACTATATTATTTACCAATTTAATATAATATTAATAGCTTCATAACTCGTAATTGTCATGATGAAAATTTAATTGGATCCATAATAATATTTCTTACATACATACATACATACATAGTCTCACGCCTGTTTACCCGAAGGGGTAGGCAGAGGCATATTAAACGCCCACTTTTCGCCAGTGTTTTGATCCCACGTAATAGGTGGCGAGCCTATTGCCGCTTATCGGGATATTTTGTTTGCCAGAGCCTCGTCCGTTGATCGGCAGGTGCACCACTTGTAGGTGAGGTTGACTTGGGACCCTAAGTTCTTGGTGGGAACCCTATGCACCCAATATAATATTTACTATATTCACACAATATAATATTTCTTACATTATATTTGCAAGTCTGACCAGACAGAGCATGTTGATACTACAAGTACCTACACATGTTGAGACAAATAAATTTATCTTTATCTTTATCTTCTGGGTTTCTTTTTACATTATGATAAGCGTAATTAATATACAGTTAAATTAGCTGAATTTTAAGATTTATTTCATACATATACATAGTCAGGTGAAAAGTGGGCATTCTTCTTTGTTTGATTACCTTAAAGTAAGAGCATACGTAAAAATTGTACATTTTATTTTCGTCCAGTTTTGTCATAAAACCGAGACACTCTTTTATTTCGCCTTATTTCCAATCACACGTTGTCAACTCCTTATTGTGCTATTATTTTTTAGAGGCGTTAGCGTGATATACGTTTCACAAAAAATCTAGGACCGAGAAATCATTCCACACGTGTAAGTTTAAAAAAATCGGGCAAGTGCGAGTCTGACCCGCGCACCGAGGGTTCCGTACGCATTTTACCTTATTTGAGGTTGGTGCTAATTACGCTAGTCCTCTAAATCTGTATGAGCGCCCATACAACTTAGAGGACTATCTTAAATGGAGTGTACTATGTATGTATGGGGACACCCTTAAATTTTCCACTTTTTTAATTTTTTGTAATTTATCCTTTATTTGTGCTGTAAGACCCGTACAGGCACTACAACGTAAGTATCTGATGCTTTGCGTCAGTTTATGCAGTTTGTGACAACAGCTCAACACTTGGTAAAAGTTCACAGCTTTGTGAGAGGTATGTTTGCGTACATGTTTACAATTAGTGCAAATTGTATTATTGATAACTAGCTGCGCAAGTGCATACATCTATGTTAATAAAAATACTAATATTAGTAATTTCATGCCCGTGTGGTGACGGATTAAGAATACGGAATGTCACCACCTCATATCATCCCATGGGTGTCGTAAGAGCCGACAGAGGGACCATACTGTGCAGAGAATAGCACTGTAAGAGCAGCAAAACTTGAACAAACCCTATACCAACCCCTTTGGCCAGCGTGGTATAGTAGGCCAATTCCTCCTTTCAAAAGAGAGGCCATCAAGTTTTCCTTCTCTTACAGTGGTGTTCTTTGCATGATATGCTCCCTCTGTCGGCTCTTACGACACCCATGGGAGTTATGGGGTTAGCGGCATTAGCGTGATGCAATCATCTGATTCCCTACCTGTCCGTTTCCGCGAGATATGCTGCCGTGAATCTAATGTAATATCCCGACCAAGACCTGCATTACCTAGAGTGCATAATTATGGCCTAATTAGTTCCGGGACATTGTACTTAAACTAATGGCGAGGCAAAGATATTCCGATAGAAATTCCGATTACTGGCCTATTGCTCTAGTGAAAACAGACACTGACTGCTAAGCCGTATGTCGTGGTTTTGATTCCCGCCTAGGACACTTTTTCGTGTGATGAGCATGATTTTTATGTGTCTGAGTATATTTTTTATAACTCATTTATACATACACTCATGCCTGTTTTCCGGAGGGGTAGGCAGAGACTACGGAACGCCATTTGCAACGATCCTGACATATTTCTCTTGCTTCATTCTCCCAACAAATTCCTCATGCATGCTCTTCTGTTCAGGGTACTTCTAACCTGTTCTGTTTGTAGATATATAAGTATGTAAGTAATTAAGAATGTATATAATTATGTCTATCAGTTTTGTGGTCGTCATATTATGGGATCCGATGACCAGGTGTGATTTGTCCCAGGCTATTGGTAATCTATACCTACACATAAATAGAATTGGAGTGTCTGTTTGTAATATTAAAATAACTTTTTTACTTAATTCATATGGATGTATGTGTACGTATATTTAAACTAGAGGACGCCAGCAGCTACGCCTGCATTTTTTTTTTAATTTACCCGTTTTGACCGATCTCGTGGGAATTTCGGGAAATCCCTTCTTAGTGCACCCCTACGGTCCCCAAGGAACATACATGCCAAATTTCAGCTTCCTGCGCCCAATAGTTTCGGCTGTAGCGTGTCTGTCAGTCAGTCAGTAACGCAAGGATTTTATATATTAAGATGATGACATTTTTTTTTCAACATTTTCTGTGTGTCTGTCAATCTGTCTGTCTGTATATTTGTTCTCGCTAATCTCTGGAACGACTGGACCGATTTTAGGACATTCATTGGCGGATAGCTGATGTTCCAAGGAGTAACTTAGGCTATAAATTAACGGGGTACGCGAAATAGTTCCCTCAGGACGCGGGTAAAACCGCGGGATACAGCTAGTATAGTAAGTACCTAATTATTTTTAAATTATCTACCATGATATGAAAAAAAGAAACCATTTTGTAATTATAGCCGGCCAGAAACAAACTTCCTGGCGCTGTTGTTTTCTTTTCATGCCAGTAATGACAGATGACTCTCGAAAAAATATATGAATAGCTGGCCGCGCAACTGCAATGAGGCTTTATTTTCCTGTTTTGGGTCGTATTATGTACAATAAATTAGGCTGTGTAACAATTATGTTTATTTTTTTATATTAAAAGTGCCGTTTATAACATGCTAACCAAAACTAGTATTATCTTATATTAATAATAACTGTAAACAAATATATTATCTGTCTTACTAATAAAAATTCCTTACACCGTTTTTTATCATCGTAATAGTTATTCACTGATTAAGCGTTATACAGCTATTTACACACTACTTGACTAATAAACCATGAATAAGCGTTGAGTAACTATTTAATAGTTACAACTCTTATCACTGGCAATATTGTCAGAAATGTTCTGAAAACTAATATTATCAAATTACCACTAAATTCATTTTATGTTTTTACGTATTTAATACTGATTGTAAAAATGTTTAATAAATAATTATAACAAAAACAACATCAATAGTGTTCGAATGTAGAATTTTAACTGGAAAATCGTAAATAATGCATAATTTAATACACACTTTAATAAAAGTTTTATACTGTACTTTTGAACGTCTCTTAAAATGTCAAATCGTGTGATTTTTCTTGCCGTAGGTTTATTTTGTTTGTGGTTTATTATATCACCTCTTTTGTTAAAAAATTTATGAAAGAGGTGAAAACTAAAATGTATTTTATTGCAAATAATTAATTGAGTATATTTAAAAAATGAATCAATTAATAATTGTCTTGCAACTTGTCCACTCGAATTATCTTGAACACCTGGTGACCTTTGACTGATATTGTTTTCTCCTGGCTTTATGTCCTTTATTTCTGCATTTCCCCCATTTTAATTGCAATATTGTGTAGAACTGCAAGTGCAACTATATACAGTTTAACGTTTTCCAATGACACACTAAATCCATGTAAAAGGCATCGAAACCTCTGTTTCCACACACCACAGCGTCTTTCCAATGGGATTCTAGTAAGTATATGAGCCTTGTTGTAGGCCTCCTCCTTAATATAAGCAGGATTTAGTACAGGTGTAAACAAGTAGCCTGTTAGTCCATAACCTGCATCACCCAGTAAACGGCTATGAAATTCTCCATTTTCAAATCTTTGCGGTATTCGACTTTCTCTAAAAATTCGGGAATCATGAGTACTTCCCCTCCAGTGTGCTACAATGTCCCTTATTAATAGTCTGGAATCGCATACCACTTGCACGTTTATTGAATATACTCCTTTCCTATTAATATAGTATTGTGCATTGTCACCACCAACCTTTTTAATTTTGACCTGTTACATTTTTGAAGCCACATATATTTCGAAATCCTGCTATGACTTCCTCTTCTTCTTCAAGAGTTCGTGGCATAATTATAAATTGGTCTGCTCTCTTTGCTAGAGCAGTAGCAACTCGACGGCATATATTTGTTACTGCCGTGCCGGCCGTGCCGTGCCGTGAATGCCTGCGGCATCATCTTGCACTTCCTGTCTTCCTTCTGCAGAAAAGCCACCACTTCTAGTACTCTGTTCTATTTTGCCCCGGATTAAATCTACCACTTCCTTTGCATGCGCTTTCGTTAATCTATATTTACTCTTAAACTCATCATCTTCTAAAATAAAAGGATTATACCGAGATTTGATTTGATCTTTTTCTTTCTTGGTGGTTCTTCACTATTCATCTCGTCAAAATTATCAAAATAATGTAATTAATCCATATCTATAGAAAAACCAACACAAGTTTGTAAGTTATGCGCGGGTTATACGAGGTCTGCGGACTGTATAAGGGCTGTACAAAATTGCGTACAACTTACACAGCCGTTATAACATGTGTATAGCTCGAGCGCGTTTATTAGTAACGTTTTTGTTATAACCTTGTTATAAGCAGCGTGTAAATGTTTATTAGTAAGACAGTATGTGTTTTGACTTATGTATGTATATTAGATATGTATTATTAACTTATGTTTACTAAATTATTATTAATTAAAATAAAGCCAGTTTTATTACATCTTAAAACAACTGGAAAAATATTCAATGTCTATTGCATCTTGTCTATTTAAAAAATTATAGATTGTGAAAAAAACCTTAAAAATTCTACATGAAGTTCGAATTTCAAAACTAATTCGAAAGAACAATCTTTTTTAAACTGAATCGTCAGTTCTTGCCAGTACTTTGATAAATTAAAATAGTTAACGGATAAAAGAGGCTCTAAGAGTGTCCCTACGTATTTAGACTTCCTAACCAGTCATCCGGAACGCTCTCACCGACCGCACGAGCTACGAGTGTTACGAGACTTTCAATACCGATATCGATATTACTAAAAAATGACGATATTATTCAATTATTCTTAAGATAGTCACTGTATCAATGATAAAGAATTTTTTTGTATTAATTCTTCTGAAGGTCTCAGTCACAGTTTAAGCGTAATAGATTTCTCGATTCGTAATTTCTTAAACAGTTCAAACTACGTAGACAGCGCAAAAGATATCGATAAAATAAAATCGACAAGCAGACGTCTCTGCAGGGTTTTATAGACGCAGTGACGCCGGCGGAGTCGCCGCCGGGCGGTCGACACGGCAGTGGCGTGCCGCGGCCCGGGGCACCCGCACGCGTGCCAAGCTCGCACATCCCGCCGTACCCACACAACGACTCATTTGATACAAACACGATCAATAACAGAAAATCGCGATAAAAGCTAACAACCTCCACCAACTCTCATTTCAAAAAACGAACAGTGCCTATCCAAATTATCATGTTCGAAATTTTTATGTAACACCTTTTTTTGTCGATGGCAACATCGATATAGCGTGGCGCACCGGCGTCAACAATGTAGTCATAGTGACGCGATCGTGTTGACAGTTTGACAGTTACATATAATGCCGTTGAGTTTTAAATAATCATGTTTTACAACGTTGTGTGTTGCTTGTTGTGTATTACTAAGATGACGACAATAATTTTGTTGGTTTGAATAGTTTGTAAAATCAACGAAAATGGGAAATGGAATGAACAAGGTAATCTATTTATATTTTTTTAAATGTAAGTTGTTAAAGTGTTTGAGGTTATGAAACTGGTTGAGCGATGCAAGAGGCGAAAGTTACGTAACCACAACGTAGCGGCTCGTAGCTCGTAGCCGTAGCGTCCGTAGCGGGATGAGAGTTGTGTCTACGTTCGGTGCTACGTTTTGACGATGTAAAAGTTGGAAATTAAAAAGCTCTTTCGTCGTTTTGTTGTTTAATAATGATTAGACGTATTATATATGTTATTTATAAAATATACTTTTTTTAACTATTTTAAGTCAACAATAAATGCTAGCGACTGACAAGTTAAACTTCAACGTTATTCAAATAACATTTAAAATATTGCATAAGTCTTATTGCTGTCCACTGACAGCAATATTTTATCATTATATTTTATATTTAATATATTATATTTTTTGTCTCAAATACCTAGGTGAGTAACGAATTTAAAACAAAGTTATATGCTTTTATCGACAATCTTCATTTAAAGACTGAGGTCTCTACAGATATGTTGCATACCTATATAAATTAATCCTCAATCACTGTGAGCTGTGATATAAGAGACCAAAATACATAAATCTTTCTATAAGTACCTACTTAGGTGATGGGTTAAAAGGGTTTTATTTATCTGTATCAGTATAGTTAATGATTCTTTATTCTAGGAAGGATTAATAAAAGGATATAATATTCGGATTGTATATTTAAGATTAATGCACGACTGGCGTTGTGGTTTAAGTGCTTCGCCCGTTCAACACTGCACTGAATGTTGTGGGTTCAGTCCCCACGTTTGTGCGATTCACAAATTGTTGTTTTGGGTTTGTCGGTTGAAAATTTGTAAAGTCCCCTGTGATACAAAGCACAATTCCAGTGCACGAGTCATCTTTAAAAAAGTAAGGGATATGGTTGGTCATGGACCACAGCACGAATTAATAGACACTTACCTACTACACTCATATTGAATAACGCGTGAATTTTCTAACGATTTCGATGCTTCAGTTTCGTCCCGAGCTTTGCCTTCGATGAAAATACTTATTCAAGGTGTATAAAAATCCTAAAAAGTGATTCTATAGAATCTAACTTAAGATCTTACCACACAAGGCTCTAAAATGTTCCAGTTGAGTGTAATTACATACCTTGATGCTTAGATCAGCCGTCCTTTGAGTATCGCGTTCGATCTAGATACAAGACAATTCTTTGTATCATCCACAATTTATTGTTTCTTTAAGTATACTTGTGTACGTTCATTGAATGTTTAAAGTTCCACACGATATAGGATATATGCCTAATGTGAGCGTTATTCAAGAGTGGTTCTGAGAAAAGCTCATTTTATGTCTGTCTGTAGTTATATTTATCCTGTTCTATTTCTCATCTCATAACTGATCCAAAAAATTTTGTTTGTTGTACTTTGTGTCCGTGATGGAATGTTATAAGGGCCCCCGCGATACTGAATAATTAATAGCTCAGGAGTTGTCTTTTAAGAAGATCTTGAGCTTGCCTTAACACTTAAGATTCTTGAGAACTTTATCGCCAGTGTCAGTGGCCTCGTAATTAATTATCGGAATGATTAATGAATACCGCGTCATACAATGAATAATATATCACAGAGAAAAGAAAATGGCGAAGAAAGGAAATAAATTATGTAGCAATGCCATTTCTTAGTGATACATTTGCACATGAATAAAGCAATGTATTTGTGTGTTGTTATGGGATTTTCGTTTGAACTTGGGTTTTTGCTTAATAGCCCATTACGGACAGTAACTCCATTTTATACAAAACTAGAGAATACCCGCAGCTACGCTCGAACATTTTTTGTTAGTATAACCATTCTTGCCGATCCCTGAGGAATTTCGGAAAATCCCTCCTTAGTGCACCCCTACGGTCTCCAAACAATATACGTACCAAATTGCAACTCCTGTGCCCAGCCTTCAGTTTTCGTTATCCGTTGTCTGTCAGTCAGTCAGTAACGCAAGAATGTTATATATAGGTACAGATATTATGAGGTCAATGACTCGGTTTAGAATGCCTTTCTTTACAGCCTTTCGCAGCCAACGGCCGGACTTAATCCTCTCCTAATTTGCTTCAGTCTTAACTTTTCGTCCGTGTGGTGACGGATTAAGATTACGGAATGTCACCACCCCTATCCTCCCATGGATGTTGTAAGAGCCAACAGAGGGAGCATGTTATGCAGAGAACAGCACTGTAAGAGAAGGTAAACTTGCTACAAACCTTATACCAAGCCGTTTGGCCAGCGTGGTACAGTAGGCCAATTCCTCCTTTCAAAGGAGAGGCCTAGTCCAGCAGTGGACTGTAATGGGCTGAAGATGACAGATTTCAGGTCAATGACTCGGTTTAGAATGCCTTTCTTTACAGCCTTTCGCAGTCAATGGCCGGACTTACCTCTCCTAATTTGCTTTACAGTAGCACTGTGAGTCAATGGGAGGAGAATATGGGTTATTAAGGTGCTGACAACACCAAAATGGCATAAAAAGGCTTGTCTCAAACAATTTTTTTGCTAAATCTATAAAGTTTGTGACAGCGAAAAAAATATATGTTAATCTTGCAACATATTTCTGAGAACCCTGTTGTATTCAAAACACGTTTTTGAAAAGTTTTCTTGATACAAAAAATAGTAAACTAACCTCTTAAAATTATCTTCCAACAAAAATATCTGTACTACTTATCAACGTACGTTGGTAAAATTTATAACAATAATGTATCATATTTAAATACAGAAGTTGGTTGTTTTTTATTTTTCACTACTCAACTTAATTTTAAGTAATTAATTTATTTTATGGTTTGTAAAAAGATCTGAACGTCCCGTCGTCGTCGCGCTTCTCTTTCTTATGTATACAATCCGACAGTGACAGCAGCAGCTCAACTTAATAGCGGTTGTCAGCGCCTTAAAGAAGCCGGCCAGACGGATTGGTACAGCGTTTGTTTTCGATTTTTTCATCTCTTCTAGTTAGAAAAATACTATTTTCTTCATGTGTTTCCAGATGCGGCATCCGCAGACATACATTTTGGATTCTTAATCCGACACCACATCGTCAACTGAATTTGCCAGTATATTGTTAAGCAGGTCGCCAATCAATCTACGGATTGCCCGATAGTAAATAGCTAAATGTAGTCGTTACAAGGCGCTTTGTTTACTCTAGGAAGAGAGAGAAAAGGCATAGGTAATCTAGCCTTTTTCTCACACTTTGGCCTTCGCTTACCTATAGGTAAAGCAAAGATGATGGATCACGGTCGAAATGACCCATACGTGCTGTTACTAGCAAGGCTCTACCACTAGGCATATAAAAGCTTTGCTCAATTAAAATGGAATCATTAATCTTTGTTCCTGACTGCCAGGGCTTGGCGGTAGTAGAATGATTTATTCATATCCATGCGTCGACAAAACACGATTCTTACTAACCCGAACTATTATGAAAATTTTCTCTGGTTGCTATGAATTGGTAACTATGTATAAGTCTTGTATTGGCTAGGACTAAGTCTTATGCAGTAGAAAACCAGATAAACCGTCGCCGTTCTATACAACATTGATAAATTCACTCTACAATAAGTTTTAGTTCAACTTTCCGACAAGAATTTTGACGATAAGTGCAACTTATGTCATAAGTTGTTCATAGTTTATATACCTGTTATTGATACCAGACCAACTTACAAATCTATGAAGGAGAGATAAGGGTCTTTGAATCGATACTAATATTATACAGCTAAAGATATTGTTTGTTTGTTCGGTTGACCGCGCGAATGTATTTTTATTTTATTATTTTAGTGTTGGATAGCCCATTTATCGTAGAAGGCAATAGGTACGTTATAAAACATCATACTATGAGCGACGGGCGCAGAGCAGTAGCCCTAAATAGCTCAGGTGTAATCGCGAGCAGCTAGTGTAAAAGAAGTGGAAAGTAAAAAGCGGTGACGCAATTCAAACACATGTTAAGGTGAGGTCATACGCCTTTTACTTTGTCACGTGCTCGTATAGTTGGCAATGAGCTTAAGAGCTGTAACTTTGGACATAAGTTAGTCTTACGAGGCTATGATACCTGTTTTATTGCCTGGTGTGTGCTTAATCATGTCCTTTGCTTTCATAAAAGGATTTCAGAATAATTGATATGAAATATAACAACGGGATTTCTTACTTTTGCAATTTATTACTTTTGAAATCATCGTTTAGATCCATTGAGCTTATTCGTAAAAGAAATCAAACTTTTATTTTCGTAGTGCGTCCACTCTTCTACCGATTATATATACATACGTATATTAATGGTAATGGCTACGTGTATGTTATAACATTGAAATATTTGTAATAAAACATTTCACACCATGGGATATTCGAATAATAAGTATTCAATGCCACTTAGGTTGAATAGGGGGCTATTATAATTATTAGATTTACCCAGGAAAGAAATCATATTTATAGGTACAAATGTTATGAGCGAATGATATACTAACACAATATAACCCTGATTGAATTACAAGTAAAGAAAAGGGAATCCTCTAAACCAGGTATATTTTAGAAACACCATTTTATCACACTAGTTACAAGATCAAAGGGATCAAATATCTCAATCTAGAGATTAAAAATAACCATATTATAGCTACGTTCGGGTTGCAAATGGGTTTAGAATGTGATCAAAACGAGGAGTCAGTGTAGCGTCATATTACAAATTCTATTAGTCAGCAAAGAGGTTTAACAGGACGCAACGAATTAATTGCTTCCAAGTGAGTTAAGAAGCCTGTAAGCTCTATGTCTGCAGCATACCGAATGCTAACGTGATTTCATGATGATGATTGCAAATGGATGAAAACTATCTTGTTACTCTTAAGCCACAGGTTTGTGGGGTTCCATGTTCTATTCATGGTTTGAAGAGATAGTTTTTACGTCAATAGGAATTTATCTGCTTTTTTGTATGGACTCGCGCTTGCGAGGATACGTGAGTGAAGGGATAGGCAGAAGTGTAATAAATTTTTAGGTCCCACGTAATAGAGGGTGAGCCCATTGCCGTTGCCGGAAAATTCCCAGGCTCCGTGTTGCTACTGAGAATTCAGAAAACTAAGTAACACTTTGGCCCGACCTGGGAATCGAACACAGGATCGCCCGATCAGCAGACGCATGCTATCCACTAGACTACGGAGGAAACTTTCCAGATTACATGCTGTTAACTTCTCATAAATATCATATAATAGGGAAAGTTTTGGGTAGAAGAGCAGTAAACAGACAGAAACCAGAATTTATTTTCGTAATTTGAATCATATTTCGATTCTACATTATATTATTCAGCGCACTATCAAAACGTGGCGTGCAAACAACTAGTAGTTCCGCCTATTTGAGTAATTCGTTCGCAGAATTTACGTACATAAATATAATTACATCAACCTCATGATTTAATACATAAGCCTCAGAACGCTATCTATATTTAGGCCATGAATATCAGAACACAATTTTTATTTTGCACGACGCACTGCGGTGGTTTTCACAACGCACGTCTTGTAAGTATGGATTCGTTAACTCACAAAGTTAAGGCAATTTGCGAAGTTTTCCACACCTCACCGTGTCGCGAACAACTTTTAGAAACATTTTTGCCTAATCTCAAACTCCTTCGAAACAGAGACAAGAGTATCACTTTGTTGATTAAAAATCCTACTTGTTATACAGTATGATTTGAATTTCTGTAATTCTTTTAAGCCACGTAATCCCTTTCTCATTTGCGGTAATCTTTGTCGGATCATTCGCATTACATAAGAAATATTTCATTTTCAAGTATTATAAGTACTACCTGTCGGGGGCTTGCCATGTTTTAGGTTATTATAAACCAAATGTCATATCATTCGTTGATCTAATAGGCATAGACCCTATACCCAGCTTAGACTATTAGGTGATATGAAAACATCGCAAGGCAAAGTTGTTTCTCAACGTCAGGTACTTATAGGAAAAAGATTACGAGTGCTTAAAATGCTTGACTTCGACTGGAATTCTTTAGTGGGCTTTGCTTTCAATCAACTTTAGGTAAGATCCTAAAATTGATTGAAAAGAGAGATGATCAATAAATAAGCAAATAGAATCTTAGATAGATTGGTGATCAGACTTTCATTGTTATCTAACTAAATTATGTTTAATACACTCACAGGCAGCACCTATAAACATTATAAGTTCTTTATATTCTTTGCAAGTGCTGATAATTATAAAAAAATAAGTTTAGTATGAGAAATGTCTACTAGCACAGCCTTAAATGTTTTACGTTAATACATTATTGGTTCCTATCGTATAGTGCAACGATGCACTATGATCTTCAGACCGTAATAAGAAGACCTGCAATTTCTAGATGGAGGGATGATAGTGTAACTGAATGTGACGTAATGATAGGAGATGAAAAAGTGGAGCAAGTGAACGAGTTTGTGTATTTAGGGTCTTTGTTTACGAGAGATGGAAAATGTGAGGGAGATATTGAAAGGAGAGTGAAAGCAGGAAATAGTGTGAATGGCGCCTTACAGTCCATCATCAGCAATGGTATTATCCCAAAGCAAGCTCGCCTCGCTATACTGCAGGGAGTTTTGGCGCCAACACTGATGTATGGTAGTGAATCATGGGTATGGCAGAAGAAGCATGAAAGTAGAATCAATGCTGTGGAGATGAGAGCTTTAAGGAGTATGTGCGGAGTAAGGCTGATAGATAAAGTGAAAAACAGTGTGATACGAGAGAAGGGTGGTCTGAAATAAGATGTAGTGACAAAGATTGAAAAAGGAATGTTGCGTTGGTTTGGACATTTGGAACGGATGGATGAAAGAAGGAATACGAAAGGACTGTATCGTGCGAGAATGAATGGAATTGTCGGTAGGGGACGCCTTAGGCGGACGTACGCCGACCAAATAAGTGACGTACTGAAAAAGGGCCAAATTAAAAGTACCCATAACCGACGCGCATGCATGATGAGGATAATGAATGTCGAGGAAGCGAAAGAGGTATGTTTGAACCGAAGCATGTGGCGTTCTATAGTGTCTGCGTACCCCAATAGAAGAGAGGCGTGACGATATAGATAGATAGATAGCTTTAATACTCAATTAGTTTGGCGATGATATAATTAAATAAATAGCATTGGCAAGTATATATTAATAAGGGCCTGTTTCACCACTGTCCAATAAGTTCTCGTTAAACTACTTGACAAATAAATTCATACAAATTTCGTTCTGATTTTGAATTTACCTGGAACTTAGAGGTGGTGAAACAGGGCCTAAGAATAATAAAGTAGATAATAAATATTAAGATTCTGTGTTCCCATCTCTTCACACGAACTAGGTTAAGGCTTGCGAAACTAATGTCCAACCTTGAAAACTTGGATGCTATTTTGAGAAGAATTAAGTGTATTGGGCAAAGCCATTTCACCGCAGTAACTAAATATTACTAGGTATCATTGAGTAATATTTATGTAATGGGTCTCTATCGCGTAGTGGTAGCGATAACGAACAGAAAGTTTAGCATTTACAACACTGTATAACACATATTTTATGAAAAAAGCGCATATTCAACAACCAATAAATCATAATTTATAAAACTATCTCTGTTATTAATTCTATCAGTTGTTCTTGAAGTTCAATATGTACGAAATAATGTGTGTTTGAAATTATACTACAGTTTACGGATTTTATTGCTTAAATAATTTATTATAATCACGGTATAATACGTGAATCCAAGAAAATACTATAGATAGGTACCTACACTGTTTCAAATATTAGAATGTGTACCTGTATCCAAACTAGTTATACCTACCTACTGTAGACCTTTTCTTCAAATTCTTGGCTTCAGGCTACTCCGAAAAGCGATAAGGCTTTTAGAAGTTCAAGCTCATGTAATGACGTGTCATACAGAAAATCCGAAATGTGAGATACAAAATACACAGGTAAGATTAGTCTCGGTCCCGTGCCCTAGGGCCTGAAACACTGAATATTAGATGTCAGTCCAGTCCACATTTGAGTCCACAGATAATACAAGTTCTGATGACACATTCATTCGTGGGGATGAAGCTTGTGAGCTGTTTTATATTTTTGCTATGCTATGATAATGATTATTTCGCGTCTCAGATGGTAAACAACATTAATTTCGTTCAGAAAACTTTTTATATCGAGTTTGGCTATCTGAGATTGATAATCGCAGTAAATGGCGTTTATCTTCTAAATGCTATTCGTATACACATACAGTCAACAGTATTGATAATATTTAAAATCTGATGGCTTTCATGATACAGATTTTGCACTGCTCGTAAGTGCGCTATAACTATGCCTTGTACCAAACTTTTATATAGATATTTAAAATACAGGTACAAGCAAGGCGGCGTTCTCACTGTGTCATGACGACAGATTACCGTGTCGTTTAAAGTGTCGCGTCGTCGGCTCGTGTATTTATATGGAGATTACAGTATATACCAAGATTTAGTGTCGCCGAAAACTTTTCCTGCAGTGACAATAGATTTGTTACACCATAAAGAAACAACTAGAGACGACGGGCGTCCGACGGTAAAGTAATCGCCGCAGTATAATGAGAACGCGCCCTAACATTCACTCGAGCTATAAAGTTTATTTTTAGTGTGCTAGGGGGTATGTGCCTGTCGTCCAGACAAGGACTTAAATTGTATTACGTTGATAGTCTGACATGGTTTAAAAACGGGTCGGAATAGGCTTTTCCAGTAGGTATATTAAAATATTCTAACACTAAACTCAACTCGGCTTTTCATTGTAGGTATCCTAATTATTCATCAGCAGCCTACTATAGAGAAAAACTAAAAACTGCCCCTGTACCTACCACGAGCGGTTTGGCAGACTTCACATCTGTTTCGAGTACATTATGGACAAATGTTGGACTTGCAGGCTTTGATCATGAAGTTTCTTTTACTGCTATACACAGGCGATATATATTATCTAGTAACTTCATCCGGACATAACTTTGTAAAGTCAGTCGTGAACACTAGTTGTTGGTCTTTCGCTGCTTCATAGACAAGGCTAAATTTAATATGTGTCTATTTTGACGTTTAGCACTGCGTCATTTTATTTAAGGTTCGACTCCCATACTGGACAACACATTGCGTGATTTACAGTTTATTCGCATCTGCATGATCAATGAATCTGTTGAATGATTGGTATTGCAGAGCTTCGTAATCCTAGTGTGGGAGTTATCTTTTATAAAATAAATAAATAAGTCACCTAAAGGCTGAGTGGCACAGAATACCTTTGGCTGTAAGTCCGCCTTTGAGATAGATTAGATAATATATTAGATACTTAGGTATCTATAAGAAGTAGTTTGGACATTTGGAACGGATGGATGAAAGAAGAAATACGAAAGGAGTGTATCGTGCGAGAATGAATAGAAATGTTGGTAGGGGATGCCCTAGGCGGACGTACGCAGACCAAATAGGTGACGTACTGAAAAAGGCGCAAATTAAAAGTACCCATAACCGACGCGCATGCATGATGAGGTTAATGAATGTTGATGAAGCGAAAGAGGTATGTTTGAACCGAAGCATGTGGCGTTCCACAGTCTCTGCCTACCCCAATGGGAAACAGGCGTGACGATATAGATAGATAGATAGAAGTAGTATTGAGTAAATAGACTAAAAAAGGCAAATATTTGATGCGAATTTCTAAACCATATTTCTATCGGTGATCGGTATCGGGTTCTATGTACACACGGGACAATACTTTGTATCATCCACAATTTATTATTTCTTGAAGTGTTCTAGTGTCCGTTCATTGAATGGTTAAAGTTCCACACGATATATGATAGATGCCTAATGTGAGCGCTGTTCAAGATCTGAGAAAATCTCGTATTATGTCTGTCCGTAGTTATACAGGTTGTCACATGACCCATCACCAAGCCGAAGCCTACTCATTGTTGACATCATGCCAAGTCATACTAACTAAAAATAATACCTGGGAAACGATTTTTTTTTAAGTTATCACATTTCTTAAACTGCAATGAAAAGCGTGCGTGCAATACTCGAAATACCTACTTATCCATGGGAACATAGATTGGCGGGTTAAATGCATCGATTTTGTACCTAATTAGAGAAAATCCATACCAACTTTGAGCCTCAATATCTCCTGAACCAGTAATTTCCCAGATATGGTGCCGAAGTAAAAAATGTTCGTAGTGATTGGTACAACATGGGATTTCAGTTTTTGTTAAGGGTATTTTTACACCCTGTATTTACCACGTACTATTTCTTCATCTCATAACTAACCCAAAAAATGTTGTTTGTTGTACTTTGTGTCCGTGATTGAATGTTATAAGGTCCCCCGCGATACTGAATAATTAATAGCGCAGGAGTTGTATTTAAAGAAGATCTTGAGCTTGCTTTTAACTCTTAAGATTCTTGAGAACTTTATCGCCAGTATCAGTGGCCTCGTAATTAATTATCGGAATGATTAATGAAGACCGCGTCATACGATGAATAATATATCACAGAGAAAAGAAAATGGCGAAGAAAGGAAATAAATTATGTAGCAATGCCATTTCTTAGTGATACATTTGCACATGAATAAAGCAATGTATTTGTGTGTTGTTATGGGATTTTCGTTTGAACTTGGGTTTTTGCTTAATAGCCCATTACGGACAGTAACTCCATTTTATATAAAACTAGAGAATACCCGCAGCTACGCTCGAACATTTCTTGTTAGTTTAACCATTCTTGCCGATCCCTGAGGAATTTCGGAAAATCTCTCCTTAGTGCACCCCTTCGGTCTCCAAACAATATACCTACCAAATTGCAACTCCTGTGCCCAGCCTTAAATTGGCATCCGGTAACGGTCCTCCAAATGTTCATGTATCAGTTCCAAACCTAATTTCAAAACTGTCTGCTGAAACTTTATATTTGGCTTATTATTTGATCTTGAACACTTGTAAAGAACCCAGGAATTACAACTGGTCTCAACTTCTATTTCTTCCTCGCCAGATTTGTGGTCTAGAATAGAGCTTATTTCTTCGTAATTCAAACCTCTTGTTAAATATTCGGATTGTATATTTGAAATTAATGTACGACTGGCGTTGCCATTTAAGTGCTTCACCCGTTCAACACTGCACTGAATGTTGTGGGTTCGGTCCCCACGTGAGGCTACATTTTGTGTGATTCACAAATTGTTGTTTTGGATGTGTCTTTAGAAATTTTGTAAAGTCCTCTGTGATACAAAACACAATTCAAGTGCACGAGTCATCTTTAAAAAGGTAAGGGATATAGTTGGTCATGGACCACAGCACGAATTAATAGACACTGACCTACTACACTCGTATTGAATAACGCGCGAAATTTCTAACGATTTCGATGCTTCAGTTTTGTCCCGACCTTTGCCTTCGATGAAAATACTTATTCAAGGCGTATAAAAATCCTAAAAAGTGATTCTATAGAATCTAACTTAAGATCTTAGCACACAAGGCTCTCTCTGTTTAAAATGTTCCCGTTGAGTGTAATAATATACCTTGATGCTTAGATCAGCCGCCCTTTGAGTATCGGGTTCTATGTACACACGGGACAATACTTTGTATCATCCACAATTTATCATTTCTTTAAGTGTTCTCGTGTCCGTTCATTGAATGGTTAAAGTTCCACACGATATATGATAGATGCCTAATGTGAGCGCTGTTCAAGATCTAAGAAAATCTCATATTATCTCTGTCCGTAGTTATACAGGTTGTCACATGACCCATCACCCAGCCGAAGCCTACTCATTGTGGACATCATGCCAAGTCATACTAACTAAAAATAATACCTGGGAAACGATTTTTTTTTAAGTTATCACATTTCTTAAACTGCAATGAAAAGCGCGCGTGCAATACTCGAAATACCTACTTATCCATGGGAACATAGGGCATCTAAATAACATATTGGCGGGTTAAATGCATCGATTTTGTACCTAATTAGAGAAAATCCATACCAACTTTGAGCCTCAATATCTCCTGAACCAGTAATTTCCCAGATATGGTGCCGAAGTAAAAAATGTTCGTAGTGATTGGTACAACATGGGATTTCAGTTTTTGTTAAGGGTATTTTTACACCCTGTATTTACCACGTACTATTTCTTCATCTCATAACTAACCCAAAAAATGTTGTTTGTTGTACTTTGTGTCCGTGATTGAATGTTATAAGGTCCCCCGCGATACTGAATAATTAATAGCGCAGGAGTTGTATTTAAAGAAGATCTTGAGCTTGCTTATAACTCTTAAGATTCTTGAGAACTTTATCGCCAGTATCAGTGGCCTCGTAATTAATTATCGGAATGATTAATGAAGACCGCGTCATACGATGAATAATATATCACAGAGAAAAGAAAATGGCGAAGAAAGGAAATAAATTATGTAGCAATGCCATTTCTTAGTGATACATTTGCACATGAATAAAGCAATGTATTTGTGTGTTGTTATGGGATTTTCGTTTGAACTTGGGTTTTTGCTTAATAGCCCATTACGGACAGTAACTCCATTTTATATAAAACTAGAGAATACCCGCAGCTATGCTCACACATTTCTTGTTAATTTAACCATTCTTTCCGATCCCTGAGGAATTTCGGAAAATCCCTCCTTAGAGCACCTCTACGGTCTCCAAACAATATACCTACCAAATGGCAACTCCTGTGCCCTGCCTTCAGTTTTCGTTGAACGTTGTCTGTCAGTCAGTCAGTAACGCAAGAATTTTATATATAGGTACAGATATCAGGTCAATGACTCGGTTTAGAATGCCTTTCTTTACAGCCTTTCGCAGCCAACGGCCGGACTTAATCCTCTCCTAATTTGCTTTACAGTAGCACTGTGAGTCAATAGGAGAATGTGGGTTATAAAAATGAAGCCGGCCAGACGGGTTGGTACAGCGTTTGTTTTCCATTATTTCATCTCTTCTAATTGGATAATTTTTATTTATATACATTAAAGAAACATCATTTTATAATCTATATGAAGCTTAATCTAATCTTAATGTCTAAGTAGTATATGTACAAATAACCGTAAAAAGAAATTAAAAATTGAAAATATTTACAAGGTTTAGGCTTCGTAAAATGCCTCCGCATCAATGTCATCGGGTAACGTGCCCAGAAGGCTGGCAGCATTGCCACGCTGGAGCAAAGAATATACCAGCCTTCTTGTCACGTGAGCCGTCGATTAACCGTTTAGATTTAATTTCCCGGAATAGTGAACGAGCGCTCGGACCCCATGAGCCTAGCGTTTCCACCCCAAACGGCTTAAACACGTAATAATTTACTCTCTAAATTACTGTATTTGCGCCGTTTGAGGGTTTCCGCAGTTGCAGCAGCAGCGCCAACATGGCCTCCCGTGGAACATGTGATGGCGCGAGGGTGTTCTAGTTAGAAAGATACTATTTACTTCGTGTGTTTCCATATACGGCGTCTGCAGACATACATTTTGGATTCCTAATCCGACACTACATCGTCAACTGAATTTGCCAGTATATTGTTAACCAGGTCGCCAATCAATCTACGGGTTGCCCGATAGTAAATAGCTAAATGTAGTCGTTACAAGGCGCTTTGTTTACTCTAGGAAGAGAGAGAAAAGGCATAGGTAATCTAGCCTTTTTCTCAAACACATTCCTTTTCTCATTCACTTTGGCCTTCGCTTACCTATAGGTAAGGCAAAGATGATGGATCACGGTCGAAATGACCCATACCTGCTGTTACTAGCAAGGCTCTACCACTAGACATATAAAATCTTTGCTCAATTAAAATGGAATCATTAATCTTTGTTCCTGACTGCCAGGGCTTGGCGGTAGTAGAATGATTTATTCATGTCCATGCGTCGACAAAACACGATTCTTACTAACCCGAACTATTATGAAAATTTACTCTTGTTGCTATGCATTGGTAACTATGTATGAGTCTTGTATTGGCTAGGTCTAAGTCCTATGCAGTAGAAAACCAGATAAACTGTCGCCGTTCTGTACATTGATAAATTCACTCTACGATAAGTTTTAGTTCAACTTTCCAACAAGAATTTTGACGATAAGTGCAACTTATGTCATAAGTTGTTCATAGTTTATATACCTGTTATTGATACCAGACCAACTTACAAATCTATGAAGGAGAGATAAGGTCCTTTGAATCGATACTAATATTCTACAGCTAAAGATATTGTTTGTTTGATCGGTTGACCGCGCAAATGTATTTTTATTTTATTATTTTAGTGTTGGATAGCCCATTTATCGTAGAAGGCAATAGGTACGTTATAAAACATCACACTATGAGCGACGGGCGCAGAGCAGTAGCCCTAAATAGCTCAGGTGTAATCGCGAGCAGCTAGTGGCAAAGAAGTGGAAAGTAAAAAGCGGTGACGCAATTCAAATACATGTTAAGTTGAGGTCATACGCCTCATACTTTGTCACGCGCTCGTATAGTTGGCAATGAGCCTAAGAGCTGTAACTTTAGGTATAAGTTAGTCTTACGAGGCTATGATACCCGTTTTATTGCATGGTGTGTGCTTAATTATGTCCTTTGCTTTCATAAAAGGATTTTAGAATAATTGATATGAAATATAACAACGGGATTTCTTACTTTTGCCATTTATTACTTTTGAAATCATTGTTTAGATCCATTGAGCTTATTCGTAAAAGAAATCAAGCGTTTATTTTCGTAGTGCGACCACTTTTCTACCGATTATATATACATACGTATATTAATGGTAATGTCTACGTGTATATTATAACATTGTAATATTTGTAATAAAACATTTCACACCGTGGGATATTCGAATAATAAGTATTCAATGCCACTTAGGTTGAATAGGGGGTTATTATAATTATTAGATTTACCCAGGACAGTAATCATATTTATAGGTACAAATGGAATGAGCGAACGACAACGACACAATACAACCTTGCTTGAATTAAAAGAAAATAAAAGGGAATCTTCTAAACCAGGTATATATTAGAAACACCATTTTATTACACTAGTTACAAGAGCAAAGGGATCAAACACTTCAATCTAGAGAGATTAAAAAAACCATATTATAGCTTCGTTCGGGTTGCAAATGGGTTTAGAATGTAATCAAAACGAGGAATCAGTGTAGCGTCATACTACAAATTCTATTAGTTTAACAGAACGCAACGAATTAATTGCTTCCAAGTGAGTTTAGAAGCCTGTAAGCTCTATGTCTGCAGCATACCGATTGCTAACGCGATTTCATATTGCAAATGGATGAAAACTATCTTGTTGCTCTTAAGCCACAGGTTTGTGGGGTTCCATGTTCTATTCATAGGTTGAAGAGATGGTTTTTACGTCAATAGGAATTTATCTGCTATTTTGTTTAGACTCGCGCCTGCGTGTACAGGCGTGAGTGCAGGGGTAGCCAGAGGTGTAATGAATTTTTAGGTCCCACGTAATAGGGGGCGAGCTTATTGCCGTTACCGGCAAATTGACAAACTCCGTGTTGTACTGAAAATTCAGAAAACTAAGTAACACTTTTGCCCGACCTGGGAATCAAACACAGGACCACCCGATCAAGAGACGCATGCGCTATCCACTAGACTAAGGAGGAAACTTTCCCGATTACATGCTGTTAATTTCTCATAAATATCATGTAATAGGGAAAGTTTTGGGTAGCAGAGTAGTAAACAGACAGAAACCAAAATTTATTTTCGCAATTTGAATAATATTTCGATTCTACATTATATTATTCAGAGTACTATCAAAACGTGGCGTGCAAACAACTAGTAGTTCCGCCTATTTGAGTAATTCGTTCGCAGAATTTACGTACATAAACATAATTACATCAACCTCACGATTTAATACATATGCCTCAGAACGCTATCTATATTTAGGCCGTGAATATCTGAATACAATTTTTATTTTGAATTGATAATATAAAAATAGAACGCTAGTAACGCCTGCGACGCACTGCGGTGGTTTTCACAACGCACGTCTTGTAAGTATGGATTCGTTAACTCACAAAGTTAAGCCAATTTGCAAAGTTTTGCACACCTCACCGTGTCGCGAACAACTTTTAAAAACATTTTTGCCTAATCTCAAACTCCTTCGAAACAAAGACAAGAGTATCACTTTTCTTGAGTAAAAATCCTACTTATACAGTATGATTTGAATTTCTGTAATTCTTTTAAACCACGTAATCCCTTTCTCATTTGCGGTAATCTTTGTCGGATCATTCGCATTACATTAGAGAATATTTCATTTGCAATATAATAAGTACTGCCTGACTTCGGGGTTTGCCATGTTTTAGGTTATTATAAACCAAATGTCATATCATTCGTATACCTAATAGGCATAGACCCTATACCAGCTTATACTATTATATATATTATATTATTATATATATTAGGTGATATGAAAACATCGCAAGGCAAAGCTGCTTCTGAACGTCAGGTACTTATAGAAAAAAGATTACGAGGGCTTAAAGCGCTAGACGTCGACTGGAATTCTTTAGTGGGCTTTGCTTTCAATCAACTTTAGGTAAGATCCTAAAATTGATTGAAAAGAGAGATGATCAATTGATCAATAAATTAGCAACTAGAATCTTAGATAGATTGATGATCGGACTTTCATTGTTATCTAACTAAATTATGTTTAATACACTCACAGGCAGCACCTATAAACATTATAAATTCTTTAAATTCTTTGCATGTGCTGATAATTATTAAAAAAAAATAGTTTAGTATGAGAAATGTCTACTAGCGCAGCCTTAAATGTTTTATGTTAATACATTATTGGTTTCTATTCGTATAGTGCAACGATACACTATGATCTTCAGACAGTAATAAGAAGACCTGCAATTTCTAGATGACAGCTTTCATACTCAATTAGTTTGGCGATGATCTAATTTAATAAATAGCATTGCCAAGTATATATTAATAAGAATAATAAAGTAGATAATAAACATTAAGACACTGTGTTCCCATCTCTTCACGCGAACTAGGTTAAGGCTTACGAAACTAATGTCCAACCTTGAAAACTTGAATGCTGTTTTAAGCAGAATTAAGTGTATTGGGCAAAGCTATTTCACCGCAGTAACTAAATATTACTAGGTATCATTGAGTAATATTTATGTAATGGGTCTCTATCGCGTAGTGGTAGTTATAACGAACAGAAAGTTTAGCATATATTATTCAACACTACACAACACATATTTTATGGAAAAAGCGCATATTCAATAACCAATCAATCATAATTTATAAAACTATCTCTGTTATTAATTCTATCAGTTGTTCTTGAAGTTGAATATGTACGAAATAATGTGTGTTTGAAATTAAACTACTGTTTACGGATTTTATTGCTTGATAATTCTGCCTCCGTGGTCCAGTGAATAGCGTATGCGACTGCTGATTGAAGGTCCCGGGTTCGATTCCCGGGTCGGGCAAAAGTGTTACTGGGTTTTTCCAAATTCTCAGTAGCAGCACGGAGTCTGGTAATGTGCCTGGTAACTAACTAAAAAATAGGCTCGCCCCCTATTACGTGGGACCTAAAATTTTCATGGCGAAATGTGGGTGTAATATACCTCTGCCTACCCCTTCGGGGATACATAAAAAATATTTCGATTCAACATTATATTATTCAGCGCACTATCAAAACGTGGCGTGCGTTCGGGGATACAGGCGTGAGACTATAAAAAAATATAAAAATTTATTATAATCGCGGTAAAATACGTGATTCTAAGAAAATACAATAGATAGGTACCTACAGTGTTTCAAATATTAGAATGTGTACCTATATACAAACTAGTTATACCTACCTACTGTAGACCTTTTCTACAAATTCTTGGCTTCAGGCTACTCCGAAAAGCGATAAGGCTTTTAGTAGTTCAAGCTCATGTAATGACGTGTCATACAGTAAATCCGAAATGTGAGATATAAAATATACAGGCAAGATTAGGTCTCCGTCCCGTGCCCTAGGGCCTGAAACACTAAATATTTGATGTCAGTCCATTCATTCGAGTCCACAGATAATACAAGTTCTGATGACACATTCATTCGTGGGAATGAAGCTTTTGAGCTGTTTTATATTTTTTGTACTTTTCTACTCGTGTTTTCTTCTTTATTGCTTTTTCAAATAATTAAAAACAAATCTTGCTATGATGACAGTAATTTCGCGTCTCAGATGGTAAACAACATTAATTTCGTTCAGAAACCTTTTTATGTCGAGTTTGGCTATCTGAGATTGATTATCGCAGTAAATGGCGTTTATATCTTCTAAATGCTATTCGTACAGTCAACAGTATTGATAATATTTAAAATCAGATGGCCCTCATGATACAGATTTAGCACTGCTCGTAGGTGCGCTATAACTGAAATGAAATGAAATACTTCCTTATTTCGTGTAAACTTTGCAAGTACTTACGAAACGTCATTAAAAAGAAATATTTAATACAATTATTTTTGTGTGTCGAATTAGAACAGCTCAGTCCCAAGCGTTTTGGTCGTCTTTATAATCAGTCAGACATATTTTATAATAGGCTTTTGACACAATTTCGCTTTTACAATAATTTTGAACTTATTTATAGATAGGTCCCTTATATTATAAGGGAGCTTGTTATAAAAGCGTATACATTGCCCCATAAAACAGCTACTTATTTTGTGGAGACGACTGCTATGAACTACGAGATTATTCCTGTGTCTTGTATTTATAGAATGTATATCACATTTTTTACAAAATTTGTCAATATTTTTATGTACATATAGCAGATTTTCATAAATATGTTGTGATACCTAACTATGCCTTGTACCAAACTTTTATAAGGATATTTAAAATACAGGTACAAGCAAGGCGGCGTTCTCACTGTGTCATGACGACAGATTACCGTGTCGTTTAAAGTGTCGCGTCGTCGGCTCGTGTATTTATATGGAGATTACAGTATAAACCAAGATTAAGTGTCGCCGAAAACTTTTCTTGCCGTGACAATAGATTTGTTACACCATAAAGAAACAACTAGAGACGACGGGCGTCCGACGGTAAAGTAATCGCCGCAGTATAATGAGAACGCGCCCTAACATTCACTCGAGCTATATATTTATTTATTTATTTATTAAATACTTTATTGTACACTATAAAAGGACATTCCATAATAAATCGTTTTACAAACACAGTACAATGGGCGGCCTTATCGCTAACAGCGATTTCTACCAGGCAACCTTTGGATGGAGATTATTGGTAGGAAAGAAATGGTAGTTGCAAGTGTACCAGTAAATTATGATTATACTTTAATTATTTACATTGATATATAATAAATACTACAATAATATACCTACTCATACATAAAAAACTATACATACACATACATAAATAATATATAATAAATACATATAATTATATTTAAGGAGTGTTATAATGATAGGTAGTGATCCTTGACAAGAGATTTGAACCTCGTTACCGTCTGACCCTGCCTTATATGAAAAGGTAATGCATTCCATAGCCGAACAGCAGTGACACAAAACGATTTATCATAAAATCCAGTGGAATGTGCTGGCATCTTCAGTTTCAAATTTCCTGATGACCTTAAATAACGGTTATGCGTATCATGAAGGAATTCGAATCGTCCTTTAAGATAGGAAGGAGTTGAAGGGTTAAACAGTATATTGTACAACAGAGATAGAATGTGAGCATTCCGGCAATATCGTATATAGTTTATTTTAAGTGTGCTAGGGGGTATGTGCCTGTCGTCCAGACAAGGACTAAATTGTATTAAGTTCATAGTCTGACATGGTTTAAAAACAGGTCGGAATAGGATTTAGGTAGGTATATTAAAATATTCTAGCACTAAACTCAACTCGGCTTTTCGTGGTAGATATCCTAATTATTAATCATCAGCCTACTATATAGAGAAAAACTAAAAACTGACCCACTGCTGGGCCTGTACCTACCAAGCGCGGTTTGGCAGACTTCACATCTGTTTCGAGTACTGGTTCGGCGTTGCACCGAAAGTATATACTAGGCGATTTCGTGATATGGAAAAATATTAATATTGTGGACTGTATCAAGAATGGCTGGTAAATCGCCTAGAAGAGGGGTGAACGTACGATCTTATGGCTATTGGAATTTATAGGAGGCACGCCTTACCTTACAAAATGGCGGCCCTTCGAGAGTCGGGCCACAAACTGATCACTCCACTTGGATCCTGCCCGAAGCTGCACAGATCACTCCACTACACCCGCGGGCGGTTCAGTTCTCGTTTATAGTATAAAGCGGTAAATATTGCGGTATTGCACACGTTCGGCGCGGCGCGGGGCTGCGTAAGCACGCGACCGATCAGCGTGACGATTGATCTCTGAGTCTCTCGCAGCGTCATTGAATTCCGCGACCAATTAGAACGAGCCGTGCCTTTGGGAAGGAAAAGGATAAAAGATCGCTCGTTTTGACACTGCGGTATGCAAAGGAATTTATTAGCTAGGTGTTGACATAATTAACTAGCAATGGAAAAGATAGATGGCGCTACCATATCCCCCCGGCCCTAAAGGGTGCCTTTGAAAAAAATAAAATTGAACTTAGCTATGTTGGATGTACTACCGCATAACCCATCAATAGGCTACGACAGCGATATGATATTAAAATTAATCTAAATTAACTTTAGCGAAACAATTATAACGAAAACTACAAACTAAATAATAATAATAATAATAATATTCTACCACATTCACACAACACCATCTAGTCCCAAACTAAGCAGAAGCTTGTACTATGGGTACTAGATAATGGATAAACATACATGTATACTTATTTTTTGTAAATACATACATATTATACATAGAAATACAAAATACTTAAACTAAGAGGTAGATCTAACTTCAGGCTAGATCTCACTGAGTTGGAAGCGGACAGAGACGTACAACAGGGCGCACGTAGCTCCCCTTCGCGGTTTGCACGGTAACAACGCGGGTTGTACCGTCTTTGGAAGTATTCAGTTTCTCCACGATGGCTAACGGCCATGAAAGTGGCGGAGCATTATCATGTATTATGACGACCAACGTACCCTCCTGTATAGGGGAAGCAGGACTATTCCATTTCAATCTAGCCTGAAGCTGGTGGAGATATTCCGCACGCCAGCGCCGCCAGAACGACTGCACGAGTTTATCCAGCAGAGTATGTCTCTGGAGCAAACTTGAAGAGTTTGTTTCAGGAGCCGGAAATGACGATAATGGCACTGTGTTCAGAAAATGTGCAGGGCTTAACGCGGATGGTTCTGCGGGGTCACTACTCAATGCCGTGAGTGGACGCGAGTTGATCAGCGCCTCGACTTGTGCAAGGACAATTAAAAGCTCTTCGTAAGAGAGGATCTGTTGACCTATAACTTTAAAGAGATGCGTTTTAATTACTTTGACCATGCTTTCCCAACATCCACCGAAATGTGGTGATGCTGGCGGAATAAACTTCCAGTCAATATGATTTATGGAAAGTTCTTCCTGAAGACGAGTACGATATTCTTCCCTGAGAAACTTATAAAGGTCGCGTAAATAAGAGCTTGCGCCCACGAAACAAGTGCCGTTATCCGTGTACAAACATTGTATAGGGCCGCGTCGTGAAAGAAATCGTTTAAGGGCAGCCAGGAATGACACCGTGCTTAAATCCGTCACAACTTCAATGTGTATCGCGCGTCGTTTAGCATGTAAAATTACATAGCCAAGCATTACGGCTTTTAACACCTCGACCACGCACTGGCGTATACTGCAGTGGTCCTGCGTAAACACAACCGGTATGTGTAAACGCTTTATCAACCTGATTGACGCGCTGGCTAGGAAGATCTGCCATGGGAGGGAAAATCGGACGCGGACGAAATTTGAAACAGACGTTACATTTATGTATTCTGTGACGAATTATTCGGCTTGAGTCTAAGAATAGCGTGAGAACAAGGTACATTATTTTTCAAATTTTGAATGTCGTTACTAAAATGAACAGCCTTAGAATTGCTTATCCATTTGACAAGATCAAACTGGCCTCGCTTGAAAAGCTGAATAAGCTCTTCATAAAACGAAATTGCTAGCGGAACGTATATGACACTACAGGCGATGTCATCCATATATAAAGCGGAAGTAGCAACAGCTGCTGCGGCGGGAAAGTGATCGCCATCATCAGCGATCAACTGGCGAACAACTCGTAACGCGTGATATATGGGCTAGACTTGAGTCCAAAACAAACACGATTGAACTGATACACGGATAAAGGTTCCTTATTGTCAAAACGATAAAAAAATTGTTGAAATCTACGGTCAGATTCGCGAACGCCGATATTGAGAAACATTTGGCGGCAATCAGCTGACAGAGCGATTTGGAAAAGACGAAACTTTATTATGATGTTAAATAAATCACCCTGTAGATTAAGGCCGGCATGCAAAATGTCATTAATCGCGAACCCGATGTAGTCCTACAACTAGCATCTAAAACCACACGAAGTTTAGTAGAGGTTTTATCTTCGCGAACTACGCCGTGATGCGAGATATAATATGAGGGAAGAGAATTGCCCTCGTTGTTTACAACTACACTCAAAAAACCTTTATTTAGGTAGTCACGAATGACGTCATTATAGGCGCTGCGTAACTTAAGTGATGCATCAAGTTTACGTTCTAAACAATGGAAACGTCTAAGCGTAGCAGCGTACGAGTCTCTTAACGAATAAGGGTCACCATAGAATGGCAACGCCACTACGTATTTGCCACTGTCGTCACGAACAGTGGTAGCGCGGAAATGTTCTTCACACTCGAGATCCTTACGGCTCATCGAGGGCGATGCGGTAATCTCTTCAAGCTCCCAAAATCGCTTGAGAAGAGAATCAATATTATTTTCTTGAAGAACAGAACAACAACAAGACGTAATATAATGAGAAGTATGTAAAGTAGATACGGTACCCATAATCACATACCCAAATACCGTCTCAATAGCGGGCGGTAAATTATATTGCTCACTACGTATAACTTTAGGTAGTAACAAGTGCGGAAATATTGAAGCTCCGATCAAAACATCAATGTCTGCCGGATTCGCAAATTCCGCGTCTGCTAGCGGCAATGTCTTGAGATGTGTGAGTAGCGATACGTCCATATTAGCGTTCGGCAATGTGTCCGTAATACGCTCCACGATAAGCGAAGAAATGTTAAAATTAATATCCCTATCAAAACGCGAATGTATTTTAATATCTACGAAACCCTTGCAATGTTTTTCTGACCCCTCGATCCCCTTGACTACTAAGTTAGTATTTTTAAAGTTATCCCACAGTCCGAGGCGTTTGAAACAATCAAAAGTAATAAAGTTACTCTGTGATGCGCTATCGAGTAAACAACGAACTATGTGCGGTGCGTTATTAATATCATAAACGATAACTTGCGCTGTTGCTAATATAACCGTTTTGGACGCCGTACACTGCGGTTTAGCATCGCACTGAGCATGACAAGCGCGCGAGGGTTGTCCGCGTGTGTGCGCCGCCAGCGCAATGGACGTCGTACACAACGATACTTCGCACTGAGACGCGGAGGGGGAAGCCACCGTGGCGCAGGCGGCCTGCACCTGCGGCGTCGGTGGGCTAGAAATTGGGTCAAGGTTACCGGATTGACCCGACAACGGATAACTTTTATCAAAATGTAATAATGAGTGATGTCGTTGATTACATGAACGACACTTCGTCTTACTAGAACAATCACTCGTTTTATGTTTTATTCTTAAACAATTAACGCAAGCTTTGTTTTCTTTTACACATTTGAAACGAGCAGTCGAATTTAAATTATTAAAAGCGGGACATTTATAGAAATGGTCGTGTACTATATTACTGCACAGACACTTCTGTGAATTATTATTATTAGATTCCGAGCATGCTACGTAAGATTGCGGATTAGGGACCGAGTTATTATTGCTATTTCGCGATTTATTCGACCTTTGTTTGCTATTATTATTATTAGACGAGCTAAATGAACTAGACTGCGTATTATGAAATATTCGACACTGATCTTTGATCAAAGAAATTAAACTATCTAGTGTAGGTGTTTTATGATTACGTTCCGTCATCTCGAAAGCACGAATTGTTTCAGTGTCAAACTTTTTTAAAGCGAGTTGAAGAAACATAAAGTCGGAAAGATCTTTTAATTTTAAGTTTTTAAGGGAACTAACTGCGGTAACAAAGTTGTCTATAAACAGCTGGAAATACGAAACAGACGCGATGACGATGAAATATTCGACACTGATCTTTGATGAAAGAAATTAAACTATCTAGTGTAGGTATTTTATGATTACGTTCCGTCATCTCGAAAGCACGAATTGTTTCAGTGTCAAACTTTTTTAAAGTGAGTTGAAGAAACATAAAGTCGGAAAGATCTTTTAATTTTAAGTTTTTAAGGGAACTAACTGCGGTAACAAAGTTGTCTATAAACAGCTGGAAATACGAAACAGACGCGGCACCGGACAATTTAAGATTTAAAGCTTGATCAAAGTAAGTAGACGCTAGAACACAAGTATCTTGATACCTATCAAGTAGTGACCGGAATATGACCTGATAGTTCTCAGCACTGGGTGTGACACCTGCAAATACGGACTGGGCCTTCAGCTTACATATTAAATAGGTTGTACAACCTGTCAGCATCTGTCAGAGAACCATTATCGTGCACTGTAGACTTAAAACTCGCATAGAATAACGGCTAATTTCGTATATCTCCATCCAACGACATAAGCTCAACGAATGGCTATTGAAATGCATAGTAATACATGTTATTATAGTATTTTTTTATTAACTGAGGTAAAGATTAGTAGAAATAAAACAGATTATATCAGAATAATAAAAAATCATTCAATATAAAACTCAGCTATTTCTTGAATAAAATAAAATAATTGAGAAAGGTGAATTACAGCTACTCTGAAACTTAATTGGCATTAATTACTATTACAATAATACAACTTAACTAGTCTCTTACTAATGACAAATACAAATATTCATCAAATAATAACAATTAAATAGTTTTATAGGCACATTTAACAAATCTAAGCAAATCAAATAATTTACAATCTAAAGTTTTCTAAACTACTTATAAAATGGTACGGATTTAAAAGGACAGTAAATTTAACAGGTCAGCTGATAGAGCAGACTTCTTCTTTCGTGGTAATTTCCTTAAACTAGAAATATATGGATCCGAATTAAGAAGAAGTCTGTGCATCAAATCGGTATTCGTGACAAGTCGAGACATTTTTCTTATATTATCACGCCTAAATCGTTTAATTAATTTATTACACGATTCAGCGGCCTTTTCCGAAAGCTCACCGATAGATAACAAAGCAGAGTAATTCTAATTTCCAAGTTTTTTGTGTCTATATTTTCGAAGTCTGGCAGCAACTGCGCCAGACTTTTCAAAACTTGACGACATCTGTCTGCTTCAGAAATACTCTTCTTAATAGACAGCCAAGAGTCAAGTACAAGCATTCTTGTAAAAGAGCACTTAAATGTTGTACCTAAAACAAAATACAAATAGTATAGTGTGGATTTTAGAATAATGATATCTCGTAGACACCTTTAACACCTGGCGTAGATCCTAGGTACTAGGGACTTACTATCGCAGCATATCGCAGTAAATTTTCTTTTAAATTTAAAATATAGTTTTTTTAAATATCTTTATATAAAACTGCTTTTGTAGGTTATGGTCAGATAGTAGTTAAAAGCTCCAATATAGATAAAGTAAAACAAAAAAAGAATCTTTTAATTTCATTGGCGTAGCACCGATTTAAAAAAAAACACATGAATTAAAATGAAAGAAAATGCTTAAAATATATTTTACATACCTTCAACTTGAATATCCATTGCAAAATATCCGGTCACAAACAAGTTATTCTTTAAAAACGAGTGTCACTAAAAATACTAAATATCACGTGCTAATTACGCTAACGAGCGGACTTGTAATGCGTTCACTTTAGATGCACAAAACTATTATTAGGAAAAAAACAAAATGAAATTGTTTGTGTACCCTCATATAGTGCGATAAATAGTGAGTAATTAAGTGAGGTATCGTCTTGTAATTCAAACATTGTGATTGGTACCGTATGACCTACTACGGAACCACTGTGCGCCGGTCCGACAGAAACGGGCTGTGCGGAACATTTACCCTCCAATTGTGATTGTATGTGCTTGATGATAATATAAAGATCTTCGAATGAGGTGTACGCCTAATAATTCGGCTGTTAATCAGGATTAATAGAAAGCAATCTTGTGTTATAATCGTTTAACAACTTATGAAAATCTGTTCGAATACTATCTACTGTCATACAGTAACTAAGAAATGATTCCCTATTAATATCGGAAGTAGCGGCAGTTTTTGAGCGCTCGTAAATGTTTTGAATACGCTCAAATAAAAAATTACGTTTAGCTTCCAAGATTGTCAGCTCTTTTTCTTCCGACATGCATGGCTTCTTTTGTTGCGCCATGTTTAAGTAGGTATAAGCTAATGAGACCGAATCAAAATAAGAATACCTACCTAAAGTACCTATTATTTTACCTAAGTAAGTGTTTATGCGGTAGTTATTCGTGTGTAGGCAACAACTTTAAGGCGCTGGAACTGAAAGGTGCATGAAATATGGAATTTACAAGACAACTATGATAGTTCCAGTAATAATAATTGGGTAGATATATCAGATTAGTAGGTAGCTACATAAAAGTATATTACCTACGGAAGCGTGCGAAAGTAACCACGTAATGGGTATGTAAATGGACTAGGAGTATAGCTAGGTGCTATAACTACCTAGGTAGGTACTTCTAGAAGATACCTACGCGAGATAAACGAGAGGTTACGTATAAACGCAAATGAATCCGGCTTCGTACGGACCAAAAAATGGTTCGGCGTTGCACCGAAAGTATGTACTAGGCGATTTCGTGATATGGAAAAGTATTAATATTGTGGACTGTATCAAGAATGGCTGGTAAATCGCCTAGAAGAGGGGTGAACGTGCGATCTTATGGCTATTGGAATTTATAGGAGGCACACCTTACCTTACAAAATGGCGGCCGCCGGCGATTTCGAGAGTCGGGCCACAAACTGATCACTCCACTTGGATCCTGCCCGAAGCTGCACAGATCACTCCACTACACCCGCGGGCGGTTCAGTTCTCGTTTATAGTATAAAGCGGTAAATATTGCGGTATTGCACACGTTCGGCGCGGTGCGGGGCTGCGTAAGCACGCGACCGATCAGCGTGACGATTGATCTCTAACTCTTGCAACGTCATTGAATTCCGCGACTAATTAGAGTTTTGACACTGCGGTATGCAAAGAAATTTATTAGCTAGGTGTTGACATAATTAACTAGCAATGGAAAATATAGATGGCGCTACCAAGTAAATTATGGACAAATCTAAGACTTGCAGGGTTTGATCATGAAGTTTCTTTCACCGTATAACAGGCGATATTATCTAGTTACTTCATCCGGACATAACTTCGTAAAGTCAGTCGTGAACGCCAGTTGTTGGTCTTTCCACGAGCCTTTCGCTGCTTCATAGACAAGGCTCAATTTAATATTTGTCTATTTTGACGTTTAGCACTGCGTCATTTTATTTAAGGTTCGAATTCCATACTGGACAACACATTGCGTGATTTACAGTGTTAATCGCATCTGCACGATCAATGAATCTGTTGATTGATTGGTATTGCAGGGTTTCGTAATCCTAGTGTGGGAGTTATCTTTTATAAAATAAATAAATAAGTCACCTAAAGGCTGACTGGCACAGAATGCTTTTGGCTGTAAGTCCGCTTTTGAGATAGATTAGATAATATATTAGATACTTAGGTATGTATAAGAAGTAGTTTAGACATTTGGAACGGATGGATGAAAGAAGAAATACGAAAGGAGTGTATCGTGCGAGAATGAATGGAAATGTTGGTAGGGGATGCCCTAGGCGGACGTACACAGACCAAATAGGTGACGTACTGAAAAAGGCGCAAATTAAAAGTACCCATAAACGACGCGCATGCATGATGAGGTTAATGAATGTCGATGAAGCGAAAGAGGTATGTTTGAACCGAAGCATGTGGCGTTCCATAGTCCCTGCCTACCCTAATGGGAGACAGGCGTAACGATATAGATAGATATAACGAGATAGATAGAAGAAGTATTGAGTAAATAGACTAAAAAAAGAAAATATTTGCGAATTTCTAAACCATATTTCTATCGGTGAGTAGCCACTTAGCTACTATTTCAAGTGAATAAGTCATGCAATTAGTAGATAAGCGAAACTAGGTAATGTATGCAGGTTTTAATTTGGCATCCTGCCAGGTTGTGTATTAGGAATAAACCTCTATGAATTAGGTCGTACCTACAAGTTCTTAATATTTAAGGTGTTTAAGCTGTAGGTATCAGTTTTATGTTGTATCAGCTGAAAATATGGTATTTCACGATTTCATTTATAATAGTGTTTTGAACAATCCTTCAAATTTGCAGCTGGTTCCGAATTATTGTAAGCGCATCTCTGTTTTTTTATCCAATTTGACCGAACTATTAGTAGAAACTCGAAACTATTCAAAATACTCCTTGCCTGTTATGCCTTGTCCTGGCTGCCATATCATCGCAGATCCTTAACTTCTGAAGCTATAGAAATATGAAATTTGGACATGCGGGTTATTTATGTAAGGTAGGCGGCCAGTAAGGATAGATTTTTAGTATTTTTTTTATAGACTCACGTTTGTATCCTCGAAGGGGTAGGCAGAGTTGTAAGATTACAACCATATTTCGCCATGAATTTTTAAGTCCCACGTTATAGAGGGCGAGCCTATTGCCGTTACCGGGCACATCACCAGACTCCGTCCTGCTACTGAGAATTTGGAAAAACCCAGTAACACTTTTGCCCGACCCGGGAATCGAACCCAGGATCTTCGATCAGCAGTCGCATACGCTATCCACTGGATCACGGACGCAGTCACGGAGATTTTTTACTATTGCACCCTTTAAAGGTTAAATGTGACTATGTAGCTAGCTATATGAAAGTACGAGCAACATCTTGTCAGAACTGTCTGGTACAGAAGAATTTATATTATTATACTGAGTTAGTGGCAATAAAGTATAATAAATCCAGAGCTTATTTAGATGGTAAGTTTTCGTAGGCTAAAGATGTTACCGACATGGACACCAATGAAAAACCAGGTCGTCTTCAAAATATATTAAAGGGAGTGGAAGGGGAACGAGAAAATATGAAGTAATAAAACGTTGTTTGATACATGTTTGATAGAAATATTTTATAGATTGAAATATAATCATTTACTTATGTTGAAACTGCACGTTATCAGATGAGTAAATCTCATTTGAGCCAACATACGTCTACTGCTGAACAAGGCTACTTTATTGAGTAACTGATAAATTACAGGTAATAAAAATGGTCGTCAAATAATAGCCGTTAGTTTTAAATGTTATAAAAGACTTTGTCTCAAAATGAATTGTCTTCGCCCTGTCATTAATCACACGGTTGTTCTTGACGTTGAATATTTTTAATCCTAATCTTGTTTCAAGTGGGAATTAATTAAAAAATCTTGCAACAGCGAGCAAATTATTAATTAAAATAAATAATAGGTCTTGAGCTTAGTAAGAAAGGTGATAATCTTCTAATTATGATGGCTACAATAATTTAAGCGTCTTTTGTCCGAGGGCTACATTTTGAACTAAAGCGAAGTGCACTATGAACATCAATATTTACGTTTGGTACTCGTAACACTGTCACAATTGGGTTGTTACCTTTAAGGTTACTAGCATTTTAACATAATAATATGCGCTCTCAAAGTTGAAAAGATGTTGGAAAACCAAAAGCTTAATATTCCTTTCTTAAGTTCTTACAAGAATTTTACATTAAAACACGCAAACTGTGCGCGAAGTTTCTTGTCAAGGATCTGCCAATGAATATTAAAAGAAGGTTAGCAATAACGCTATGGTTATGTGCAGTAATCTTTATATATAAAATCCTTGCGTTACTGACTGACTGAGAGACAAGCTACAGCCAAAACTACTCGGCGCAAGAAGCTGAAATTTAGCATGAATGTTCCTTGGGGACCGTAGGGGGGCACTAAGACGGAATTTCCCGAAATTCCCACGGGATCGGGCAAAACGGGAAATTCGAAAATATGTGCGTGCGCAGCCGCTGGCGTCCTCTAGTTATAACTAAAATCAATACTTTGACGGTCTAACAAAGCGATAACTATTGCGTTTCTCACTTTGAAGGGGCAGTATTTAGTTTAATAGATAGCATATTAGACTTGCGATCGGGAAGTACTCATACTACAGACTTACATCCATTTGTTGGTAGTTGATGAATAGTTATGTGATATTTCTGCCAGAGCACTCTAAATTAACGGGGTCTTGGAATATATGGGGTGCATAGGGTTCCCACCAAGAACTTAGGGTCCCAAGCCAACCTCACCTGCAAGTGGTGCACCTGCCGATCAACGGACGAGGCTCTGGCAAACAAAATATCCCGATAAGCGGCTATAGGCTCGCCACCTATTACGTGGGATCAAAATACTGGCGTTTAATATGCCTCTGCCTACCCCTTCGGGGAAATAGGCGTGAGTCTATGTATGTATGGAGTATATGCTCCATTAATTCCTGATGCCAGTGCTTACCGCATATTAACCTAAACTGACTTGAAACTACTTAGCGATATAATTATAACTTTAATACCTCTGCAACGTTTAACGTGTTACAGCACAGATGGCGTAGGGATTTGCACGTCAGATCCCAAAATTTGACTAAATTTCGTATAATCCATGAACTGTTTCTTCTAGTCTTGTGTATTCATATCTTCGTGGGTGGCGTGTACGTAAAGTCTCACGCGATACAAACATTAACCAAGTCTTCTGAAAAATAAGGTTACTTGGGCTGTGAATATAATTATGTATTGCATTAACATTGCATCTCTTACTGTTGAACAACGACAGTGCCAGAACCGCAGTACCACTTAAATTTCTCCTCCCCGCGAATCGCTTAGACTGATAAAAAGTTCCCTTAAGTTTGGCTATAAAACCTCTGTGACACGCACCGACAAAGCCTGATGTCTATGATGACCTAGATCGTGGCTTTTGCCTAAGTAAGATATTACGTAAAAGCGAACTCTAAACTGCATCGTGGTATCTAATCCCGAAATGCTCCCCGACAATAAATGAGCTTTCGCTATACTAATCATTGGTAAAACTACTCATTTGAACAAGATTAAGTCCATTGAATTACCAAAACCAAAACATGAATGGTGTATATATGAATGTAGGGCAAATTTAGGACAATAATAAAACGAGCTTGCGTGATCACTTCACATAAAACTTGTGCCGTGCGTGAGATTCAACACTTGGTGTCGCGCGTTGGGTCGTAATATTTAGGGATATATGTAATTGCCCTTATTTATCTCTTGTTATGCGATATACAGTAATAATACTTAACTGTGTAGATGTTTTGTCATCAAGGCGAGAGCTAATTAATAAACGGCTTGCGCTTTATTACGTGATAAGTATAGTTTGTGCCTATCTTTGTGTTCAAGTTGAAGTTGGCGTGACGATGTCTTTAACATCAGGCAAAGTAAGATTGCCATATGTACGTTTGTACCAATTATTGTATACCTAGTAAGGTAAATTGTGTTGTACTGTTTAGTTTTTCAGATCCTTGTAATATCACAATTTGAGCAATAAAGATGATTTGATTTTGATTTGTGTTTAAATAGTAAATTCCTTAAACTCGGGCAGTTCGTATTCTAACCTTACAACTTAAACGTACTTAGGAATAGCATACACTACAGCTACGGACAATTTGTAACCCCAATGCAACTAAGCAAATGTCTAGAAAAAGATTAAGTACCGCAGAATACATTACCGGACTTTAGCCCAGGGCAAAATTGCGTGAACAGTAAAATAGAACAAATAATTAGTTTAAAGTGAGAATAACAACCTAATTTCGATTCCGTCCGGACAAATAAGAAAGAGGTGGAGCGAGGAATTGTTTTCCCAAGCGGTGACCGCCGCCGGCCGCCGCCATTGAGCGGAGTGGTCCCATCCCTCGGCCTCTCCACCTGTTTACACGGGCGATGCCAAATTAAATTCGAAACGCTCCACTATACCAATACAGCCTTTTTCATAAACGGTGTACTTTCAGCCACAACGGATACGACGATTTGGTACAATCACCTTTATTCCTTTTTACACATCCGAAAAGGAAACCTTCACAGTAAAAATATCGAATAGAAAACTGTACTCGCAAGATGTTTGCGAGGTACACTCTCAAGGCAGTTGCGAGGCAATAGCGATCGATCTAACCGCAGTAACTTACTTTAATGTATAAGTATTGGCAAGAAATGTAAAACTAAATTAGGTTTAGATATCCCGTTACAAGATACACGGTCGTATTTTTATGGGATTGTCGTAAAAAATGTGTATAAGTTTATTTCTTGTTAAGTATCGAAATTGATATTTTAGAGGTCGCGGCGCGAATCTTTACCGGTGACCTTGAATGAACATAAGTTGAACATTTCGTTTTATTAGCGGCAAGTGACGTCGGCGTCGGGATGTGACGACCGTACCGCCCGTTGAGGTGGATATCTCCTCCATTGCAGCCAGTCAACCGAAAGATGGCGGTCGAACCATCCATAATTAGGCGGGAGTAAATTTAAAGATGGGCAACAGCGTCTATCATCAAAAGTCAAGACCAAGCGTGGCGATTACAGCAAAATCCCCCAAATCAGCCCCACAACAAAAATCCAGTCCCCAACCCCGGCAGCTCCGCTATTGCTGGTTCAGGTAGCGGCCATGGTTACGTCGCGTCAGGGGGGGCTGAGAATTACCGGCAGAGATCCGGATACCGCCATCGCCGACAACTGGCCCTGGCCACCTTTAACACGCGCACACTGCGGATTGACGAGAAGATTGTCGAGCTGAAAGAAGAATTGAGCAAGTTGAGATATCATAAGCCTATCTGAAGTGCAAAAACAGAGTGAGGACTGCTCTTCTACCGGGAGGCCGACCAAAAATCCCAAGGTCGTGTCGGGTTCATCGTCTACAAGTTTCTCGTGAACAGCGAGGTAAATATCGCGAGTGTGTTGAGCAGGGTAGCATACATTATACTCAAACGGTATTGGTTACTCTCCTGGGCTATCGCTGTATCGAACGGTAAACACGGATCATGAAAGTTCAATGAATGTGACGATTTCTTAGTTATCTTTGCAGTTATACATAGTTTGACTAGCCTTCCTTTTTTAATTACCGTGTTGGCTTCGTAAATTATATCATTTTTAGCCAATCGTTTCGCCAATAAATAAAAAAGACAAATACAAATGAGTGAAGTGCACAGATATTCAACAACTTTTAAGGTGCATTGATACGAAAATTATTGGTTTCTAGCGCTCTGTCCCAGATTTTCAGCAGTGGGAATTTGCCAAATATTATTTTATTGAAAACTAGAGGACGCCAGCAGCTACGCCTGCATTTTTTTTAATTTACCCGTTTTGGCCGATCCCGTGGGAATTTCGGGAAATCCCTTCTTAGTGCACCCCTACGGTCCCCAAGGAACATACATGCCAAATTTCAGCTTCCTGCGCCCAATAGTTTCGACTGTAGCGTGTCTGTCAGTCAGTCAGTAACGCAAGGATTTTATATATTAAGATAATGGTCGTAAGAGAGTTATCCGTAAGGTTCTCAAAAGATATGTGAAGTCTGCCAGCCCGCACTTGATCAATGTGGTGGACTATGGTCTTACTCTTCTCATAGCGATGAAGATGATGGTGATGATTTGACCTTCAGTTTTGTTTTTCTTTTCAAGCCTGCGGTTCAAATTTTTTGGAGCCGTCTGGACTCCACTACTCGGGCGTATTGTGAAATCGACCGAGTTGGGGGCTGGCGCAGAGGTGTGTGTCCTCTCTAAAGGCGTTCCGGGGCATAGTTTAAAAACTACCGCGGTGACCTCAACGTCCCAAAGTATTTTCTTTTTTTTTTTGTTGACTACGGTGGAAACTCTCCTTATGAGCCATTTCATCTCGACGTCAATCCGGCCAGAGTGTGATCGACCGGACGTGGGACTGGCGGAGGAGGTGTGTGGAAGCCCTCCCCAGGCGTTCGGGGCATACCCACTAAAATCACCGCGGTGTCCCGTGTAGTGGCTGGGCACGCGTTTCGTGGATAGCATACTTTTCCGTGACCCCGCCCGGGACTGGCCCGTCATTGGTGTTGACCCCGCCTCGTTATGCTACTTGGGAGGCGGCGCGGACACTACGCCGCCTCCTTGCCTTTTGGCGGACGGGGAGCAGCCCCAGCGCTCGCCGTCCGCTGGTACTAAAACGGCCGCAGAGGATAGGGAGGACGGCAACCTGACAACACCGCATCTCCTCTTCCTCTGCGGCCCCACCGCAACGCATCAAATGGTGCGCCCCCATTTGGTCACGGAAGATAGGGCGCGCGGCAAAGCAACACCACGACAAGGTGGAGATCCCACGGGGGGGACGTCCCATAGTATGCCGGAGTCGCGTGAATCGCGATTGATATATTTTAACGCGACCTACCCGATGAGTTTCTTGCCTGATGCTTCTCATAAAGGACGATGGGCGGAATCGTACCCACCCATCAACAAAAATGAAATGTAGCTCAATTTATTTATTTTAGGACCACCAGTGGTTATAACAAGAATTCATTAACATAAAGCAATTACAAGCAGTTGATAGTCGCTTGCATAACCTTTAAAGGTAGCCACTGCATGCACAGATGAGTAAGTAATATAATATAAAGAAATTTGTTAACTGATAAGAGAAAAAAAATTAGGGCAGGCTGCTAACTCTTAAAGATTACTTTGAGCAACAAATCGTACAATTAAAGCTTATAAAAATATAATTATAGTAATAATAAAAAAGCAGATACATATCATAATAATTACATTGAAAGTGTCAGGAACAGTGCTTAATGTCAAACCTAATATTAATAAATAGAAAATGTCAAAATAAAAGAAACATGGTTGAATAAAATTATTGAAAATATATAAACTGTAATAATTATATAATGTCACTAAGAATGAAATAACTAACATATTAATAACAAAATACAAATGACAAATTAGAAATAAAACAAAACGAAAATTTAATAAATTGAAGGGAGTTGATTAAACTGATTTGAATTAATTAAAATTAATTTATTTGATTAAAATGAATCGATATGATTAAATTGAATTGAAGCATTAACATTAGGCGGCTATTAATTTAATCATATCAATTGTCACATCTTGGCAAGATGATATTTTTTTACTATGGGGACGTTGCCCAAAAGCATGGGGTTATCATAGTAATTAAAGGTTAAACAAATATTCGTATAAGTACATATTTTTGACGATTATTTGTAAAACACCTACTCATTTATGTATTCATTAGTGCACAGTGAACATAGACCAGTAATATTAACACTCAGTATTGTTATTTGCCTACTATGAGCATTATAAGAATGAATAATTAGAAGAAAATGAATTTAAATGATTCATTCATTTATATATTGTACTCGACGGCGCCACATAGGTACACATAAACCTTAATCTTGAATCATTCTATCTATTAAAAAAAACCGCATTAAAATCCCATGCGTAGTTTTTAAGATTTAAGCATACACAGGGACAGACAGACAGAAGACAGACTTTGTTTTATACTATGTAGTGATTATTATATAAGGGCAGCGATAGCCTAGAGGAGATACCAACGGATTGCCATGCAGAGGGAATCGGGTTCGAATCCATTGGTGCGCACCAATGAATTTTCGAAGTTAAGTGCGTCTTAAATTGTTAATTATCGCTTGCCCTATGCCTTGGACAGCAAGTTAAACCGCCGGTCCCGGCTGTCATTAAGGTGTTCGACAATAGTTACGTGGAGTCAGTACCTACCCTCAAATAAACTGGTACTGGTCTTAACCATGGAATATCGCTATCCCTTTGGGTTGCGGAGGTCAGACGGCAGTCGCTCTGTGGAAAAGTTGATATTCTGTAATATCTAGTTAGACCAGTAAGCGGACCTCGGGCTCTAAGGCGTGTAAGTCTTGGATGCAACCGGGATAACGCAAGGGCGATGATGATTCATTTATATCCGTTATTTTCCTATTATTCATTCATTATCATTTAAATGTTTACAAATACATTATTTTTTATTTTGTATAGTTACTAAATCATGTTTTGTACTGTAATATAACCATAATGTCAAAATAACTTACAAGTGTAAAATGAAAATATAGGTTAATTAATAATAATAAATTGTTTTTATTTATATATCCCATGGATTTAAGTAAAAAAAGGATTTTAATCAAGTAGTGGATACTTAAGGTACACATTAGCATCAGTTCCATGTGTGTTGGTATATGGGGACGGAGCCCATACATTTTTGCCCATAGTCCTTTGTTTCTTTCCAGGTTATTTCTTACTACCTTTTTATTTAAAATGTCAACTTACTTTCATTACAGGTCTCTAACTCTCTCACACAACACAAAGTCTCAAACACTCCCTGATATCTGAAATTGAAATCAGGGAAAATGTAGTTTATGGTCGAATAAATCAGCTAAGAATAGATTTTGTGATAGTTCTGCATTGCACAAAGTTAGTCGCGTGAAATTGATTTAAAAAAAATATAGGGATAAAATCGCGAGGATCTAGTTCATTACTCCTATGAGTCAACCTCTAAGCCTTTAACCACGGATACGCTGTCGTAAAGTAATTAAATCTGCTAACAGATTACTTTGCGACAGTGTCCACCACATATCTCTCAATTTTTTAACGGAAAACTGATGCCACATATCTTCTAAAATCATCTAGGTTGGGTATTGTCTACTTCCTCGGCAAGTGGATTGGTTTCACAACGAGACATTAAATACATTAAAATGATAGCAAACTGATCAATCTTGTGAAATCTTCTCCCATTCTTTTTACAACACTCATGGGAAATAATGTTAAAAAAGCGGTTGGGGCGTTCCGGTCATAAGCTTCAACTTGAGTACAGAATTTATTGCTTCTGCCAACAATTGAATAGGCACGCATACAACCCCGAAAGTAATATAAATATCATGTATGTTTATACGTACACGCAATATTACTTTATGCCTTGCATATCAATATAGAATGTTAAGCTTTGACGTTCAGCCAATGAATGATAAATTCATTCCATACTTTATACCAATATATCGGTTTGCAATAAATCTCACTAAAATACGACGGTAAAGTTCTATATTTGTGAAGTTTGCAGACAAAATTCTGTTTGTAACGGCAAAATAGTGAGTGCGAGTTTCTGACAACTGGACTAGAAGTGGGATGGCGTTGGATGGCGTCATATAGCATAACACGACACGTTTGGTCATGCGAAATAAAAGTTTTATTCAATCAATATTATTCCGTAAAATTTGCTCATTAAAGTCCATTATCGTGAAACAGTTGACGTTAAGCGGTGACGCTAAACCACGTAATGGTTGCGCCTGGTAGTAATTATTGGCGATCGGAATATTTCAGTTGAAAATGCGAATGGAAAATCGATTATAAAGTCTTGTTTTATTATTTGATAAGTCGGTTTGCTGTAGCTTTTATTGGCTTACTTCGAGATTAGGGTAGTTTTGAAAGCTACTTATAGTTTTAACGATTAGCACTGTCACCTGGCTATCTAGCTATTAACATTGAAAGGATAATAGATGTGAACATAAGACGAAATTGTATTTAAATGAGACGAGTCTAAGTCCAAAGTTACATATATGCAACGTATCGCAACTTGGCCAAAATATTTATTTGGTTGTATTATTATTCGTGAAATTTCAGGTAAAGTAAAATACAATATTATGTAAATGGCACGTCATCAAGAAACCTACATCTTATCTTATACTAATATATAAAGCTGAAGAGTTTATTTCTTTGTTTGTTTGTTTGGTTGAACGCGCTAATCTCAGAAACTACTGGGCCGATTTGAAAAATTCTTTCAGTGTTAGGTAGCCCATTTATCGAGGAAGGCTATAGGCTATATAATGCTATGAGCGACGGGAGCGGAGCAGTAGCCTTAAATAACGCAGCTATAACCGCGGGCATCCTGTAGTAATTTTATAATTCTTGAAAGTACAAAGCTGCATATGATTCGTGCTGGTTTTGTACCGCAGTTTTCGTACTAAATACACTTCAAAAATTCTTCATACCTCCAACGAGTTTTCTATAAAAAGAATTTAGAACCGAAAATTATCGGTCAGTAAGTTCAATGTAAAAAGGAGCGAGATTTTCAAACAAGTGGATACAGAAATAGCTGGTTATTTAATCTTCGTGACCTGATTCACTTCTACCTTTTTATTACTAGAAGCTCCTAGAAGGTTTCAACGTATTTCTGAAATGTGCCGAGCACACCTAAAGATTCCTTAGGGACTGAAAAATAGGGCTAGGCTGAGCAAAATATCCCGCAAAAGTTAAATGCACGATTTAACTTTCCAACTTGGTCCCTAGATCCCGTAAGATCTTTGTTCGTAAATTAAGAAGTATATCCTCGCAGATTTTGGTGGGAACGTTATCACGGTAATTTCTAGGTATACCTATTTTCAGTAAATGTCTATGAAGGTGGTATACTGTAGTTTGTTTGCTGTGTATCTATTTCAGTACAGTATTAATTCGGTGCTTAATAAAATCTATATTTATGTAGTGAAGTGACACCTCCTGCTATATATGTATATCGTGTATTGATTATTAAGTAAAGAGTGTTTTTAGCCAGATTTCTTATGTTTCACTCATGAGTCCCGATTATCGAACCGTACGTCTATTACGAGGCAAAAATTCATCAAAATCAAATTGTAGTAAAAGTCACTTCGAGACAGTTTTCAAATATTTAATCTAAATTATATTTACACGAAAGAACATAAAATAGGTTGCCTATTATAAACTTGCCTGCTTCAGATAACAGAAATTCTAAAAGGCACCAGGTTTGACAAAATTCCTTTACACATACTTATTGATAAATACATGACGATTTCTTCTAGCTTCTGTCGTATCTAGTGAGAGTAGAAAGCGGGTGCGGGCTTCAATTCAAAAGTATTGGATGTTAGCGGGGTAACTTTGATGGCATATCATTGACGTTATGGACAGATAAAAAACATAACCAAATAGCAGTTGACATTTAATAAACACTCTTTCTTTTCTTCGACCGATAGACTGCTACGCAGAGGCTCTCGGGTTCGAAACGAATTTCTGAAACGGTCATCAGAATAACTTTGTAAATAGAAACGGGTCCCTAACAAGCTTACCCAAGAAATCTTCGCAATGAAACAAGGCGAGAGAAAGGTCTACAATAATTTGTAGAAGTTAACAAACCGAACTACATTGAAATGTCAAGAATATAATTCAATCGTTATTATGTTAATGGTTTGTATTGATTTTCTTTGAATAATTCCGCAGTGTTATTTATTTATGCCGTTACTTTTGCATTGACTTATCAAGGTCTTTATACAATAAGTAGTTTCTGAACGTAATATCTAATGCCTTTGTTATTTTTTCTATCATAACTAGCTGCCCTCTTTGACCTTCTTATGATATATTAAATAACTTTTAGGAGACACAAAAGTTGTGCCCGTAACAAAAAACTCTGATAATGAAAGATTGACGCGTTTATTATCAACAAAAATCTTTTCACTAAGAAATTTTCCTTTGAAATTGTACCTAATAAAGTTACGATTGATTGCATTCATGCGCTCTGTGAAGCTTTCAATTAGATTAAATTTTGGTATATTCCGTTAAAAATTAAAAATATTATTTTTCATTAAAAACAAGGCTTTGTCCACGGCTCCGCCCGTGTGGGAATTTTAACCACATGGGAAGGGTAATTTCCAAAAATCCTATATACGAATATTATTACACCCGAAGCTTCACCTACTTGCGCCCAGTAGTTCCGGTGCCTTGTCTGTCAGTCAGTCTTTAACCAATGAGTTTTCTATATATTGATTGACTTGCAGCCCGGCTTCGCACGGGTGGAAATTTATTTTTAAATATATATTGTCGCCTATATGTCTATCTTTATTGTCACGCCTGTCACCCAATGAGGTAAGCAGAGACTATGCAATGCAACATGCTTTGGTTCAAACATACTTCTTTCGCTTCCTTGACATTCATTAATCTCATCATGTAACTTAACATTCTCAACATTCATTTTTCTCATTGATTCTACTTACATGCTTCTTCTGCCATACCCATGATTCGCTACCATACATCAGTGTTGGCACCAAAAATCCCTGCAGTATAGCAAGGCGAGCCTTCCTTAGTCTTCTTGAACATAAAATTATTTATTTCATTATAATAAATTTCATCTAATCGATCGTATCAAGCGAATCTTGTCCCGGCGGAATATATCGGTGTGTGAGCGGCGAATTTATTATATTATATTATGCTATATCTTCTAAAATATACAATAGAATAATATATTGTATACGACAATTTCTATCTACATTAAATACACAATCAAGATAGCGAATTTAATTGGATAAGAAATAATACTGTATTGCTTAAAATAGCTTCGAAAATAACTCATTATATTTTTGAATTTTTTTATTGATATAAATGGTTACTGGGGAATTTCCTTAGGAGATAGACGTATATCATCGCGCACTTTTTAGGTAATAATGAGTACTTTAATAAAGTAAAACATTATTTTTATGTGTCATTAATAGTTTTAGCAGCGCACGCGATGTAAAAGATTATCTGGAAAATTTTCTTAAGCCGTGGTTTACATTATTGATGTTTTTGTAGAGATCACTAATATTTTCTAGAAATAAATATAGCCTATGTTACTCAGGGATAATGTATCATTATAATAGTGCAAGGTTATTTAAATCGGTCCAGTACTATTTTAGTTTATTCGTAACAAACATACAAAAATACAAATCTTTCCTCTTTATTATATTAGTATTAGTATAAATGACAACTTAAGTACTATGTACAAATCCCGTATTGAAAGGTTCTTATAAAATAGTCAATCGAATGACAAAAATAATACCAAGAATATAACATAGGCTCGCCCCCTATTACGTGGGACCTAAAAATTCATGGCGAAATGTGGGTTTAGTATTACACCTCTGCCTACCCCATCGGGGATACAGAGGTGAGTCTACATTATTAGGTAATTCTGGTGTACAATAATAATCTTACATTTTAGATCAAAATATTATTTGTTTTGGTAGAATACTGATCGATATACCGGGGTCATTGGTATGCAGTCAAGGCGTGCGCCTAACTTCAACAAGATCTGTTCACCTCTCCAATGTTGAGTAACAAACAGCAAAAGTTTTAAAACAGAAACTGGTAGTCTGCAACTTAATCATGTTTATTTGGATTTAGGTTAGACCAAATACCAGGCATAAAATAATGTATTTTAATTATAATAAAATGAAGTGTTTTATTGTATTAATATACATAACTGATATTTAATTCCTGGAAAGACATTGTAATTTAAAACAATATAGTGTCCTAATGCTAGAATCTTATAACCATTAAGCTTAGCATATTAAACTTCCAAAGACTTGGTCATATTTTATTTTTATTATTATGACAAAATTATATACCTATCTGCATACCAAGTCAATAACTCGGGTTGGAACCTCCGTAAAATTTGTTTTTTCAGTATAAAAATGAACCCTACAGTACAATCTAACAATCTCTCTATTTACCGTAACTTGGGGTAACTTTGTGACTGCGGTCAAACTTTGTGACAAACCCATTTTCCCATATTTAACGCGACATATCTAGTAATCATAATATTTTGAAAGAACCCATTTGTATTTTATGACAAAAACAAATATTGTCGAATTTAACTGCAGCTTCCATGTTGTCAATATATGTATATGGTTTTTTTTGTCTGTGGCGTTTTGAAGACTCAGTGAGGTACAGAGCGAAATTATTTTGTGTGAAAACGTTCCCTCAGTGACGAAATAAGAATATTTGTTCAGAGCTGCAGGTATGTGTTTCTTATTGTAAATTTTGCGCTGAAAAGGATAAACTAAAGTGTTTGTTTCTTAGCATACATTTAAAACTATAATTTACAAATATATAAAAAATCATAACATCCTAGGGTAACTTTGTGACAATGTGACATTTACGTGCGGAGTTACTAGGTACGTCCGAGAAATAAGAAATGGTAGAAGTATTATTTTTTTAAGTTCATTAATTATTAAAAAAGTTCGCTCTTTTGGTATAAAATAATAATTTGATCATCAAGGATGTATGTCAATTTGTCACAAAGGAAGAATAGGAGGTTACTTATTTGTTCTTACTATATTTACAATGTATCCATTATGGTCGTCACAAACTTCCACTTAACATCTTTGTTTTTGCAGAAATCCTCTAAACATGCCTCGAACCTACAAAAAGAATAACTTCTGTGGATAAAGACACGTTTCTTATCAGCACTATGATTAAAGGGAACAAGTTTTGGAAATGGCCGGAAAAAAAAGATGAGATTTGGTACACACGCGCAATGATAAAAGAAAACATAAAAGAATCCAAAAAAGTTACAAACAGAGGTCATTACAACGTTCTGGTAATGATTCGTTACCTTTGAATTTCATTTATTCTGTTGTTTTAGTAAAAAAATTGCCATATTGTTCCTTTATTAAAATTTTCATAACTAACATTAAACTGTTTTTTTTAACGTTGTGTATAGTAGATTTTTTACTGAACAGTTGACAGCTTTTTCATTTTAATCTGTAAGTAACATGTATATTAACGGTCTGTGCGGTTATTTTAGGCCAGCAATCAATTTCTGTGGAAATAGGAAGCATTTTATGGAGTGTCATAAAGTAGCCCCATGCCTCGGGAAACTTTGTGACAGACTTTGGAAGGCTGTCAATACTAAAATATAGCTTTTTTTTAAATATTTTTCTGTGAACATATAGCCCAATCGATCAATCGTCTAAAATGATATTGCCTTGGGATATAATTGAAAAACAAAACAAGATATGGCCGGATAACCTCAAAACTTGTCACAAAGTTACCCCAAGTTACCGGTATATTGTTCCAAGAAAACTCAAAATCCAGTGTCACGTATTTCCAGAATGCGTTGACCTCCCACATACAATGTTACAAAGTTCCTTTGTGACAGTACTTTGTACAAGGATTCCTGCATTCCTGCATCCCACTGAAATAAATTGCGAGCGTCGCGCACTGTCCGAGAAATGTACCTTGTGCTTTAACTATACAATACAACCTTCATGTCTCACCTGCAAGTTGCATTATAAACCGGACGTCGCCGCTCTCTTTGCAATAAAAACTTCCCAATAACTGTTTCCGACTTTTGTGCCAGAGCCTATACGTGGAATAGATTTTTAGAATACCTCGCTGCTGTTTGAAAAATCGGATACGATCGGTTTACTCCCTGGAAAATTCGGTCCACTGAATTGTTGGTACTTTTTCCTAGTATTTGGAGATGATCTGTTATTAATTTACTACTGAACATACTCTAGTACTATTTTCTCATTTGAAAATAAGTAAGCATACTTACAATTAGCTATTTATTTTTAATTGCAAATACTCAATTAATGGTTTTATTGGTACATTTTCCATTAAAATGCGATATAATGTAATGTAACCTGAGTTAAAAGAGGATTCTATTTGTATTTATTGTATTCAAGCCGAACTACCTATACGTAGCGCTACAATCTAGTGGCGCATATTCGTAGCCGATTATTACTTTAATTGATTGTAATAGGGATGCATGGGAGCACAACTCCATCTTAGTGCTTCCAACCAACCTCACCTACTCGTGGTGCATCCTGCCGACCAGCGAACGAGGCTCTGGCGACTGACTAATGGCGGTATAACCATAACAAATAGGAGTAGCTAAATAAAGCAGATCGGTGACGGGCAGCAGCGTCACCGGTGCGAGAAGCTACGCCCTGCGATCACCAACACGCATGCCTAGCGTGGTGATTACGGGTGCCATTAAGGTTATGTAATGGCACCCAAACCTATGCAACGGCCGCCAGTTCCCGGTCGCCCCGCTATTCCTGGCGAAGGCGACGGACATGGTAACTGCAGGGCAGGGGGTGCGAAGAATCCCCGGGTTACGGTAGGCCGCCAAGACCGACTGATTATGGCGACGTATAACGGACGCACGCTACGGCTCGACGTACATCTGGCACAACTGGAAGAGGAACTGAGTTGCATAAGATGGCATGTTTTGGGACTATGCGAAGTCCGGAGAGAGGGGGAGGATAATATTACCCTAGATTCAGGCCATCTTATGTACTTCAGAAGGGGAGACCAGCCATCCCAATTCGGGTTTGGGTTCTTGGTCCATAAGGTCCTCTCTGACAGCATTTTAGAAATCTCCAGTGTATCGACAAGGGTAGCATACCTTGTGATCAGACTAACCAAGAGGTATACCCTCAAGGTCATCCAAGTGTATGTACCGACTTTCGGATGATGAAGTGGAAGAAATGTATGAAGACATTGCCAGGGCCTTACACCACACCCAAGAGGCCCACTTCAATGTTGTCATGGGGGACTTCAACGCCAAAGTGGGAGTACATACTTGAGGCGAATCGGTAAAAGGACCACATGGATTTGGTAGGAGAAATCATAAGGGGCAGATGCTCATCAACTTCTTAGAGTAGGAGGGGCTGTTCTTAATGAACTCGTTCTTTAAGAAGTAGCCTCTACGGAAGTGGACGAGGCAGAGCCCCGATACTATGGCAAAAAATGAAATGCCGCATTGGAGAGGCCTATATCCAGCAGTGGAGTCTTGCAGGCTGATGATGAGATTGTAAGACTCTGGAGAGATTTAATGTGTCGAGTTTTGATTTACATCTCTATCTCAGATGAGTGGTCTAACAAAATATTCACATTTCACTGAACACTTTCAAGAGCAGAGAGCTTAGTGTCGTCCAATGTTCATTACTAGTGTATTTTTTGACCTCATTTTGTGACAGCTTATTTTTTTTTGCTGATCACATGGAGAAGCATGTCACAAATACTGGACAAAAACTCACGCAAGGCTCGCTACTATAGTTTTTGAAAAAATGAAATTTAAAGTTTTATGTCCGGAAACTTAAGATAAGCTTAAACTGATAAAAAAAAACTACGACTATAATTCTTGATATTGTACTGCGTTCTAAGAGCCTTAACCTTAATGCTAAATTAAGAACTAATAGTGGGCAGGCTAGGGCTTCTTAATTCCAAGATAATTGTAAATATGTGAAAATAGTTTGATTTTTTTTGCGACTACTGTCTACCGTATTAGCAATTTTTTTTGCCTCAAAATAAAACCACACTTATGGACTACTACCACAAAAAGATCAATTGTAAATATGGTGGACATTTGGAGATATAAATTTTTAAAAGTTTCCGGAAATTCCGGAATTTGACAATTAATATGGTCCAATTTTTTATCGTGGCACTAACATTATTACGTGTACATCATGTTATATCATAAATACAGTTTCGATATGAGATCAGTGTCATACTTACTACGCCACAAAAATCGTATTCTTCTTGTATATTTTATCTTTAATAATTATCTGATATTTGAAGGAAATCGTAACGAGATCGTAAATTGAAACAAGTGTCAAAATATGTGTCAACGACGAACTGTTTATTTTATTTCAAATTATACGGTAATGACATTAGGTTATCAGAATACCGCTTCTGGGTCAATTAAAATTATATTTTAAAGATCATAATTTAAAAATAAGAGAATTGGCTTGCTAACTATAAGTTATTTCTTAAAATAAGTTCAGTTGAATGTTTATGTTTTCAATTATGTAGTGGTTACGTCGTAATTTTAATTAAGTTTTGCATTGTAGGTACTGTTTAAAATTAATGTTGGTTTTTGGTCCACAATGATCTAAATTTTTATCTACTTTTATTATTTTACATCTATGACACGGCAAATGTTTACCAAAGCGAAATATCAAATATCTCTACATAAAATTAAATAAATATAGTAAACCTACAACTGTAACATAAGCCATCTCGGTCACGTGAGCTTTCAAGCAAACAATAAAAGCTTTATTGGTAGTCCATTAGTTTCGGAGCTACAGTGCTACAGACAAACGCACAGATATGTCAACCTTATAGCAGTACGTTATTGCGTCGGGCTTAAAATACCTTTGATGCTAAAATAGTATCGTGGTTGTTAAAGTATCATAGAGCCGTAGCACTATTTGCATTTCGCACATATTTACTGTGAATTTCTTATCGGAATTTCGGTTATATGGTTCTAGGTTTATATGATTTTACTATTTTTATCTACCTTTATCACGCAACTACACTCAATGATTTCTTTGTTTCACTAAATAGCAAGCGAAAGTGTTGGATCCAAGAGTAATAACGTTAGAAACAAATTAGAAAATATATCCTCAGCAGCAGTTAGCATCCACTTAACACTCTTTGGACGTTTCGGACCTTAAATTATTTGTAAAACCGTTATCAGAATACATTTGTAAGTAGAAACGGGTCCCTAACAAGCTTGCTCAAGAAATCTTCGCAATGAACCAAGGCGAGAGAAAGGTCTACAATAATTTGTAGAAGTTAACAAACCGAACTACATTGAAATGTCAAGAACGTAATTCAATCGTTATTATGTTAATGGTTTGTATTGATTTTGTTTGAACAATTCCGCAGTGTTTTCGCTGTCACTTTGCATTGACTTGTCAAGGTCTTTATACAATAAGTAGTTTCTGGGATTCTCTGTCTACGTTCTGAACGTAATAAATGCTTTGTTTTTTATCATAACTAGTTGTCCCCTTTGACCTTCTTAGACTTTGACCTCCTTCCTTATATTAAATAAGTTTTAGAAGACACAAAAGTTGTGCCTAGCAAAAACTTCTGATAGTGAAAGATGGACGCTAAACGCTTTATCAACTAAATTTTTTTACTTACAAATTTTCTTTTGTCGTTGTACCTAATTAACTTACGATCGATTGCAATTATGCTCTTTGCAAAGCTCTCAAATTTATTAAATGTGATTGAGATACTTAGTTTCGAATTAAAATCTGAACTTCGCCTGGTCCACCCGCTTGGGAGTGAGAAGAAGTTCCAAAAACCCCATCTCATTGACGTTATACACTCTACACGGCTTAGTACTTTCGGATGTCCGTTGTCTATCAGACAGTTTCTGTATATTGGTTGATGACAATTCCAATATTATGAATAAAGGTGTGTTTATTTTTTATACTACACTACGTTGTCTACTTAATGTACAGGTCTTGCCACACAGTCCATTATAATACCCGATCGCTATCATCAGGTTTTCTGTTACAATAGGTGAAGTAGTAAATTCCTCTCCATCATAGTAAAATTATAGGTATACTAAGCATGTGAATAGGAAAACGACATAAATTTTCACACTCAAACATTAGTCAGAATATTGATTCGGACAATATAATGGCTGATTGCTGTTAATCGGTTTGAAAGCTCGGTCAACAAACCGCTGTGTGTATTGGCTGTCGCTTGAGTATGTATTGGTATAGCTAGTGAAACAACCCCTACGTTTAACTCGGTTTTGACCTGATTTCAAAATATCTATAAACTCACTAGTTTATGGATAGGTACTCACTAGTACCTATCTAATTTTTATAAGATATAAATAATTTTAGTTCCATGTTATCTTTCAGGATTTATACCACATACAACAGTTCCGAAATATCGGATAGACGAAACAAAGGTACGTGGTATACATATATCCCGAAAGATATTATACAACTAATATTAAAAACCACGAAAGTTTAAGTCCAAATAAATATTTGTTACTTAGGAATTCTGTTTTATAATAATGATATATTTCAGATCAAAATATTATTTGTGCAGGAGACCGCAAGATATACCGAGGTCATATTGGTATGCAGCCAAGCCGTGCGCCCAATTTCAACAACATCCGTTTACCTGTCCAATTTTAGTAACAAATATGAAAAGTTATACACAGTCTATAACTCGTTATTTAGAAGTAGATTAGACGCAATCTCGTGCATGAATAATGAGTTTTAGCTATGACTAGAGGATGCCCGCATTTATGCCCGCACTTTTTTCAATTTAACTGATTCTCGGGGGAATTTCGAAAAATGCCTTCTTAGTGCTACCATACGGTCCCCAAGGAACATGCATGCCAAATTTCAGCGTCTTACACCTAATAATTTTAGCTGTGGCTTGCCGGTCAGTCAGTAGCGCGAGATTTTTTTATTCAGAAGATGTGATGAGATTTTATTCTGGAAAGTCATTTTAAACATCATTTCGCAGACAATAATTTGGATTTGGACTGCCGTAAAGTTTTGTTTTCCTATATAAAAATTACCCTCACAGCGCAACCTAACAATCTCTCCATTTAGAACATTATTCCTAGAAAATTCAAAACCCATTGGCAAGTATTTCCGGAATGCTTTGACAACCCACAAACAATGTTACAAAGTCCCTTTGTACATTACACATACATAGATACTTTGTACAAGGATTCCTGCATGCCTGCATCCCACTGAAATAAGTTGCGAGCGTCTGTAACTGTCCGAGAAATGTAAAGCCTTTAACTATACAATACAACCTCCATGTCTCACCTGCAAGTTGCATTATAAACGCGACATCGCCACTCTCTCTACAATAAAATTTTCCCAATAACCGTTTCCGACTTTTGTGCCAGAGCTTATACGTGGAATATATTTTTGGAATACCTCGCTGCTGTGTGAAAAATCGTATACGAACGGCTTACTCGCTGGAAAATTCGGTCCACCAGATTTTTGTCACTGTTTCCTTGAATTTAGAGTTGATCTATAGGGTTCTGATAACGTTATTAATTTATTATTAAACATTTCCTAGTATTATTTCCTCATTTGAAATTAAATAAACCTAGGTACAATCAACTATTTATTTTTCTGTTCGCATAATTAATCATTATGATTTCCTGGGTTCTCCAAAATGATTCATAGGTATATTATGAGAAGTTTCCTCTCCCTAGATACGCAACATGTGTTCGTACATATGTTGCGTACGGATACTGCGGAGAAAGTATGTACTCGTGTACATACTTTCTCCGCAGTATCCGTAATTATAAATTGCCTTATGCCATTAAAAAGTGATGTTATTTGCGTTTGTTATGTGTAGCGTGAGTTAAAAGAGGTTACTAAGGATATTAATGTTTTAACGCCGAATATTTACCTACACGTTATAGCGCTACGAACTTGTGGCGTATGTTCGTAGCCGATAATACATTGTTAATAGATTCTAATAGGCTCTGAGAAGATTTGATGCGTAAAGTTTTACATCCTCTATCTCAGATGAGTGATCTAACAAAATCTTCACGTTTCACTGGAGAGATTCAGTAGCAGGGAGCTTAGTGTCGTCCAAGGTGCATTCAAAAGCGTCGATTTGATGTGAAATGTTCTTTGTTATTTTTATGTTGTATATATTCTATACTATATGTCATGTTCGTGTATCACGAATATTTTTTTCTTTCATTCATTACTGCGGTCCAGTAGACTTGCCTGTCTACCTCTTGGTATGTACCTATAAGAAAAGCTTGAGGAATATATATTAAAGCCAAAGCAATGGTTATAAAATACAAATTAAAATGGTTATAAAGTTTGCAATTTTAAGTAATAAGTCACAAATTGAAAAGCATAATTATTTTTAAAATCATTTCATAGCTGGTTTGACCAGTTTATTAAAACTTGCGCTGGTGCAGAACTTTATTGTCACCGCCTCTCGTCTGGTATTAATATTAATACAGTTGCTCCACGCTCCTTACTCCGGACAAGTCCAGAAATTGTCTAGGGTATACTAATAGTATCTATAAAAGAACTCTTTTAGTCTAAACGTTCAATAAAAAGTAACTGCGTTGGATAATGCCTATAATATTTTTTAAAGGTCCCTCTATGTATAATACAATACTATTTTTGTGATGTTCTACATTATGTATAATGAGTCAAAAGCCTTTTAAGACTATATGTATTTTCTTTAAGTTAATTGCTGAAATCGCAAATCAAAATTCGATGTCTTAATTGGTAAAAAGTATTTTTTATCAATTAAGACATCGAACTAAATTTCATATCTTAATTATTAGGCGCATAATAATCCACATAACTATCTTCAAATAGGTATCATCTAAAACTACCTAGTAAGACAAACGAAAAACCTAGTAACAAAATGTCTTTTGAGAACTTATAATTTTTATTGATTTTACTGTATATGTAAAGGGAACGAGAGAATACAATTTTTTTATTACCTAGTTGTGCTTATCTACAACAGAATCACAAGCAGTGTATAATTTTAAGATCATCCGAGTGTTTCATCATTATCATCACCGTCAAGCCCAAGGTACTAAAACATGAAACAGACAGTAGGTTCATTTTATAATATAGGTCACAAAGGCACTCAGTGAGGATTATTTTTAATATACCTACCACCACCAAGGGAATAACATAGGAGTTGAATTGTTTGAAAGTCAGCGAATTTTGGAGTAACACTATGAAAATAAGGGCATCGCCTAGGATCATATCTATGGAGACGATCGTTCTCATTCTATATAAAGATTTCACAGGCGTGAAACAATATATCAACGAGGCCATTATCGATTCATAACTGCGAACACTGCGATGTATATCATTGCAAGTACTTAAAGTACCAATTTTGGCACACGAGGCACTTTATGACGCAATTATTCCCAGAGCCGATACTTATGGATCGGAATCGCGTTGAAATAGATTCTCGTGGATTTTTTATTGTCCTTGTATTTTCTCTGATTCTTAACGATATAGGAAATAAGGGGAATAATTAATACAGGATAATATAGCTTTTGCTTTTAGTAACTGTTTCCGTTAATGTGTAATAAAATCTGTGACTTGTAATAATAAATATTACTTTAAGTGTTGTGTGGCAATAATTTCTTGGCGTAAGTTTTGGATGCAAACGGTATAGAACAAACGCTAGGATGGTTATATTACAAGCTATTTTAAACAAAACAATTTGATTATAATAAAATATATATAATATTATTTTATTAAATTTCAATGAACTTTCGATTACGTGGTCCAAAGAAATTCCTACCATTTACTACGGTGAACTTTGACGAGTACAGGGATCACTTACCTACAAACTGGTTTCTGAGGGATTTGAGTACACGAGACGAAGGTTGTTGGATGTCTTCCTATCGTAAGTAGTTCTCTCCTGAGACCTTTTTCGATGGGTTCTTAGGCAACATGAAAATGTTTGTGCAGGTAATATAACGCAATAGGTTTTACAAACAATCGTAGGGCTCTTTTTACAGAGTATTGCCAACAGGCTTTACCAAACATTTTTATTTTTTATTTGATTGACGAGGATTATATTTTTGCTTGATTGGTTTATTCGACCAAAGTTTAATTTTATATTTGTATACTAAAGCAATGTAACAAAGGTTTTACTATACCAACGTGTCTTTCAGACAATCTCAACTTTCTTTTAAACTTGCAGTCCATGATTTTTGAAGCCTTACAATCGTGCGAACTTAATATGCACTAGTTTCAGGTTTCATTGACAATCCTATTTAAGTATCTGCACACTGGTTGAGTAAGCGAAGTCGACTTTCAGTTTCTTTGATTACTTAAGTTACAATTTTATAATTTACTAGCTTTTGCCCGCGGCTTCGCTTGCGTAAATTCGGGGCTCTCTAGTTATAGTATATCGTCTATGTTCGGGATAGCACAAATCTCCTTTATTGGGCGGTTACTTCTAGAATGGTCGTTTTAACTGTTTAAGAAATAGGGCCTCCGCAGACTAGCTTCTTTTAGCATCGGCGACCGGCGATTCAGTCGCTTTTTAGCATCCAGATGCAGCGTCCGAATCCTTACACCGCACACTGGAAGATGCCGATCGCGGCGACTTGTCACTTAAAATAATAACGTAGGGGTCGTCCATTAATAACATGATTTTATGTCTTTCTAATTTTAAACTTACTCTGTGATGATGATACCTGGGTAGGTTGGAGGCTTTACCACCTCCTCTCCTCATTCTTTATCAAAAGTTTTTTTTTATACAAAGTAAATAAAAAAATATTTTATCCAAAAAAGACATTGCGAGCTACGGTGTCAAAATTGAAGCTAAAATAAAAAAATGACACTAATTATTCTCTTCATCTCTTACCTGACTTCAATTTGTTTTGGTCGGCGCTGTATGGACATTCATTATCTTCCATACTTCTCTGTCACACACATTCATTCATCACTTCCCCCTTTTCTTACATATCTATTCTCACACAGTTATTCCATCTTTTATTTGGTCGCCCCCTCCCTTTTCCTCTCTACCCTCCTATTTATCACTTGTTTACCTAAATACATAATCATCCACTGTTCTCATAAGATGTTTCTAAAGTGCAAATCTTTTCATCCATGGACGCTACTTGCAGACTACTTTGACATTTTCTCTATTTTGACATGGTAAAAAAATATTAATATATCATGCATCATTACCTTTTAGAACGCTATTTTAAAAGTATACTGGCTCATTTAAGTCTTAACTTGCAATAATTGCAATTTAATTCGATCTTGCAAAATATAAAAGCATATCAAACATAAAGAATTCCAGAAATGGATCAGAAAATTCAGAGACCGGTGCACCTACATAAAAAGAAAATATCCAGACCAAACTGAGGACATCCTCCTTTTTGAAGTGGGTTGATTAAAGCACCCAAAAGCAACGAAAGATCTTAATACAGGACTTTTCTGAATCCCTGCCAATCGAACGAACGATCGCCGTTTTATGATGCGTATAGGATAAAAATCTCTGGCTCAACAAAAACAAGGACACTTGATATCTGTCTACACTTATTTGTTCCTTCCACCTATCAAGACTCACGTGATTAACCCATTAGAAGTCACCGTACTCATTTGAGTACAGCTATATTTCTTGCCATTAATTCCAGAACTCGTTAAGTGTGCGTGGCGTACTTTATTATTTTACTTCATTGTAAGACCCTTTGAGTGTATTCATAAATAATAAGTGGGTAGTGTGACCTTTTTTACTAAAAAGTGCCAGTTGAAGTTGTGTTACGGAAACGTCATCGAGGTAAGTAAATGATTTTATATTTTTTCAAGTAATTCGTGCTTCTAAGTGTTTTATTTTGGTTTATTTCGATGCATTAGATGTAAAAGAAAGATATTTAAAACTTTTAAATAAATTAAATATTACTAACATCAAACTAGAATCTTGTAAATATAACTGTACTCAGTTGGGTACACTGACAACATATGTAACTAAAATAACTGTTTTTTTTTTCAGATACTTTGCAATGGAGAAACAGCGATTCACAGGTCAAACTAGTTATCGTGGGCTTCAGGAAGCTATCGAAGCTGTCTTACAGGATAGCGAAGATGACGAATGTGACTTGGCTATCATACCACCTGACTGACCCAAGTGCATTGACTGATGAAGAGGAGGGTGCCGACGAGGATATGGCGGCGTGTCCCATACCGCAAGACGTACCTGGTACTATTGAAGTATTTAGAAATCGAGAGGATTATGGTAGCGAGGATTCTACGCAAAGTGACAAGGATGATGAACCACTTGCATCAAAAAGAAGTCGACTGGATGTCACCCGCCAATCTTCATCGAATCCAAACCCAATCTGGCGCCAATGTACCCCTTCATATTCTTTATTGTATTTTATATTGTTACTCATTTGATTTTTACTGTGGCAAATCACAATCACCAACTTCTGATCCTTTGGGTTCCCGCGTAGTCAAAACTTTGTTAGAGAAACTGAACTGTACCTCAGCTAATCATGAAGTTTTCTTTGACAACTTTTTACGAGCTACGACCTTTTACTAGAATTGAGAAGCCTAGGCTACCGCGCTACGGGAACTGTACGAGAAAATAGGACGAAAAAATGCCCCTTGAAAAGCACGAAAGAAATGAAAAAGTTAAATCGTGCCACTTATGACTACAGATTTGACAAGAAAGGTGAAATATTACTGGTTAGATGGAAAGATAATAGTATGTGTACCATGGCAACTAACTACGATACCATCGAACCTCTTGGAACTGTCAAAACCTGGTGTCCAATCAAAAAGGAGAAGATAGACGTACCCATACCACGTTTGTTCCAAACTTATAATAAAAATATGGGAGATGTTGATGAACTTGACCAGGCTGTCTCATTATATAGAATTGCTGTTCGCGGAAAAAAGTGGTGGTGGATATTATTTACATATATGATAGATATGGCTGTTTCTAATGCCTGGCGTTTACATGTAATGTGTAATGATAATCCTATGGATCAGCTCATATTCCGACGTCACATTGCTCGATTTTATTTACGCCAGGGTGAACAACGAAAATCAAGGCAAGCTGCATCAGTTGTCGAAGGGCTACCTCAAGATGGAGTTGGACACTATCCCCTCAAAATTATTAAACAGCTGCGGTGTGTAGTTTGCAGTTCAAGAGTGCGTTGGCAATGTAAAAAGTGCCTAAAAACACTTTGTGTTGAAAAAGCATGTTTTGAAAATTTTCATACTTAGGCGGTCAGTGTACTCAATTGAGTACACCCCTATATTTTCGTGAAAAACAGAATTTTCCAAAATTTTTGTGATTTATGTTTTCCTTTATACTTACTTTAATATGAAAATAAAAATAAAATTAAGAAAATATTTGTAGTTTTTATTTGACCTTTAATGGGTTAAAGGACGACTCCTTACCATAGATTGTCATTTATTTGTTAACCCTTAAATAACACCGTGGGGTAATAAAATTCTTCACCCCAGGGGCACAACTTGTATTTTTTCTTGCGATGGTAGTGTCATCTCCTAAAGTTGTCAGTCACGTGGCGTTAAAAAAACTTCCATCTAGTCTGCTTAGCTATGTGAGAAAATTACCCCAGGGTGTCAGTTACGCATGCATTAATTTCTCATCAATTCAGTCAAATGTTTGATAAACTAAGTTTACAGAGCCCTGCGAAACTCCTTTTTTTGGGTGCAGCGTCACAAGAAAACCTAAGATAATCTATTAATATTTCTGAGTGGATAAGTTTCCGGAGCGGACGAGACTTTTCATATTATCATCGTTAATTTGGTGTACAATTAGTAATTGAATGAAATAATGAAGTTTTTTAACGTTAAGCACTTTAGTGTTATTTAACATTTTTGATCCTTTGTTAAAAATATCCCTATGTAAACTACAAAAATAATTTATTTTGTACACTACAACTTTTATTAGCCGTTTGGGGTAATTTTATTCCAAAGTTTTATTTAATATTCTGTTACCGAAACTAAGGGTCAATTCACACCGAAACGCGACGCGACGCGACAATGCGCGCACATTTTAATAGAGCAACTGAAAATATACTTTATTTACAACGCGATAACATACACATTTCATTTTGAGAATTCAGAATACATTGCACTACGCAGCACTGCGCCTCGAGATGCCTCGCGACGTACCGCGACGCCGCGAGGCGAAGCCTGAGGCCGCTGTCGCTACTTGTCTACTATTTCCGTCCAGACTTCGTTTACAATTGGTGCAGTTCGGTCCAGTGCTCAAGCGAAAACATAATGATAGACTGGGATCTTGTTGTAATCGGACTTCTTGCAGAAAAGGAAGAGGAAGAAGATTACAAAAATAAAATTAAAAAGAAGACAACAAATAGGAGTATTTGGATGCATAATTTTTGGCAGAATAGACGAATTCATGGTGAATTTCATACTTTGTCTTATGACCATATTGCCAACTATCCAGAAAAATTTTATGATTATTACAAAATGGACTACCAAAAGTTTCAAAACTTATTAAATGTGTTGCGGCCATACATAGAAACACAAAAAACTAATTACAGACCCTCTATCTCGATTGAAGAGCGGTTATCTCTCTGTCTTAGGTAAGTAATGCTAATGTACCTACTAAGAGTTTGTACTCTTTTGCTTTGGCTTTTTACAAATAAATAGAGAAAGTGACTTTAGTCTCTAAGCGCATTATGACCAGACTGGTTGGGAGAGAGTCACTTAAGAAATCGAACGTTTTGCTTTCTTACATTCACTCTTACTCCCACTCTAACTCTCACTCTCTCACTCCCCCTGTCCCTTTCATACTCATTCTTACTCTCCCTGTCACTCTCACTCTCGCGAGCGGGTCGCTATTAACTACATAATTATAAATAACACTGGTAAAGTCTGTGCGGAAAGAGAATGGGCGTGGCGAAAATTGGACCTAACATTCGTTCGAGACCCTTTAGTAATTTTTTACTAATGTACGTACGATTGAAAACCCTTCTGTCTGTCTGAGTAACACAGGCTCAACAGATCAAGATTTTTTGTCGCACTATAATAAATTAACATGTTGCCAATCCAATCGTCAACATTTAACCAAAACAGTAATATTTTCAGGTAATTGAGTCTCTCTTTTCTAGGCACCGATGGCCTAGTGGCGAGACTAACAGACTGCTACGCGCTTACTTTTTACAATCTTTTATTTAACTTTTAGCTTGTTTTATTATATAAGTAAGAATAAATAATAAATTGCAACCCAACTTGTATCTTTCATTTATGCGAAACAACATTATTATTTAGCCTTTATGCTTTGTTATATTTATGTATAGATATTACTACAAGATATTAAAAAAGCAAGGTCCATAATTATGACATACATATTATTAGAGGTAGATGGCGCCTTGACTAATTTATTTTTTACATGAACCTGACTCCGTCTTCACCCCCGCCCGAGGCAAGGAGAGGGGGACTGACCCCCCCCCTCACCCCGCCCGCGGTTGCACCTCGTTTATTTAAGAAAATATGTTACGGCATGTCCTCTTTGTTAATGGTCCATGATAGTTACTTACCCGATAAATTCAATTGTTCACTAATTTTCTCCCATGCATTATTTTTTGTGTTTTGATGATACATTATACAAACACTAGTAGCGCTGCACATAAAAAATTAACTTCTCCTCGATCTCCATAATGCACGCAGCTGCCAAAACGTCGTTCTCATGCGCTTACAAATGGCAGTCTGCGGGTGGCGCGGGCGCGGCGCCCGGCGGTCGGCCGGGGCGAGTAGACATGTTTCGCTGCGCCTCGCGGTGTCTCGCTGCGCAGCGAGGCGTCGCGCCGTTATCGACTTCACTATGCACCTCGCGACGCTGCGATGCATCTCGCGGCGTCGCGCTGCGCAGCGCAAAACCACTGTCGCGTTTCGGTGTGAATTGACCCTAAGGATATTATTATAGGGCAAACCCTATAATAATATCCTTAGGGTCAATTCTACTCAAAAGTAGTGACTGGCTTAAACAGAATAAATGTCGATAAAATTATGACAACTTATAATAAATAATATGTAAGTTTTTATTAAGGCATTACACTATCTAGGGTGATGTACTAGATTTTGACGAGGCGACCCTTATCATAGGTTATGATAAAGCTACACTAACTACTGCTTTCTTTATACCGATGAAAATATTAAGCAAGCTAAAGTCAGTATTTTTTACTTACATCCAAAAACCGGTTCTCGTATTACTTTCAGAGAGCATCATCTATCAATGCAAACGTTAATATTAATACTAAGAAATGAGTGCAGTACTGCCCATGCCATCTATTGTTTAGAGCATAAAATGTAGACTATAACTTGCCAGTTTTCTATAGTAAAAGTCTATTAATAATATTATACTGGTATATTTATGTTTTTTGATAGAAACCTATATTACTGATATTGTACAATTATTGTATTACAACGATGAAAAAATAAATCGATTTATCGATAGTTGACTCGGCCGATCACCATCACACACTACAGCACTACGGTCGCCGCGTCCGAACGCAGAGAGTCGCTAAAACGCGATGCAGCATCGATACAGTTGCAAAATCGCCGGTCGCCGATGCTAAAAGAAGCTAGTCGGCGGTGGCTCATATAACTGCAAAAAGGTTTTACACATACAAACTACTTAGTACTATGACTTAGTAGTACTTAAAATGTTATCAGGTATCAGTGACGTTTTGCTAGAGTGGCCAATATGGCGACTGCGATTTGTCTGTCAGAACCATTAGAATTTAACAAAATACTCGACAATCCGAATTTTGCGGATATATGTTGAAATCTTTATTTTTTATGTTTTATTAATGTTTCTAATGTCAAAACCAATGGTGTAATATGGGGCGAAAGAAATGTGTAACAAATCGAGCAGTATAATAAATTATGTACACAAAAACTGCGTGACATTGATTTTCCCCCAGAATTTCGAAACTGTGCTGACGTTACATGTAATAATGTAGATCATACAATTTTAATAGATAGTTTGTATAATAATATTGTAAAAATTTTGTCAAATGCCGCCTCTATCACATATAAATATAAATTGCATAAAAATAAGAACAAGAAATGCCATGTCATAGGATGGAATAAGTATGTAAGAGAGGCTCATAGGGAGGCTTGGCTTTGTTTTCAACAGTGGGTCGCTTATGGAAAGCCTACTAATGGCCCAATATATGATTGTATGCGTGAATCTCGGACTAAGTTTAAAAAACAACTTAAGTGGTGTCAAAATAACCAGACTCAAATAAAAATGGACATCTTAGCGACGCAACATTCAGATCCTATAGTGCTTACTTTGACTAGAGATGTCCGAGGGTGATGCGAGACATGAAGCGTGGTAGGTCTCCTGGACATGACTCTCTGAGCTTTGAACACATACAATATGCTGGTGTTCACATGCCCCGGGTGCTAGCTATGCTGTTTACCTTTTGTATAGGGCATTCACACTTGCCTGAAGGCTTGTTGAGAACTATAGTAGTCCCTATTATCTTAATATATAAAATCCTTGCGTTACTGACTGACTGACAGACACGCAACAGCCGAAACTATTGGGCGCAGGAAGCTGAAATTTGGCAAGTATGTTCCTTGGAGACCGTAGGGGTGCACTAAGAAGGGATTTCCCGAAATTCCCACGGGATCGGCCAAAACGGGTAAATTTAAAAAAAAATGCAGGCGTAGCTGCTGTCTTCCTCTAGTTAAAAATAAAACTAGTGACGCATCAAGTCTAAGTAATTATAGGCCCATATCTCTGGCTACTATTATAGCTAAGGTGCTGGATAGGGTGCTTGATAAACATCTGGATAGTCATATAAAGTTCCACGACGCTCAGTTCGGTTTCCGTCCAGGGTTGTCCACTGAAACAGCGATACTGACGCTGAAGCACACTGTCCAGTACTACACTAATAGGAAGACACCAATTTATGCGTGTTTCTTAGACCTCTCGCGGGCCTTCGATTTGGTAGATTATAGCAAATTGTGGCAGAAATTGTCTAACGAAACGAATCTTCCAAGCGAATTCATATCGGTTTTAAAATTTTGGTATAGCAAACAAACTAACTATGTCAGATGGACGGACAAGCTATGAGAAGTGTATAGGTTGGGATGGGGTGTGAGGCAGGGCGGGTTGACGTCGCCAAAACTTTTCAACCTATATATGGATGGCCTGATTCGTGAGCTCAGCAGCACTGGAGTTGGCTGTTCTATAGACGGCACTATGAGCAACAATATTAGCTACGCCGTTGATATGGTGCTGCTGAGCCCATCAATAAGCGCCCTCAGGCGGCTGATGACAATATGTGAGAGTTACGCGGTGGCGCATGGGCTCAGGTACAACACCAGCAAGAGTGAAGTGATGATATTCAAAGCGGGTACGAAAAGTTATCAACATATACCCACGATCACTTTAAATAACCATCCTCTAAAAATAGTTGACCGAGTTAAGTACCTGGGCCACTGGGTCACCGAGTCACTCAAAGATGATGTGGACATGGAAAGGGAACGCAGGGCATTGTCAGTCAGGGCGAACATGCTGGCTCGTAGGTTCGCACGCTGCTCTGAACAAGTTAAAGTATTCAAGGCGTTTTGCCAATCTTTTTATACGTGCAAGGTCAAGCATACGCAAATGGCTTACAACGTCTTGCGAGTCCAGTATAATAATGGGTTTAGGGCGCTGATGGGGCTGCCGCGCTTCTGTAGTGCGTCAGGGATGTTCGCTGAGGCCCGTGTGGACGGCTTTGCTGCTATATTAAGAAAGAGAGCAGCGTCCCTGGCGCGGCGGGTTCGTGGTAGCTTCAACAGCTACCTAAAAATTTTTGCTGACCGAATGGAAACGGATTGTCCGTTCTCCAGGGCCTGGTCGCGCCTACATAATTTGTAATGACCTATGTAACCTCAACTGTATGGACTTAAATATGGTCTGAAATAAACAATTATTATTATTATTATAGTAAGGTTTCGATCGAGCCTACCGTACCCCTTGACGAAATTATTAATAATAATAGATTTGACAGTGCGATGGCAGCGCAGTCGGTCGGTTCCAATGTGAAACATTCCTAAATCAACAACTACTTACAAATTAAAAATTAACTAAAAAACATTTTCCAGTGGACTAAATTGTGAATCTAAACCATTCTCAAGTCCTCTTGAACACAGAAAATTTCATTAAAATCGGTCCAGTCGTTTAGGAGGAGTTCAGTGTCATACACACCCATACAAGAAATATATATATAAAGATGGAACAACTTGCAGATAGCTACCTGAAAGCCGATTCTCGTATTTTAAATGACACCGACACTGTATTTTGAATGAAATACGATTAGATTTTTCTCAAAATGACATTTTGCTACTCTTAATGCCATTGTAGTCTAATTATATGATACACTAGAGGACGCCAGCAGCTACGCCTGCATTTTTTTTAATTTACCCGTTTTGGCCGATCCCGTGGGAATTTCAAGAAATCCCTTCTTAGTGCACCCCTACGGTCCCCAAGGAACATACATGGCAAATTTCAGCTTCCTGCGCGCAATAGTTTTGGCTATAGCGTGTCTGTCAGTCAGTCAGTAACACAAGGATTTTATACATTAAGATTCTATATTGATATATAAAGATCGACCTTGACACCAAGTTAAATTTTTGGTCTAGTCGCGATAACATTCAAGTGTCAGTTAATTTACCAGAATACCGTATATGCCACTGAGACTGGATCGAGACTGCATTTTGAACAAACATCGTTACGAGAATTGGCCGTACAATCTCAAACTATGCAGAGCATGTGCTATGGTAACCAGCTAACTGATTAGCATACTTAATTCTTAATTACAAACAGAGACCACGATAGTAGAGCCTTGCTGATTTCAGCATAAATGGGGTAGTACTACCTCCTTACAGAACATCCACCTAAAGTAACGGTATATTGATGCGTTTCGTTCGATATAGTGAGAGTGCCGGAGGTCCCTTCCATATTGCCTTCTCCCTCACCCAGCTCCTCCTCCCAATACAGAAGCGCTTGGTAATCCGGCGCTCGCCAATCCGGCACGCTCAGTAGTCCCGAACTCAACGACTCAGGTAACCCGCTTGATAATCCGGCATTTATATAGCCGAATGCCGGATTACAGAGCGGTGGCATTGTTTGTTTAATTTAGCTGTCACTCGGCAGTCCGAGCCTAATCTTGACAGTAAAGCCCCATGTTTGTTTTCACCTTACCATATAATAATATAGTCTTTTAGTGTGGAATCATATTTATGATATTATTATGTAGGTTTTAATTTACATTTTATGTAGAAAACTTTTACTTCCCATACAAATTCGACAATTTGCGATAATCCGGCATCGGCGAAAAAAAATGCCTGGCGGATTACCAAGCGTCTACTGTACTTACCCTAGTAACAGGCAGCAACTTGGTAGTGTTTTCATCTCATACACAGCCTTAGCTTTAAGCAAGCAAACCCTTGGTATATGAACACAATTGTGGTCTTGGTTCCAAAACGATACAATTCTAACGTTATTTAGGTAACTGTTTATCAGAAGTCGTTCTAAACGTTTTCTACGCAAACTTGTGAATTCGATTGAATGTACTCGTACATTTGTCTGTTTTGACATTAAACAGCCTATTAATTCTACAATTCGAGTACGATTTTTGGTCTTCAGGGAATATGCCCAAGATGGCATTTCAGCGTATTATCTATTAATAAGATCCCGCGACAAATTAGTGCACTCATCGAGTTTTTGCTAAAAAGCTAATTTTTATGTTTATTGATGATTAGGAGAATACTTATCTACAGGGTTGCCTTTTAAAATGTGGCACAAAACTATTAGGCACAAGCAGCTGAAATTTGGCATGCATGTTCCTTGGGGACTAACTATTGTTGTAACTCTCTTTCACTGTAAATATTTACTATCTTCAACAGCTGGCAACCCTTATTTGCGGCCGGATTTAATTAGGCAACCATATATTATAATAATTAGAAAAAAATAGCTTTAATTTGATATATAAATCATAAATGTAGGTACGTTATGAACGTATAAATGTATCGAAATCATACCTGTTTAAACCTGGCTGCGAAGAGGTGCGGCCAGCTGGTCAACGGCAACCGTGATTTTCAGAATCTTTATATCTATTGCCATGCTGTAGACGATATTTTATTTAAAAAACAAGTGAATGTAATGTTTTCCAAAAAATCAATAACGAATAATTTTATTAAACATACTAGCGGCCACATTTTAATAGGCAACCCTGTATATTAGTTTTCTCCTAACCATAAATATACATAAAAAAATGGTTTTAAGCAAAAACTCTATGAATGCACTAATTTGTCGCGGGATCTCGTACTATATTAGTTAAGATCGGGCAGAAAGTTTGATATTGTCTTGTCGGTGGGGCAGAGCTTGAAAGTACAGGCTCGCTAGGTGTTATTGGTTTGATTCTCATACGGGACAATCCATCTTTATAGTTATTTCATGACTGTATATATATATATATATATATATATTAATTAATTAACTTTTATAACATGTAGGCATCGCCTTAAGAAAATAATTTTCATCATCAGCCCTTTATACTGTCCCACTGCTAGGCACGGCGGTGCGGGTTGGCAGACTTCACATGTCTTTCGAGAACATCATGGAAAACTCTCAGACATGCAGGTTTCCTCACGATGTTTTCCTTCACCGATAAGCAAGCGATAATTAACAATTTAATACGCACTTAACTTCGAAAAGTTATTGGTGCGTGCCGTGGATTCGAACCCGAGACCCTCTGCGTAGCAGTCTGTCGATCTCACCACTCGGCTATCGCTGCAAAAAAAAATTTCTGAGATAAAAATCAAACTAACGTTTATTATCTGATTTTCCCTTTTTATTGTCAAGCTACAACTTTGTACGTAGCCCGGCTAAATAAGTGGCATAGCGTATACTTAGGTTCAACGAGTATATTGTTTGACTCTTCCGCCGATGATACCACAACTTGAACAGACTGAAATAGCGAGTAAAAATCGTTTGCCAATCTAACTTAGAAAACATGTACGCTCAAAAATGAACTAACATTTGCTAGTTTGAAACTCTTCTCAACACCTAATGGCAACGAGGCTTTAAATATTTAGAAAACACATTCCTATTTCAGAAATTTTCGAAAATATTCCATCACGTAAAACTAAGACTTGTAAAGATCTGCTAACCTATCGCTAACAGATCTTGACGTTATAAAAGCCGCCATTCTGAAACCATTGACAGCCTTAAATATTCCAAGCACGCCGACTTACTCGGTACTCCACAGAGCAAAATAAAAAAAAGATTTACATCAAAGAGGAAGTTTGGCAATTTTGGCAAAGTTATTTCTCGCCGGCGTTGTTGAGCCGACCCTTGAATTTAGAAATTATTGTTCTACAAGCCTATGAAAATTACTCATTATGTTGTTGTAAGCCTATTGTGCCAGTGCTAAACTAAGATATTTGTTAACTTAAGACACAGGCACTAAAATTGCAACTGCGTAATAAAGGAATAGGTACTTGTTAGTCCATTGAAAAGTTACATTAGGGGTTGCATTCATCAGAATCAGAATATTCTTTTTCAGATACCTAGGGAGGGCTAACGTAAAGCTTAATCCAGTGGTGTCGTACCTCTTGTTCCGCGGCCGCCACCTTGGAAGAACTGGCGGTGCGGATGGTTTTTCGAACTCAGACTATGTGTTCAAGCATTTTTGGTTGCAAATTAAATACTTTACAACTTTGGTTCTGATACTTTTTGTCGTAAAACCAAAAACAAAAAGAATTCTCTGTTATTTTTGTATTTTGATAATTATAGCGTTTCTTCATTATTACTGTCTCCTTTGTCTTTTTTGCTTTGCATGGGCAGAATTAGGGAATGCAATCTCGGCCTTTTTTAGCGAGATTAATCTCGGTCAAAAAATGGGCGAGATCTCGCGAGATTTACGAGATTGCACTCGAGCCTAAAAACGTCTTATTCGAAGCGCGAACTGACACGGACGGATCGTAATCTGTCGGTATCGGCATTAATAAAAAAATAAATGAATTTATACGAGTCCGGGGGTTCAAAAGGCAAAATTTTGCAGTTCGTGGATGTCTGCCTGAGAACTGCGGTTTCAATTCGCGTTGAATCCGAAAGGGCCTTCTCAGCGGCTGGTTATCTGGCCAACAGAAAAGGAAGCTGTTAGCAGACGATTCTTTGGACATTTTGTGCTTCTTAAGGAGCTCCTTTGAAAATAATTCGTAATAATGGCTTGTGATTTGAACTGAACCAATAGTCCCTTTGATTGATATATTTTGTTAATTAGGTTCTGTAATTTCTAATAGTCTGTCTTATTGGTATATTTTGTTAATTAATCTGTAATATCTAAAAAGTCTACAGAGTAGATATAGTTTTTTTTACCTAATTGATAATAATACCTCAGTTTAGCAACATAGATGGTAAGTAAATTTTTTTTGACCTCTCGTTGTTTTGTTTATTATAAAAGAAATGATTTATTACTAAAAGATTTTTGTTTGATATTAGAAGCGAAGACTTGTTGTTTCTTTCATTTCTTATTTGACAGATCCGTCCGTAAAAGTTTACTTCATAAAAGTTTATTAAAAAAATATAGACGGATAGGTAGGTACGTCAAACAATTTTTGAAGCATAAAAGTCTATTGAAAAGTTCGTGAAAAGTAATGTTTATCTTATAATACTTAAAATGGTTATTATTTATGTCCTAATTTATTCAAATATTGCGATTATTTACAAAAAAACATACAAAACTGCCAATCTCGCGAGATCTCGAAATTGGCGAGATCTCGCGAGATTGGCTTCATAATCTCGCGAGATCTCGCTTGAGCCCAAATCTCGCGAGATTTGCATTCCCTAGGCAGAATATCAACACCAGAAACCCACGGATTTTTTTAGTTTCAGGGTTTTGTCCACACTTTGCCAACTTATTTGGGTCAGTGGAATGACTGAAAATTTGACCTTATGGTAGTCTTGGAGGCTGTGGAGTCTCAAGTCGGAGGACTGAGTCTTGTTTTGAAAGAAGTAAAGACAAATTAAATGGTTTCTTTGTTACTTACGACGTAAAAATTACAACACACTGAAAATATTTTTTTTTGCAAATTTCATTCGACTTTCGTTTGTAACTTTTTAATTTTTGATTTTACGACTAAATACTACGGGACCAAAGTTGTAGAAAATTTTATTAGCAACTAAATGTGCCTTGAAATGTTTCTGTCCGGCTAATAGTTTGCCAGATAAACTAGGAAACCCATTTGTACCATTATTTTCAAGATGGCAGCCGCAGGATGAGGGCTGGGACCCCACAAACTGCAATTTAACTTAACACTGACCCCCTTTAGACATCTATAAAATAAAATTGCATCCTCTGACAAAGGCATGCTAAGCCCAAAAAATGTAACATTTCAATTGACTATGTTGTATGTGGCGGTCCTTAGCTGATGCAAAAGGTTCTCATGGATTTCAATGGTAGACTACATAACGTTGGCATTTGTATCTATCATCACGTTTTCTTCAGGAATCCTGTCAATGGATAATGTCGATTTAATTGTTATTTGACGCTATTTATCTCTAGATTCGTGTCACGTCCGGTGAAGTTTTACTGAGAAAAATTGTAATCAAGCTTTTGCGATTTACAAAACTGCGCCGAATTAAGTATTAGATTTCAATATCACCTAACGTCTACTCAAGTGTTTTATATGAGAAATGAGTTCGTCACATACAAGCCAATCTATATCCTTTTTGTAACCTATTTTAGTCAGATAAATAAGGTTCCCTCCCATCACGCTCCTAGCGTTATCCCCGGTGCAACCCACGGTTCGTTTACTAGTCCCTCCTATTGCCATTTAATATATTCCTACTGGCTCACTGATGATAAATCCTCTCATAATTATAATGGCGTATGAGAATGTATTACAGCACAAACGTCAAAATCTTGCTGAATCAGTTTACACATTTACACGTCACATCAAATTAGCCCTGGGAGAAATAGCATCGTCATTGTTTACGACGTTTACGTATCGAAACTAGCACGTTTATGACTGACGGTCGCTGTGTCACATGAAACCCAATATAACCTGAACTATATTTGTACGACAACTCTTTACTGTGATAGGTCAAATTGCTTGAATGTTATGTTTAAGCTTTATGTAGTCGCATGTTCACCTGCTACTGTAATATTAACACCTGTCAGTAATTACGTTGAATTCACGCTTGAACACATCAAGCGATTTATGCATACCAATGAATGTTCGATGCGCTTCTCATGTTTGAATGTAAATATATAAGTAGAGCATACATTAAGGTGCTAGTGTGTATTAAAGTAGGTGTATATTAAATATTAAAAAACTGGACATTATTAATTGGACCCACCTGTCGTGCAATGTCTGCAGAGGTCCTAAGAATACAAAAATTCAACGTCTAAGTGTTGTCATAGTACGTTAGATTGCAATGGCGGATCTACGAGGGGGCAAAGCCGGAGCACTTCAAAGGTGGCAGCGTCATGGGGGCGCCAAAATAATGTCACGACACACAGTGAAAAATTCGAACTGGTTGGAAAACTATTGGGAGGGGGCGCCGTCATCAAGATTTGCCCCCACAGATATAGATCTACATAGATAACGCAATTATCACGATTTGTATTGAAACCAAGCGTGCCGACTTTTTAATACCTACTGTACGAACTGTACCGAAGCGATGCGCGACAGCATCGCTTGTGCGATATTCATCGTCTCCTAACACACAACGTCAGATCAAACGTCCAAAGCAAACGCGGCAACGTAATGTGAATAAAGTTTACTTAACGGTAATTTATAGTTAGGTATATTCTGGAACGACACGCAGCTTGGAATACTTAAAAACAGTTTTAATATGAATTTACGCATAATATAATTTTAAAATAACTTACCTGTGATGGGAAATAATATGTTCCTGCCTTTGGGTGCTCGAAATTTTTGGGCTATTGCAGTTAATTATCACGCAACGAGGCATTTTTTTACTTTTTTGCGGACGTTCGGCTGCAACAATGGACGCGCGGGGACTGAAGTTAAGCGGCGACCAACCTCGACGCTTGGTCGTGGTTCAGACACGCGAAGTGCATGCATTTGCGTTATCTATGTAGATCTATGTCAGTGTTTGCCCCGGTTCGAAAAAACGTAGATCCGATATTGTAAGATTGTATAGGAATTTAACTGCCTTCACGTGGCACACTCATTGAGATCAATCAGTGTACAGCGACATTAAATCGACTAAGATTCACCGGCTACAGTTACACCAACTTAGATGTCACCTACATTTATCATATTCGGCGATGAGTAGAAAAAGAAATGAAAACAGCACAAACTTGATTGGTTTGGAAAAAGTTGTTCTGTAGAGCTGGTAACAAACTATGGCTTATTTCTTGATCTGACTTTCATAGTAAATCTCGTCACAACTGCCAAGAAATAGAAAATACTGCAAATATCTTTGGCAGTCTGTTTAAAAGCTCTTTGATTCTCTCTTTAAATGTGAGCGTTCACTCCTTTCTTTGGCTTTTAAATTAACGTCTTCATTTTCAATTCAATAGAAACTTCTCAACGTCTTCTCGTTCTAAAGTAAGTATATTTGTCTATGGTTTTGAAACGTTTGACCTCGCCATTCTTCGTTTATTAGGTATTCATAATTGTTTTGACTTTTAAGTAAATAAATAGGCTTTGTTATAAATAGAATCTTATAAACTCTTGTGTACACCACCTACTTACGTATATTGTAAAGTAATAATTGAATACATTTATTCAGTAAGGGCTATTTAAAATTCGGCATTAATTCTTCTTGAGTTGTGTTTCGTGCACATTTGTTATCCATTTGTGCCACAGATATTTTTATTATCCTCTGTTGTATAGAATGTGTATGCCTTTCGTACATCTCTTATGCGAACCCATAGAAGTGGTACCTACTGTTAAACGTACTGTCTCGACAAGACATTTGACTACGACTCTTTCTCTTCATTGCGTAATTTGACTGATTGGACCTGAGGCCGCTTGGCGTCTCGTTAGTCCTTCCCAAGGAAAACCACAACGTTCCGACTGACTTGTTAACCCAATTCAGACCTACAAACTTTTATGTACACAATAATAAGAGAGCCTAAAACTGCTTCTAATACAACGAGAGCTATTATGTTTGGTTTTCCCCCTGACGTGTGCCACTTTATTATAGAAAAAGAAAAAAGAAGAAAAAGAAAAATAATTTATTCCATTATGTAATACAAGATGACGCTGGTAGTATGTTGGGACCGTTAATACATATAAATAAATAAAATAAATATTTAATATAGGTACATGTTATAACTTTCTACGACGCCGTTTTGTGGAGAGGTTAATTAATATACACTTCGTTCATGGTTACGGCTCGGGTTCAGCCGTAAAAGGATAAAAGTAAAACTTGACGTAATTACTGACTCGCTCACTTTGAGCTCGCTTTAGCCTAATAATAGCCTTACACCTAAACGCCTTCGCATTAGAAGACTGTAGGTACTTACTATAAAAGTGGGCATTAGTAGCCGGTAAAATTAAAAAGCTTTATGAAATTGAAGTTTTTAGAACTGTCAAAGGGATACATATATGAAGAATGCCAGGATTAATCGTTGACTGCTCTACTGTACTACTCTGACTCTACTAACCTACGTCACAATAACCTTGTGAAGCAGTAGGAGACTTATTATACCATGACGGCCAGATAAAATGGCGATAAAGAAATTGTACATATTCTTAAGCCGTGACCACACGGCATTAATCAATGATATATAATTTTATTTATTTAGTAAATTTTGTGTTAAGTTATACTCACTCTGAAGTAGAGAAAGCTAGGTTATAAAAAAATATGATGCAATAGTCTGCTAAGTACAACTACATTCACGTCAAGTTGATAGGTCGGGCCAAACTTTATACTTAACTATAAGGTTAGGTCGTAACTCTAATTATGTGTGTGAAAGCTCCCAAACAACACTATGCGGTAGAAAAAGGTATAATATGTATATACAGGTACAAACTACTGAAGCTAAAAACATGAAAGTTGACCAAAGGATTCACTTTAGGTATTTTCACTGAGTAAGGGCTTCTTTATATCATCCCTTAAGGGAATGAGATAGGGTTGACATTTTATTTGAAGATCCGTTGAACTATGAACAATTTTATTTGGCTTTCTATTTAGAAACAAGTAGACATCTGTTTTGACCATCTAGTAATCGACTCCTAGAGACTCATTTTTACTGAACGTCTAATAATGAAAACGGTTTTCGCATGCGGTCCGTATGGCATGCATGAACAAAAATTTCTATATAAGTTTTGACTGACAAAAATGACCAATGATAATAAATGAATATTAGATTCTTTCTAGCATATAAGTAGTTGTTTAAATCAGGCGGTACTTGGCGGCAGTCCATTGTATACCAATGGAAAGAAAAAGGAGACCCCACGCACACTCGGATTGACCATCCCAACTATTGCAATATCTTGTCCTAATCCCAATAATTATTTTTGCAGCGTGCTCATAGTTCATAGCGCTGTAATCTTCTCATTGCCTGTGACAATAAATTATACATATATTGTATTGTATGCAGGTGCTGCCCGGTCTGTACGTGGGCAACTACCGTGACTCGAAGGATACAGTACAACTGGAGAAGTACAAGATCACCCACATACTCTCAATACACGACGCCGCTAGAAGACTACACTCCGTAAGTTTACAATATTACTTACATATATATGTACATCGTACAGAACGGTTAAATCAGGATATTGGTAACGGTAAATTCAGGGTTGATCTTACGTTAAGGTGGATTTTATGTTGACATATACTAAAACGACATTTGTTATGTATGGATAAACTCAGATGGCTCTAACCTCTTAGCTCCTTCTAGATTAGCTTCTGTATGAGTAATTCAGTACCTAAGTACAGTACTCCCAAATTAATAATGCGCATGCAGATCTTCGTTAATTGTCGTATTCCCGGAAACATCCGAATCATTGAATTGTAAGAGCCCTAAACAATGCACTTGCATTTTGCACCTTGTTCGAAAGAAATAGGAGTGAATATTATGTGTACACAATCGAAAACAATTCGGGCAGTCGGCGGCGGTCGCCGGTCCGTCAAAGGTCCGTCAGTCGTCTTTATATAATGGTGGTGACTGCACGTGTTCTCTCTGTGTGGAATTATATAGAGCTGCTATTACACACCCTTCTTGGTTTTGTTTTCAAAGGTGAATTTGATTATGTTATTCAAATTTAAATAGTTTATTTGATTATTAAAATAGGTAAATATACTAACATTTTTCACTGCTTGTTAATATTAAAAAATTAAAAATACCTACTTTAAATACATATTAAGTACTAGAAAAAACATTTTAAAAAGATACATACAATAAACAAATAGATATAGGAATAAATAATATTATAAAGTATATTAGTACATAATGCAATAATACAACAAATAAATAAAAATATGTCTAACTCTGCCCATACCATTTTCTTTCAGACGTATTCTTCCAGAATGGATAAATTTAAACGTGGAAAGTCACTTAAGTCACAAGCACGGCAAATGGTATTTAATGTGTACCTTTATTTCTTAAATGAAGCCAATGTTTTCAAAAAAGACCATTATGGTTATTTAAAAAAAAATCAGGACCGTGTTACAAAAGCTACAGGAATTTCACGACGAACTTTGACTAATATTTTAAACGAAAAAAAAACAGAATCAATCAATGAAATTTTCCACACCGAAAAAAGGAAAACCTAAAAGTTGATTTCGGCTGGGACTTGATGATTTCGACTACTGTGTTATTCGTAATATGATATACAATTTTCACTTGACGCTCAAAGAACTCCCAACTGTAAATAATTTGAGAAAAAAGTTGATCGAAGCTATTAATTTCAAAGGCTGTGCAGAGACTTTAAGGCTGATCTTGAAAGAAATGGGGTTTAGGTTTCTGAAAACTGATAATAACAGACGGTTACTCATGGAAAAGCATGATATACGTTTAAAAAGGATCAAATATCTCAGAGAAATACAACAGCTGAGGAATTCTGGTAGAAATATAGTGTTTATGGACGAGTCATACGTGTCGACTCAGAAGGTGATTATCATAAAGAAATAAACGCGGAACGTTATCAAGCTTGGCTACGCAATCAATTGATTCCTAACTTGCCTCCTAATAGTGTGTTGGTAATTGACAACGCCCCATATCATAATAAGCTGTCTGTGAAACTTGGCAAGATAGCAGCAAAAAAGGTATCAAACAACCCATTTCCAAAGGAGAGAGAATAATTATTGTACACGTAGGCAATGAAAAAAGCTTCGTCCCAGGGGCTCTAATGTTACATAAATGTGTCGACTCAGAAGGTGATTATCATAAAGAAATAAACGCGGAACGTTATCAAGCTTGGCTACGCAATCAATTGATTCCTAACTTGCCTCCTAATAGTGTGTTGGTAATTGACAACGCCCCATATCATAATAAGCTGTCTGTGAAACCACCAAACTCAAACACACCTAAACCACAAATGATAGCTTGGTTACAACAACACAACATTCCGCATGACCTAAAGAAACTGAAACCCGATTTGTATGAAATTATAAAAAGACATAAAGAGAAATACACAGAATTTGTCATTGACCGTATAATGGAGGAACGTGGGCATCAAATTATACGATTGCCACCATATCATCCCGATTTTAACCCCATTGAAAATATTTGGTCCCAAATAAAGCAACACGTAGCCAAAAAAAATATTGCAATGACTGTCACGTCAGTTAAAGATGCTATATTAGAAAAAATCAATAATATAGGACCAGAAGAATAGAAAAAAGTTTGTGATCATGCTGTTAAATGCGAAGATGAATATAGAAAATTTGACCCAAAAATCGATAGTTTTTCTGATGAAATGATTATTTACACAGGTGATAGCAGTGAGGAAAGTGCCAATGAACAAGAGCATAGGTAATGAAAGTTCTGATGAATCTACGATGTCAGGAATAGAGATCCTCCCGGATTCTGATTAATTTTTTTGTAATTGTAATATTATTCTGGAATGATCACTGCTGTAAATACTTTTGAACTGAGATGTTATGATTAGATTTTAATGTAACCTGTGTTTGAAAACCGTTTTTCTTCTTCTAATATAAACCTTGTATTACTTAAACTTTCTTTTCTTCCATCATTACACCAGCTACAGCAAGACACTTAAAAAGTATTATAATCGAAGTCAATCAATTCAACAAAAATTGTAGCATATTCGCTATCGTGTGGTTTTCTTCACTATTTACTTATATGGAACTATCGAACGTGACGAAGATTTCTATGCGCATTATCACTTTGGGAGACCTGTATTTTATTCATTTCTAGGGCCGGTAGAATACAATAAATTTTCGAAGTAGGTAGTAGATAAAAAAAAATAATTTAAAGAAAATCAAAAAACCCGACTGCATAAAAACTAATTTTAAAAAATACGTGAAAATATTAACTTAAATAAAAACTAAAAATAAAGAAACAAGCTCAGAAGTTTAGAAGTAATATGCAGAACAGAACGACTCACAGTCGGGGCCCATTCAAATTTTACCAAACAAATCTTCCCAAGGGGCCCCGACTGTGAGTCGTTCTGTTCTGCATATTACTTCTAAACTTCTGAGCTTGTTTCTTTCTTTTTATTTAAGTTAATATTTTCACGTATTTTTTAAAATTAGTTTTTATGCAGTCGGGTTTTTTGTTTTTCTTTAAATTCTTTTTTTTATTTTATACTTTTTAGTTACGATTCATTGACTTCGTTATAAGATGGTAAATTTCGCAATCGAGTGTTTGTATATCGTTTATACTTGAAATAAAATTTTAAATCGAATAAGTGTGAAAATTAGCGAGATTATTTTTTTGTTAAACATCTTTAAATCGTTATATATCCTAAACTATTATTTAAAATGAAAAATGATAAAAGGAACCTAAAGATGATTTTAAAATGCCTATTCAACGATACTCCACTTGACATAGTTCATCGACTATATTTTTTTTCATTTTGACAATATGGCGTCTGGCTGTCGCTGTGGTGAATATTAATTACTGTCATGTCTTTAGTGACACTCGCAAGGTTAAGACGAATCGATTGACGTAAGAATCATCAAAATCGGCCTACGCATTTGGTCTCTAGAACGCCACATAGAAACAAACATACATGCATACATACATACATACATACATACATACATACATACATACATACATAGACTGATAAACACATTACTCTCCTTTGCGTCGCGCAGGCGGGTAATAAGGTTGAGAATCTCTGCTACATATTATTTGACAGGGCTCTGTTCAAGTCCAAGTTAGTTTAGATACTGTGGTGTTTGTATCTATGCAATAGATATAATACATTGTCTTATGTACACCAGTAGAGAAAGTCGCGTCACTTGACACCTGTCACTACTAGTATAACTGTATAGTCTGTGGCTGTCACTGTCACTACGGACAGTCAGTCGGTAGTAGACACGGTGCGCCCTCTCTCGGATCTGTGTGTAGTGGTTATATTTGCTGTGATAGCAAATACTACAAATACCTACCCTGACTGCTGAGCTGAAAATTTAATTCTCACACAGGTCAAGTGTGATCAGCACAATAATTTGATCTGTTTTGTGCTTAATTTCTCAATTATATCATCAGCCTTTAGTAGTCCACTGCTGGACTAGGCCTCTCCTTTGAAAGGAGGAATTGACCTACTATACCACGCTGGCCAAGCGTGTTGGTATAGGGTTTGTATCAAGTTTTCCTTCTCTTACAGTGCTATTGTCTGCATAATATATGTATGTGCTTAAGAATCTTAAAGTATCTTAATCAGTTATCTGATTGCCATAGTATGCATGTTCTGCCTAGTATGCATGGCTGCGTGTGTAGATAATTCCAAGATATTATTAACGTTATGGCCGCACTATACCATAGTATCCTCTCAGTGTACCCACTGGCATGGTATCTCGTTATAATGTGTATTTAGTTAACGACCTCTAAACCGAGTTTAATGCTTTAACTAATGAGTCATATCACACCTCCCACACCATCTAACGCGGTTTCGTTTGACGTAGACAACGAGCAATAAAATGATAATTGAAAGTACTGAATCAGAAATGATTACTAAGTACGTTCACATTAAATCTGCTTTTTTATGATTTGATTAGATGGATAGGTTATGATTGTTGAATTTTATAGCATTGCCTATTACATAGAGGAATATTTTAAGTAGGCTTTAAAGTTTCGTATTTACGTACATACATACATATACTCACGCCTTTTTCCCGTCGGGGAAGGCAGAGACAACGGCACGCCACTTACTTCTATCCTTAAAAACCTCACGCGCTTCTTCTATATTCATTACTATTTTCATACATGCTTGCCGTTTCGTGTGCTTCGGACCTTTGCGTTTTTCAGAACGCCACCAATCTGGTCGACGAATGTCCTACGCGCTCGGCTGCGACCGACTTGCCCAAAAACGTTGGCCTCATATATTTGGTGCGTCATTCTTTCTTTAGTCATTCGCTCCACGTGTCCAAACCAACTCAGCATTCCTTTTTTTCCTTTTTTTCATTTTAATTTTCGTCACAACATCTTCTTTCAGGCCACATCGCTCTCGAATTACTGCATTCGGCATCCTATCAATCAGTCTCACCCCACACATACTACGCAGTGATTGCATCTCAACTGCGTTAATTCTGCTTTCATGCTTTCGTATAACCGTCGAATACTGTTTACAAATAATACTGCAACGCAATGGGTGGACTTAAGTATGACCTTATCCAATTTCATACATGATTTGCTGTGAAAATATTTAGGCCGCCATTTCTTGTCCTACGTATTAAACCTGAACGAAATTTATGAATTACCCTTGATCTCATTCACTTAATCGGAAACTTAACCGAGCTTATAAAATACAACATACGCCTTCTATATAGAAAGTAGGAGGACGTCGTACCATAACTATTTATAAAAAGAGGTTCTGAGGTAGATATTATATTATTATCTATTATACATTCTAAAGATATATTCTCCATCAAAGTACAGTGGCCGTCTGACCTTCGTAACCCAAGGAGTCATATTTGTCTATAATATGGTTTATTACGTGCCTTATCTATGATTTAGACTAGTGTCAGGTAATATAAGCATACTAACTCCCTGTAACGAGTGCCGTAGATCTTGGTGACAGCTGACTGACGAGGCGCTTTCTAACTTCAAAAGTTTGTAACTTGATCGCTTACATTTTAATCATTATTTCATAGATATCCTTGCGCTTTAGCAAACGTTATGTAGGACACCCGCTATCTACATAGGTGAAGTGACGAAGTATGTCATATACGCAAAGTAGCTGCCAGTAGCTGCACGTGGCTGGACGCGAACAGCCGAAAATCTGGCTCAGTAGCGTGCCTTTGGAAAGGCCTACATCTAGCAGTGGCATATGGCAGGTTGACGACGTTGATGATAAAGCTCAAATGCTTATACTTAATATTTTGACAATTAAAATTAAATCGATAGTTTAATATTTTGAAAATAGTGAAATACCATACAGCAGAGAAGATAAATCACCATGTTTTAATGAATAAAGAATAGAAGCGTATGCGTACTCGTACATTGTTGCAATTCACATGAGCAATTTATATTCCACTCCCTATCCGCCAATATGTAGATTGTTCTCATGAATAAACATCACTCATTCATGATGTAACTACTACAAAAATACATCATACTTGGTAACTTCCTAGTGATGTAAAATATATTTTTCGTGATGAATAACAACTTACGTAATTTCTCAGGATAAGACCTATCCCCCCGTGGGATCTCCACCTTGTCGTGGTGGGGGGGCTCAGTAACCGTGGATTGGTCACCCGCGGTGTAGCTAAGAGGGATTCAGGAGGAGACGCTCCTCGTGGGCTTGGAGGGGCCTGCGCAGGATGCGTCCAACGGTGCGGGTGCGAGAGACAGTTCTGTCTGTCCCTCGCAGTCGGGTGCGGTCGCGGGAGGATAGGCGTGTCGGTGTTGCGTTGCCGCGCGCCCTATCTCCCGCGACCAAATGGGGGCGCACCATTCGATGCGTCGCGGTGGGGCCGCAGAGGAAGAGGAGATGCGGTGTTGCGTTGCCGTCCTCCCTTTCCTCTGCGGCCGCTAGGTGTTTTGGCGGCGGAGCCCAACACCTTAATCTGCCGCCAAGGGGGTTTTGTTCGGGGCCCGCCTAAACATCTGGCGGGCCAATGCCCGTCGGAGGGTGGAGATGAATGCTTCGGCGATGCCCTACCCTCTGACACACGGGTACATGAGAAAGTTGAGGTGGTTTTTAGTGGAAATACCACATACTCTGGCTCTCATTTCCCCCAAGAGTCGGAGATCCGGAGGGATTTTCGACCTCGTAAAAAAAAAAAAACAAGGATATGACCCATCGCTATGCCAAATTTTGACAGCTTCAGTTTTGTGGTTCAGCCATGCAAGTAAAATAGAAGAGACTGGATACACTGACAAATAATACGTACGTACGATGGGTACACTATTTTTAATGACAACGTCTGATCTAAATTCTCCATCCGAAATCAGGGAATTTTACAAACTCAATTACATGTTGACATAAATGTAAATTATAAAAATAATAAAATACAAGAGGTTAATACAGCGAAATTTCTAGGTCTGATGCTCGATAAGCACTGTAACTGGAAGGCACATGTTGAATATGTTTGCAATAAACTTGATCGGTTCGTGTTTGCTATTAAACGTTTACGACAATCAGTGTCAACGGAAGCGGCTCTCAGTGCATACCACGGATACGTGTCGTCGGTGCTGTCATATGGTTTCATGCTATGGGGGAACTCGGTTGAGATTGAAAAAGCATTTCGGGTGCAAAAGAAATGCGTGAGAGCTATTTGTGGAGCTTGGTTTACAGACAGTTGTAAGCCATTATTTAAAAAGTTTCACATCCTGCCACTGGTTTGCATGTACATTAGAGAACTCTGTGTTTTTGTTAAACTTCATCCACAATACTTTAGTAAATATTCTGAAACAGTCGGTAGAAACTCTAGGAATAAATTTAAGCTTCTCCGACCTAGGTGTCGTTTGGACATATTTGAGAAGAATGTCTATGTGAAGGCTATAGAAGTGTATAATAAGTTACCAGACACGTTTAAAGAACTACCTTATACTGTATTTAAAAGAAATGTTACAGCGTGGCTAGCGGAAAAATGTTTCTATACTTTAAATGATTTTTTGACTTATAAAGAAAATGTTTAAATTAATAATAATTAATGTTAAAAAAATCATGTATGACAACAAGAGCAACATTATCTGGACATTTAAATTTATTTTAATTTGACACTTCTATGCAATTATTAATTTAATATTATATTTTAAAATTATACATGACTAACATTTTGACATTAATTAACTGATAAATCAATACAATATAAACAGAATTTCTTTGAATTATATTATTGTATAAATTGACATATTTGCGCACCATTGTTATGGTAGAATGTGAGGATCACTATTACTGTACCATCACTATGTAACCACATTTCTCGTAAATAAATGCATTTCATTTCATTTCATGCAGTGTGTGTGGAATCACAGAGTGGTGTGGAAATGTTATATTATTGAGTATATTATAATTGGTAATTCATATACATTATATAATAATACATTTGCACGCCACTCTTGGCAGAATATGTTGTATTCCAATCTATTGTAACATATTCTTGGAAATAAATATTTTGAATTGAATTGAAGTGGTTGCTTATATCACTGCACTCGCACTACTCACAGCCTGCACTGGGTATAAGTGCAACTTTAATACTTGATGTTACGTAACTACGTGACCAGTTTTGTATTAAGCTGTGGTTGATTGCGCTGCTGTTTGTGACCGACGCGATAGTTTTAGAAAAGTCCGTTTAAGGCACATTTACTCGTTTAAAAGACTCTGTTAAGTTTTATTCATATTAAGCACTAGCTGTAACCCGCGGCTCCGCACGCGTGGATGTCGGTTATCGCGATAAAAACTAGCCTATGTCCTTCCTCGGGTCTTTGATTTATCGAAGAATTAGTTATTGGTATACACCACTATTTTTTAATTAGTACAAAAACTTTAAGGACATATTAGCGAAGACATTATTATCATATATGTGACGTAAGAATTCCATAATATCTATAAATAGCAAAGTTATATCTTTGTTCCATCTTTGTTCTGCAGAAAAGAGCTATTCGAGCAATTTATAATTTGGATTATGGGGCTTCGTTAAGGAATAAATTCAAGGAAATAAACATTTTAACAGTTGCAAGCCAGTACATTTATTCCAAGCTAATATATTTATTCCAAAACAAGGCCTCATACTCAAAGAAAAGTGATATCCACAATTTGAATACTAGAAATAAGAGTAAGCTCGTAGTGCCGGCTACCCGGCTAGAGAAAATAAAAAAATCTTTTCAAGGCCAATGTGTGCGCTTTTGCAATAAAGTGCCAAGCAATATTCAAAATTTAAGTTATAATAAATTCAAAAAGATTATTAAACGTAAACTTTGTCAAAAAGGGTACTATTCAGTGCTAGATTATATTGAAGATAAAAATGCTTGGGATTAATTTGCTCGGTCCCACAGGCTACTTATGTTTGATTAGTGTTAAGTTTCATGTGAGTGTGAGTTATTGTGTCTATATTATGCTAGTAAGTACTTTTATATTATTATTAAAAAAGCCTTATTAATTGACAACAACATTATAGACACACCAGCTCATATACTTATGAAAAATTCAATGTAGTTACTAAGTTTTTAAATTGTATAGAATCAAGACGTAGAAAAGAGTGGCCCGGAGTTTCTTGCCTGATTCTTCTCACGAGGCTCTACTTTCTGAACAGGCATTTTTTTCAATGCTCAACTATGTTAATATGCATTTAAAAGTTACTTTTTATTTTTTTTATTTGTATGACTTTCTGACGTGTCCAAAAAATTTAAACATTTTTATGGAAATAAACATATTTGAGTTTGAGTTTGAGTTTATAATCATTTGTTTTTTGTAGAAAATCTCACCTAAATCATAGACATTTTACAATCCATTCACTTCTTCATTGATAGTACTTACTTTCCATCCTACTCTTAAGCATTCTTTCCGTCGTACTTATAATGTAGGTAGCCTTAGACAATAAAATGACGCAAAATAATAAGAGTAGGTAGCAGGGCCGTGAAAGTTCCATACATGGATAAATTTCATATAATCAGCGCCATCTACCGATGAGGGCAAGAACTAAAGAAAAAGCGACAACTGAATGGTCATTTCGCCAACAATGATAAGATCTGCGTGGCGCAGTGGTAGCGTGCTTTGCTCATAAATTAGATTACCGTGGATCGAATCCACGCTTACCAAGAAGTACATTTTGTGATTTTTATTTTTTTGTACTTTTAACTTGCATATTTTACATAATAGTTGTCATTTACTTATTTATTAACACCGAAATTCAACATTTATTTTATTTTGAAAAATGAATCCACTACTAACGCCATCTATACGATCGGAATAAAAATAAAATTGTTTGTACGCCATCTAGCGTAGAGGATGCCTATTGAACTTTTTCCTTAGAGGGAGTTGCGCATCTATACCAGTATATCTGTATAATCTATGGTAGGTAGTTACTTTTAAATTTTCTAAATTCTACCCTCTCCTTCATAATTCATCCGGGCTTAGGATCGGCAAAATTTACCGTTTTACAAGTAATTAAATACGGAGGTATGTAATTAGAAAGCAAACACATATCAAAATAAAAGAAGGTATTCTGTAATAAAGAGTAATTTTGGCGTATTTATGAAGTTAGAATCAGCTGCTATTTACAATTATTATTTCATCTTCATCATGCCAGCCTAGAGACGTCCACTGCTGGACATGGGCCTCCCTCAAGGTTCCAGACCGATTTTGAGCCACCCACATCAAATTATTATTTACTTAAGTAGGTAATTTTTACTTTACTTACAAGTATTTCAATTGTTCTTCGAAATGTCCACCACCATTGTCAATACACAGACGGGCTAGTTTTATTAAATTGTTTTTTAACGAGAGAAGTACGCTTCTCTGACTTTTCATTGCGTCAAAAGCGTCCAATATGCGCTGTTTTAATTGTTCGACACTAACCGGCTCACTTTTGTACACAGTGGTGAGCATGTAGGCCAAGCTACAGGCCCGCCTCGACCGATCCACTGGCTTCCAAACACTTCCCTGTACAAACGCACAGCACACTCGCGTGATGTGAACTGATAAGCCATCGCGTTGGGCAAACGTAAACAAACAATAATTGTTGCCGCGAAAAAGGATCCGCTCGCTACCGCCTTCAATTTAGCACTGCGGCGCGGGCGCAGAGGGAAGGGGTGGCGAGCTTCGAGTTTGCACAAATTTATCAATGGAGCAGTGCCGTGTAAAATTACTACTACAACATAGTATTTAGTTATGCATTTACCAATCATTACGTATTTTTGTGGACAGTTTTGGAACTTAGTATTTTTATTTTTTACAAACATAAATATGATTAGTTGAAGATGCTTAGAGCCCCATTAATTTTTTTGTACTAATTAAAAAATAGTGGTGTATACGTCTACTTGTTAGCTTAAAGATGAACGATTGTGATACTAAGAAATTGTTTAGCTAAGCGCTTAAAAGGTTAAAGTTCCACAACAAATGTTCTATATCTTCAAGTTTTAGGACTCAACAGAAAATGCTCATCAGACTGACCAATTTTTCCTAAGACAAAGTACTTATGTATGTTAGGTATAGTTTAGATGGGCACTTGTGATTTCACATCAGATGTTTCAGATCTTCGATTTTTCTATGTCTACAGCAAATGCTCATCGGACTGAACAAATTTTGCTAAGCTATCAAGTCAGTAGGCTCTTATAGTACGTCATCAGATGTTTCAGATCTTCGATTTTTATAAGTCTACAGAAAATACTCTGATACACCTGAGCATTCACTTGTAACAGAACAGCAAGCATTCGCCGTTTTCTGTTGTTTCGAACCGATCATTCTAGCAAATATTCTAAATTCAAATAGTCCGTAGAATATAGAAAAAATATAGAAATCGCACTACATCAGCACTTTTACTCAATATGTTTACTTCAGTTTCACTAATGAATTATTTCTAGAGTAAGAGTGAGTAAGATACATAAACAAATGACGTGTCTAAATAATAGAATGAAGATTTTAATTTGAACATGTTTAATAAATCAACCAAGTGTCTGTTCCTACGTTAAAATTTACTTATCGATATCGAGAGTTTATCAACATTCTATTTCTTCATATTAATTCTGAGTAAACATTATCGATATTTATTCTGAGTAAGCCCATCACTAGTCAAGTTAAAATTAGTGACAAACTACGAAGATTATTCCCTAGATTAAAATCATAAGTCAAAGTGAAGTAAATATATTGGACTTAACCGCCATTGTGGCGCGAATTCTATGTTTTATCTATATTCTAAGGCACGCCCGAATGTTCGTGAGAATGCTCGCTAAAACACACTCATTTGTTTTGTAACATTCGCGAGAATGCTCATTACAGGTGAATGCTCAATTGTATCAGCGCCTTAAGACGTCATTCCTATACATACTTACGTATGTATATGTTATAGTGTAGCTGGGCTGTAAAACCACCACATCAGATCAGAACAGAAAATGCTCATCAGGCGTAATGATTTTTTGCTCAGCTGCGATTTTATATTACTTATAGTTTAGCTGGGCTGCTGTGGCTCTGCATCAGGTGTTCCAGTTTCCATAATCAATTATTTTTGTTTATTGTCTATTTATCTGTTTGTACACACTAATATCTGAAGTTACTGGACGGATTTGACTGGAACATTTTTCTATGCAGAAATATAAGCAAATCACAGTATGTGTGCTTTTTCATAAAATACGAGGGATATTTTAAATCTTAGTCCTACAACTAGGCACTCATCTTTTGTAGACCTAAACAATTTACCTACTTGATAGAGCACATCGTACAAATGTTCTTAATTTGGTCATGTATTGTCAATCCAAATAAATTCAAAGATATAAAAATGGTTGGATGTTATCATAAATGAACAAAGTTTTATTTATGTTATCGGAGAGACCATTGATCTATTACTTACAACTAGATAAGCAAACAGCGCTGAGATGTGTTGCCGTTTATTATGGGTCTGGACCTAATACTGTTACAACAATGTTGTTGTGTCAAATTTGCCGCACACGAAAATAATACGAACGTGAAATGGGCAAAGGCGTTGTGAAATCTTGCAATTCTCATAAAGAAAATAATTTAAAAAGTGCGGCATATCATTCCACATGTATTCATCATAGTTTTTCACGATATTTGGTTGAAAATGACAAAGAAAATGGCAAAAAATCCTTTTTATTTACAATGATACCAAGTAATAAAATTTTAGATCTCCCACTTTTGTGGGTGTTTTACTCCAGGATATTATGTGAAGCGGGCAATATAACAATTTCAACCGGGAGTATGGATATAGATTACTCGGCTACTTGGAAACCAGTCATGAGCAAATGTGAACACTGCCGCAGTGACAAAACTCAACAGTGTGTATACGTCATTAGTGTAGTGTGTCGAAAGACTTACATTGCGAACTTAAATAAAAACCAGGTGAGGGTAGGTGCCGATATCCGCACTTCCACAAGACGGCGCTGAGCTGTCATCAGTCTCTCGAAGAAACAATTATGTATTTATACCTTAAATAAGAAGTTTGCGCGATTAAGACCCGCTTAATTATTTTGTATTACTGTTTATTTAATTACAACAATGTTTTATGTGGATTTTTCATTTTGATTTAATTTTCTATCAAAATGTCTAAAAACCCCTTTTCAATAGCACGTATATGAATACGTGCTATTGTATAGCCCGGCGTGCGAAAAGTCCTAAGGTTTAGGAGTAGAGTGGAAGTATAGTTATAGTTATAAAGTGGTAGAACTACGTTATTATCCCGATAAGCGGCAATAGGCTTGCCACCTATTACGTGGGATCAAAACACTGGCGAAACGTGGGCATTTAATATGCCTCTGCCTACCCCTTCGGGGAAACAGGCGTGACTCTATGTATGTATGTATGTGTAAATACACTTGAGATATTATGAAGCTCAATAAATAGGTGTATTTTGTTATCATTTAAAGTAATTGTAAGCAGTTCAATACTGGATTTACTGAAACTGCTTATCTTAATATATAAAATCCTTGCGTTACTGACTGACTGACAGACACGCTACAGCCGAAACTATTGGACGCAAGAAGATGAAATTTGGCATGTATGTTCCTTGAGGATTTTAGGCGTGCACTAAGACGGGATTTCCCGAAATTCCCACGGCCAAAACGGGGAAATTTAAAATAATTGCCAGCGTAGCTGCTGGCGTCCTCTAGTAAATATATAAGTAGCAACGAGGGAACAAATAAACATTTCCACATATTAATAAACATACAATAAATTATACATACCCATAAACACAACCTTCTGTTAAGTAACACTAATTAATAAAAAAATGGGAAAATATTTTTAAACTGGAGAACACCGCATTTCTCGATGAAAGGTCAATTGTCATCACTTTTAAATTGACATGATGGAACTTGCTTTTAACAAGTGCAAAAGAGATGAATATAGGTTTTTTCTAAGATGCTTATTGGTTTCAAAGCTACGTCTCCTATCTCGGCTGGTCACCACGCTATTTTGAACGTCAATTGTAGGAGTTTACTACTCTAGTGTTAATATTACCTCGATGGGAGAGACGGTGAAATTTTCACTTTTTCTCAGACACAGATTTGTGGTCTCAGAAGATCATTTTAACATACAGGCATTTTAACATAGCATAAAAGGATTTCACTGATGGCCCGACTCGACAGGCAGCATTAAAATTCCTATATGTAGTACTACGCTGTCATGGGACAAGTAACAGTAATGAATACAGATTTACATAGAAGCGCAGTTCTTAAGGATTTCTTGTGCCGATTCCAATTTAGTTCGTAGTTGGCGCCGTTCGCGGCGCTGGCGTCGTTCTCCGTCTCTCTTACTCTCGTAGTTAAGGTACACAGGAGGAACGTTCGTCTCTCTTGCTCTCGTAGAGTCAGCTGTCACAGCGCGACTGCCACGCTGCCTAGCGGCAATTTGGGTCACAGAAAGTTTTTCTTCAGAGCGCCCATATGAAATGTGCCTCTATGTAAAAATCTGAGCTCTTTGGTAACAGTGTCTATTTCGTTTTGTTTCGTACGGGTTTCTGTCTGACTTGTTCTGTTTCTCATCATCGTTTCCTATCCTGGACGCCAAAGACAACACAGTTTTAACTCCTATGGTGTTGCGATAGTATTTAATTTTGTTTATTACTGTTGTACGTACGTCTGCAATCGTGTTGATTAGCTAATACAAACCGTCAATTTGCGCTCAAAACATTATGTTTCAATTAATGTTGAAACAACAACGAGACGAGTTACCAACTAGAAATCCAATTAAATCGTTTTGAAACATATTGCTTTATTCACCGAATCGCGTCTGTTTAATCAAATGCTGATATTATTTACAAAAGATGATATTATTATTTATACAATTACAGATGCTATATCAATATCGAGAGTGCAGGAAAGTTATATATAATATCTCTTATAGTAATGGAGTGTTAGCCGTTTTGTTTAAATTTCAGGTAACATCCACTTTTCTTAGTCTTTGTCTGTCCGAATTCTATGCACTGATTATTCTAAAGCCACAACGACGTGAGTAACTCATACACTATAACGATTAGCCTTACGCTGATAAACATAATGATGGTTAAAGAAAATTAAAACCTACTAGTTTGTTCTATAAAGACAACTCGCGCACTGTGTATGAATTACTTGTAGCGGGGTACTTTACAAACTATTATAATCAGCGGATATTAAAGTGTATCTTTCAATACATAACTTAAGTTAAATCTCGTTGAAGAGGGCGAATTTCTTTTGTAAATATCTAAGTCTAAAAACTTGCACCACAAGATGAATTCATATTTAAGACATACTGACGAACAAATGCATAATAAAAATTTTAACTAACTTTCGTACTAACTTTTGTAAAAATAAGACTATAAGTAACCCATTTTGAAATAATTCAAATGCCAGATCTCTCTACATAATAAGCTTTTGTTCTGATATTTACAATACTAGGAACTTTAAACGTTGACAAATTAATTAATTTCGTTTCATTTGACAAAGCTGGTAAAACGTGACCATCGAAAGTCGCCACTAATAGTGTTTCATATTTTTGAATACGTCCAATTATTTTAAGTTATCATTCCACTGCAGCGGACTATTGGTACTGAATTTATAATAGAAAGTAGTAGTGGTTTTACGCTTTTTTAATAATTGTATTAGACCAACCGCTCCTTCCTTCTGCGCCAGTGGACTGGCAGCCTTAGATGAGACTATAGGAAATTGAAACATAAAATTGACGAAATAGTTTAATAATTATGGCAGATGGTAAATCCAAGGATGTAAATAGTAAAAAATAAAGCTTTTTTTCAGGATTGCAATAGAAATAATGGACGTTATGAGAACTTCTACTGGACATATAAATACTTATAATTCCTAGAATTTCAAATAACGTATCATATTTCAATGTATTGAAATAATTATTTTAATAAATGTATTTTTTTATAGACTCAAGCCTGTATCCCCGAAGGAGTAGGCAGAGGTGTGATATAACACCCACATTTCGCCATGAATTGAATAAATGTAAAATGGATGAAATTAGTTTGGTAATTGTTTTTTTTTAATTTAATTTGCATTTGAAAGCATTATTTTTTGTTTTGTTCATGTTCAGACTAATCCATATCCAATTACTTATCCATACAAATATCTTAACAATCCGTCTGTTACGCTCACAAGGCTATACGTTGAACCGATTTTGATATTTAAATTTTGATTTAGCAAAGAGAATGTTAAAATCGGAGTCAAACAAATATTGTTGTTTTTCAAATTAGCATTCCTGTGTTGCAGTAACATAGACAACACAGTTGAATATCATCACTGTCATAGCATTATTCCGGTTGCATCCAAGGGCCCAATTCTCCTAAATAAATATAGTTTAGATATCATGTCAGTGTTATACTTACGTCACAAAAAGCATATTCTTCTAAATTATCTGATAATTGAACGAAGTTCTAACGAGATCGTAAATTGAAACAAGTGTCAAAATATGTGTCAACGACGAACTGTTTATTTTAAATTATACGATAATGACATTAGGTTATCAAAATACCGCTTCTGAGTCAATTCAAAATATAATGTCAATGTCATATAAAAATAGGAGAATTGGCCCCCTGGACTTAAACGCCTTGGAGCCCTGAATCTGCATACTAGTCTAACATAGTTGATAGGAATTTTATATAAAATATTGCTATATTACGTGTTTCATTAATGTGGAGACTGAATGTTTCATATTATGGACGTGTTATGTAACAGAACTTAAACAACATCTTATATAATAGGTATGTCATGTACATTGATATAAATACTAAAGATACGTGCGACCGAACATTTGACAGACGCAGTCACCTTACAAAAAAATAACGCCATCTATTCAAACTAGTATGAACTACGATGTAAATCGACATGGTCTGCTCCTAGACATAACTTTGTAATTGAGCGGGGTGAGGTATTTTTCGAGGTACAAAAAAATATTATTTTTCCATTTTGGATTCGTACCTAATGTTTTTTTGACATCGGTGTATCTTTAAATTTTAAGAATCAATTAAAAATAATTTTGTTAGAACATAATTTAATCTTATAGTAATAATAATAAATCTTTTCATTTCATCGGGTACAACGCCCGCCGCTTCAAAGTTATGTCGCACTTTTACGCGGCTTCGCGCCGTTTTTACCAATATGAAAGAAAATTGCTTTAAATAATTTTAGAAGTTGATTTAATGACATATTTTTAAGTTACCGGTGACATGAAATGTTATCATATTTTTTATTATGTTTTTTGTCGTAGTTCACGCAAACTTTCACGGCACAATTGGCATTTTTGTTCGCAAAATTTACGACCGCTCCCGATGACAGCTGATCGCGTTCTAGTTCACTTCGTTAAAGAGAAGACCATTTCGAGGACCAACTTCGAGGCGTCATTGTAACATGCGGTCCGCCCAGTCCTTACGCAGTAATATATATGTCAATGGTCATATACGCACTTTTACATATTAATACATAATTTTAATTTCGTTGCGTGACTAGCAACAACAAATTAAAATTTACTTAATTAAATAAACAAAGTAATTACGAAATTTATTATTACATGTTTTATCACTTTATTATTTGTTTAACCAAAAACTTATGTTTATAATTAGATATTGATCTTACTTAAGTTAGTTCGAAATTAAAAAGTCGGTACCGACTTTTTAATGTAGAAATAATTTTGTTATATCCGTGGCGCAAAGTTTCAAAGAAGATGTTTGGGATAATGAGATGCAGAGTGTATCAAAGTACGTGGTAAAAAATACGTTAGACGTGATAGTACTTGCGCTTTTTAAAAATTCTTTGCAAATAGGCTTGATCTTTTTAATATTACGAGGTACAGTATCTCGATATCATATACCTATTAGATTTTGTTAAAGTAGACATTGTAGTTCTATACACACTGTTAATAGAATTGTATACATTTTATTCTTAGGCAGAGATCGGCACAGTATAGGCTGATAAATAAAAACTTGTTTAGTTTGTTCTAAAAGACTCCAAACACACAATGTCAAAAGACCCATCACCAATCCGAAGTCTACTCGTTTTAGACATCGTGCCGAGTCATTCATAATATAACATCACAAACGATTTTTTTAAGTTGACTCTGTTTATAAGCTACATTGTAGAGTGAGCGTGCTATGCTCGAGATATCACCTACATATCCATGATGCATAGGACATGTTTATAGGACAAATTGGCACGAGAATTGCATCGATTTTGAAATAATTAGAAAAAAAATGATAACTCTATTATGGTGGAATGTTCGTAATTATTGGTACGATATATGATTTTAATTTTCGTTAAGGGTCTTTTTACACCGTGTATACATATAAATTGCCCGTAAAAATATTTTGGCACTTGAAACATTTTAATTAATATATTAGTACTTTTGACGATCTTCTGTGAATATTATATAATTCATATTATGTACTGCATGGTGTCAGTAATTGTACTTAAAGTACAATCTATTATTAAGTTAGCATTATTTTGACCCACACAAATAAAATTAATATAACAACAAAACGTTAGTTAAATTTTCTTCTAAAATTGTTTATTTACTTACGATTGCTCCTGAGACATAGAAAGTAAATAGGTTACATTAAAAACTCCAATCCGCAAGATGGTCAAGTAAAGGGGTCGCATCTGCAGGCGACCTCCCATCAATCCCGAGTGACTGCGATTGATGTGCTAGGACGATACGGTGAGATATAAGCGTACTTTGTACTAAAATACCCAGCAATAGTTGCTTTCACTAAGGATATAAACTGAGTTGAATCCTTTCGTCTGTGTTTATGGTAGAGCTATTTGAGTAATGTTTATGGTCTATGGCAACGAGCCAGATGGACTAAGGAGCTTAAACCCCGGACCCTTTCCAAAAGTATCTGAATTCTCCCTACGGTCAATCCAAAATGAAACAAAAACGCCGCCAAGATCCTAGATCTACCACTAGGCCACGCCATTATTAAGAATAAAACAACATTTGAATCGAAACTGAATTTCGCCCGCGTAAATTATACACAAACATATCTCAGCAGTGATACCATCTATTGGTTTTCATCAAAAATTAAGTTTATTGCTCTCATACAGAGAGACAGGTTGAGGTACTTTATTATATAATATACTGTATAGATATTTGATAGGCTTATATCCAGCACCAGACTATGGCAATTTAATGATAATGATAATGTCCGTGCCACGAGAACATAGACTTTGTGTAAACAAAGAATTTCTACTAAGTGACTTAGCGACAGTTCAATCAAAAACAAATATGTTTACTTTTAAAAAATATTTTTGGACACGTCAGGAAGTGATAGATATAAAAATTCAGATACATAGTAGCAGTATTAAGTATTGAAAAAAAATCCGTAAAAAAGTATAAATGTTCAGTAAAGCATAAAATCTAAGCCACAACTGTTTGAAACAAAGGTTGTGAATGCCTGAAAGTGTGTTTACAAAAAGTCTATCTTCTCGTGGCACCAACTATAGATATATGAGCACGAATGACGAGACGTCCCTAACATATGGTGTGACCCAAGAGAGAGTACTAGAAGAACTGATGCCATTTAAAATAAGATAATAGCTAGGATAAGGAGGAAAGAAGATTTTAAATGAAAATGATACTAACTTTTTTCTAGTCTATCTTGAGAATCAATCCTGTATGTGTTGAACACATTTGGTTGCCAATCAAATATCATCTGCAAAATGTAAGAACGGTTTACATAATACAAGATAACAATAGATCAACTCTGAAGCTATAATAATGATTCAGGGAACAAACTTCCATAGTAAACTAACGTTAAACAATGGTAGTTACCTAAAAGTTAATGACCCATTATAATGGCTATTGAGTTCTTATCTTAGACGTGACACGAAACGACTCTATGGGTAAGTTATCCATTGGATTGCGACGTATCTACTACTTTAAAATCAAATCTACTTGAGTAATCTTCACAAATATATAAGACCTGAATGGTGTGTTTATTTGAACGCACCAATATCGGATTAATAGTCAGATTAAAAGAAAAGGATTGTATGACAGCCACGTTCATGAGGAATGTAAAAAAATAGAAGATTCCTAAATGCATAAATATTTTGTATTTATAATATTTCGAGTTCGAAATCTGGAGTTTCGAGTTCTGGATTGGCGGCCACGCACAGGACGTCGTAGCAGCCTCCCACAAGATGGACTGACGATCTTGTTGTAGTCGCTGGCAGCGGGTGGATGCGGGTGGCTCAGGATCGGTCTATGTGGAGAGCCTTGCGGGAGGCATATCTCCAGCTGTGGACGTCTTTCGGCTGATGTGATGATGATGATGAATATTTCGAAGCATTGACACTGTACGTATAGAGTATTTATTTGCGTTTACGCGAATGTTACACATTGAAATTAAAACTTCCATGTTAAGTCTTCCGTGACCCCGGTTCATATAAAGTAGCCGGAACTTTTGAGTTTAATAAATAATGTAGTTTCTAGATCATCCAGTTTCAATGTTATCTCAGTAAAACCAGTATATCGTAATTAAATCCGTAAACCGTAATTTCAACCATATAGTCAAATACAATGATGAATCAAAGTCGTAATTCTTAACGTGAAAATCGATTAATAGCTCGTACTGGCAGTTCGTTCATTTTCATTGGCCGACTACTCGGTCGATATTATAGTATGAAGGGGCTCTTTGCATACGGGATAGTGACCAATGGATGTTACGTAGGCAATTACTCGTCACATTCGGATATCCAAGCGGGGCCATGGAGTGCGTACCTGATAAACAGCACTGGTAATGCTAAATCTGTAGGTCAAGATAATCACGGATGTCATGAATAAAGTTTTCATCTTAAACTGTTGAAAACTTGATTATGAATTGAATTTAACTTTTGGCTTGGTTGCCTTAGTTATGCTTTTCCCATTGTAATGCTCGATATATGTGATAACGAGAAGTTATCAAAGCATGTCTTTTTTTGCAATTAAGATCATACTTTCAGCAAGAATGGGCCGGCTCGTCCGGGGAAGTACTACGCTCTAACACAGAAAATCGTCCTAAAGTAACAGTTCTTAAACTGTTGCGTTTCGTTCGGTGAGTGAGAGTGCCGTAGGCCCGATCCCCTATTCCTTCTCCCTCATCCCACTCCTCATCCTATCCCTTTTCCCATCCCCAAGGGGCGGCAACGCACTTGGTGACTCCTGTGGTGTTGCTTGTGTCCATGGGGGGCGGTAATTGCTTACCATCAGGCAATCCGTCTGCTCGTTTGTCACCTATTATTATAGAAAAAAAAATAGAAAATGTCTAAGACTCTAGCATCATATACGCGCGGTACTTTCTACCCAAAGTACACCAAAACTAGATGTTTTATTTTGAAGTATACCTACCGCAAAGCCGAAACAGAGCATTAGTTGGCATTTATTCTGCGAAGTACTGTTATTATAACTGCTACCGGAAAGTCATTTTCGGCCATTAGAATCACTGAGTTACCATAAAGTTGATCATTTACTTGCAGAAATAATCCCCAATGAACTTTCACAGATACTTAAACTTCGTCTATTAACCGTTTCCAGTTTCAAAGTGTACTTAAACGAACTTTGACCCTTTAGATTGTACTGATGTGCAAGCCTAGAATTCCTGTGGTTTAAATCTCTAACATTTGTCTCAGAATGTGCGACGGACCCAACCCACTGTTTTAGCCAGCTTAATGTCACTTAAAAAGACCGCGGACTTTTTAATTTTCATTAGTACGACCTACTCGTACCCGTCGCTTTTTAATTAGCTAAGTAATCTTCGTCTTCATTTTCATTTATGTTTTTGGTTCCGAGGCAGAAACCTGCATTAAAGTTTATGGTTAGTAAGGACTGTTATACATTGAAGTCTTGGAAATATGGCAAGATCTGGGCTGCAGGAATAGGCTTGCTTTTATATAGGATAAAGTAACCAGCCAAGCTCTCCAACAAAGCTTTTGCCAGAAGTTGCTTTAAGCCGGTATTGTAATGGGTGGTGTTGTGTATTCTCTATGCCTCTTTCAATTTATTGCACTTCTACCAAATTAAAAGAAGTGTGCAGTCTTAAAGCTGTTGTTAAGCTGAAATTAGGTACCTTATGTTAGTTCTGACACATAATACCTATGCAGTATTTTAAACTTTCGTCCATTGGTTGTGTATCACAAATCTGGGCTGCAAATTTTTGTTTATATTTTAGAACCTCTTTTTTTAATCTTATATTTAAAACATCTACATATTTTATTTAGTAATTTAAACAAAATTTGAATTAAACTTGTTAGCTGAGCTCTAAAGTGGACGAAAGCAGTATTTTGTAAATAGGCTTTTAATAAATCTTCTATTTATGTATGTGGTAGAATATTAGAATATTATTATTTATATTGAACCTTCGGCCGTGTGGTTGACGGCATAGAATACAAGTTTCACCACCCCCATCTTCTCGTGGGTGTCGTAAGAGGCGACTAAGGGATAACACGAAGCAAATACAAACCCTATACGACTGCCTCGTTGGTCTCGCGGCATAAATGTGCGCGTGGGATCGATCGGGTCCTGGGTTCGATTCCTGGGTCGGGCAGTGTTATTGGGTTTTTCTGTCACGAAATTCTCAGTAGCAGCACGGAGTCTGGAAATGTGCCCGGTACGGCAATAGGCTCGCCCCTTATTACGTGGGACTAAGGTATATCTGGCGAAAAGTGGGTGTAGAAATACACCTCTGCCTACCTCTTCGGGGATAAAAGGCGTGACGATATATATGTTATGTATGAAAAAAAAATATATCAAATCGCTATTGATAAGGGATTTCTTTGATTGCTCTTATTTTATTACAAGTATGAACTTGATAGTTTCAAAGAACTGTTGACCTCGAAGTTATAAATAATATAATAGATAAATATTTTATCGACGCTAAGTCTTTAATATTGACGAGGGTAAATAAAATATAAGGTAGACATGTATGGTGATTCCTCATCAAAAACAGGAACCAAGCACTACTTTTGGATATTGGATGCAAGAAAATTCTAAGGGTTAGGGGGATTAAAAAATACCACCTAACTGCGGGAACTTTACAAACGTTCGGCTCAACACTGGGTACACCAAGACTCGTTAAAACAATTTGTGGATAATATATAGTGTTGTATCGTGTGGAGAACAAACGCACAACACTCGGCGCAATTTTAAGACGCCCGCTTAAATCTCGACTGAAAGCTGTACAAGTTCAGCTTATATTGGGTTGGGACTATGTGGTGATGTGTGTAAGTAATACAAAAATATACGTTTGTAAGCATTTAAGCTGGCTGATTTTAAATACCCATAATGCTGATTCACGCTACCACATGCCGGCGACACGGCTTATCACGAGTTCCTTCATATAACCTAGTACAATGATTTTTTGACCGTGTCCCGGCCGTGCCCCAGACGGAGCCCGGCCCGACCCCGGCACGGAGTAGCATGAATTATCCCTTATGCGTATCGCAGCGTATAGCTGCTGTATGGCGGACTCCAAACTCCAAGTATTGGATGCAACCGGAATAGCGTTAGGGCGATCATGATGACGACTGACGCCGTAGATGAGAATTGACTTTGCATGCCTAAGCATCTGTTCTCATGCGTAAACATTTATAACATTTAAAATGTTCACTGAAGCGAACGGATTTTCATGTAATACCTACAGCAATTTTCAGTAGATACGAAGCTTATCGATACTGATAAATGGGATCCGGAGGCTTTGTTTCTTATAGACAGCGTTGTAATAAAGAGCGACAGAAAAGGAACAATTTCAATATATTCTAAGTATTTTTGTGTCGAACAAGCTTGATTGTGGACTTCTTTACTCACTCCCTCCCAGTCGATTTTTGCGTTTTTATAACAGATTCGGTAGGATCCGAGGAATTGGAAAGTGCCTTTTACCGTCCTTGAATATTTTGGTTCTTATATTTTCGAAGATTATAGCTGTTTAATGTGTTTCATGTACTTCTTTATACAAGTATGGATGTATTCTGACAGCTTTTTGGTCGTAACTCCGACATATTCACGGTAAACTCTTGTATGTAAGCAATCGCCTCACTGTTTTTTGCCCGTCGAGGGAACGTATTTTTACGAGTGTCTATCTATAAACCTCAAATTTATTCAATAACTAGCGGTCGCGGCCCGCGTGGATGTCGGTTTTCGCTACAAAAAGTAGCCTATGTGTAATTCTGATTTATATAACCTATAGCGTTCCCCCGCGGCTCCGCCTGCGTGGATGTCGATTACCGCTACAAAAAGCCTAAGTTTGATCCCATGTGTTCAACTACCCAAAAGTAAATTCAGAATTGTAGCCGACAAACAGGCAGATAAACAAACAGACTTTCGAATTTATTTTATTAGCAGGATAAGATAACTTCATGTGTTAAATATTGTTTTAAAGGATAACATTTTTGTAAAAAAGATTACTGAATTAGAGCTTCCCCCCATAAACAACATTTGATGTAATTTTATCTTTTGGCAACAAAATGTATTGATTTTCGGGAGACCCAACTCGTGATAGGCCAACGTAAAGCCATGGGTTAAGCATTCCTTTCGTAGATCAATCCCTACTATATTGAAAGTTTGGCCCTGGGACTTATTAATAAAATTGTTAATGCGAAAGAAGTTTTCACCGGTAATTGAAGTCGTTGAAATGGAATTGGTAAATCGGTGGGGACCATCAGTATCCGAGGAATGAGCAGCAGGGCCGGTGATAATGGTCGCTACAATTAAATTGTCTTTTAATTCCTTTATAAGTAGCCTCGTTCCATTGCACATATTGGGAGGGCTCAAATTTCTGAGAAGCATTATAGGCGTTCCGACTTTTAACGGCAGTTGCTGAGGTGGCAGTCCAGCAGCGGGGTTAAGAGAATTTGAAATTCCTGTGGGTAATGTACTGGGTCTTCGATATTAGTGACAGTGTCTATGGATTTATAATGCTTAACTTGACCCGGGACTCTTTGCATAATTAATTTTTTTATTTTATTGACCGCGTCATTCCTAGGTGACACTATTGCTTTAGAACACAGCCAACGAAAGTCATTTCCATGTAATTTTTCTATGCCAGGGTATACTGCATCTATCAAGCTTTCTAAATAATGGACTATTTGACCCAGAGACTCATCCAAAATAACGGTATAACTGCTGCCTAAATTTGGAGACGAAAAAATCCTTCTCCAAGTTTTAGCAGTTGTTGTGGAAATTGCTATGCGTATCTACATGAAGATGAGCTCTCATATTGGTCCGTAAATTTAAATGTTGTACTGATGTCCAAAGGTGAGACGATTTCAAGCACGCCTTCATAATATCCGCTCGCGTACCTCTGTTAACAACTGGAAGTGTCTGTCGAAAGTTACCAGCAAATACGAAAATTATACCACCCATGATAGCAGCAGAGTTTCTGAGGCATTCCGCCATAACTTTCAAACTGAACGTCTAATTTTAATGAATTAAAAACTAAATATTATCTTCATAAACATTACTTTGTGACAAAATAGTTTGATTTGATAAGGAGTAAAATGACATGTGTAAAATAAATGCGTTTAAATGAAGTCATAAAAAAATTCAAGATTTATAATAAAAAAATGGTCGTTGTGCTTAACTCGAAATAGATAGGTATAGTATGTTGCGGACATTTTTGTAGATATTTTTAAGGTTTTTAATTAATTAGAACATTTTATGGTTCTATCTTTTATAGTTTAGGCGGCGTACACCAAAAAAGGAACTTTTTTGGATGATTTTTACACCTTGGGTCCTAAAAATCCAAATATCTCACGGACCCCTATATTTTATAAAATTAAATATAGCCTATGTTACTCGCAGATAATGGGGCTTTCTAATGGTCAAAGAATTTTTAAAATCCGTCCAGTAGTTTTTGAGTTTATCCATTACAAACAAACAACATTTATCCATTACAAAACAAAAATACAAATTTTTCCTCTTTATAATATTAGTGTAGATTAGTGTAGATATATAATGTAATTCAATCTTTATGCAGTTCCCAAATACACAAGTATAATTGCTTTTTTAACACAAAGTAAATGAAGTTGCATTAAACATTTTGAAGATACAGACTCGCTGTCACCATCCTTGGATATAGACAATTACGCGACAAATTAGTGCACTCATAGAGTTTTCGCTAAAAACCAAATTTTTATATATATTTATGATTAGGAGAATATATATTTACTAAGTTGCCTATTAAAATGTGGCCGCAATTATTTTTTTTTTAATTTTTGGTTATTGATTTTTGGGAAATAGTTCCGTTAACTTGTTTTTTAAATAAAATATCGTCTACATCACGGCAATGTATATAAAGATTCTCAAAAATCACAACAATAAATACCTATTTGTTTGCGACGTTCCGATCGTCCTGTACGGATCGTGGTGAGTCTCTCCGCGACCAGGTATTTATACCTTAAATAAGTTAATTTTATACGATTAAGACCCGCTAAGTTATTTATTATTTATTTATTTTTATTTCGTAGATCTTTATCTAGAATACTGCTACAAGATTACGTAGAACGCCAGCGTCGTAGCATGACGTGGCAAGTGTCTACGGCTGAGGGTGTTTGTAAGGAAAGCAGGTACATTTTATTTTAAATGTAATCCTTGGCACGTGTTGTTCACACGTTCAGCCAGATAGTGATGCCTGCTTATTAGTGTGCCTCTATTTTGCAAGTGAAACATAATGTAATATTCGCGAATATACCATGCAGAATGTTGGGCTCCAATGTAGATGTTATAAGGACTCTTTCAATTAGAAAATTAATTCAATCGCCCGCAAAATTAAAAGACTCGAATATTACTTATTAATTAAAGCCTGATTAGCTACAATAATTGTCCTTTTTACTTTCTTCAAGGGACTCGTTAAAACTGATTTGATGCGAAATATTTCGCAAATGGAAACGTGGACAAAAAAAATGTGAAGGAGATCCTTTAGAAATACTTAGCGATACACTGTGATAGATGAATAAAGAACCTATTTATAAAATGTTATATTATCGTTTTAAAGTGTGGTCTAAATTGTGCTCCTTGCTCCTTAATTTCTTATTGTCTACGAGCGAAGGCAAAACCGTGGACCGTGAAACATGGCGAAACTATGACTGTGCAACCCTAGAATAAAAAGAACAATGTTCTTGGTTCAACGATTACATAACAGGTATATATGATAGGCATAGGCATATATATATATATATATGATAGGCAACGGTGATTTTACTATTATACCTGGCGGCAAAGAGATGCGGCCAAGTGACAAACGGGTTTAATAGGGGTCTTTGAGATAAAAGCAGAATCAGAATATTTGTACGACATGATCTGCCAAATAATTTAACCGGGACTTATAACACAGTGGTTTACCACTGTCTTATAAGTCCCGGTTAACTGGCTTTTAGTACATCTAATTGTTTCGGACGGGCATTTCTGTGGAGGAACACATATGTCATGTGTGCCCTGTTATGTAATCGTTGAACCAAGAACATTGTTCTTTTTATTCTAGGGTTGCACAGTCATAGTTTCGCCATGTTTCACGGTCCACGGTTTTGCCTTCGCTCGTAGACAATAAGAAATTAAGGAGCAAGGAGCACAATTTAGACCACACTTTAAAACGATAATATAACATTTTATAAATAGGTTCTTTATTCATCTATCACAGTGTATCGCTAAGTATTTCTAAAGGATCTCCTTCACATTTTTTTTGTCCACGTTTCCATTTGCGAAATATTTCGCATCAAATCAGTTTTAACGAGTCCCTTGAAGAAAGTAAAAAGGACAATTATTGTAGCTAATCAGGCTTTAATTAATAAGTAATATTCGAGTCTTTTAATTTTGCGGGCGATTGAATTAATTTTCTAATTGAAAGAGTCCTTATAACATCTACATTGGAGCCCAACATTCTGCATGGTATATTCGCGAATATTACATTATGTTTCACTTGCAAAATAGAGGCACACTAATAAGCAGGCATCACTATCTGGCTGAACGTGTGAACAACACGTGCCAAGGATTACATTTAAAATAAAATGTACCTGCTTTGCTTACAAACACCCTCAGCCGTAGACACTTGCCACGTCATGCTACGACGCTGGCGTTCTACGTTATCTTGTAGCAGTATTCTAGATAAAGATCTACGAAATAAAAATAAATAAATAATAAATAACTTAGCGGGTCTTAATCGTATAAAATTAACTTATTTAAGGTATAAATACCTGGTCGCGGAGAGACTCACCGCGATCCGTACAGGACGATCGGAACGTCGCAAACAAATAGGTATTTATACCTTAAATAAGTTATTTTTACGCGATTAAGACCCGCTCAATTATTTTGTATGATGTATACAAATAATAAAAATCACGAAATTTTAAATCGATTATAAGATGAATAATAAAAACTAAATTAGTTATGAAGTCCTCTTTTTGTCCTTTCTGTCTACATAAACTCAAAAATGACTGAATGGGTTTTGTACGGTTTGGACCAATAAATAGATTGATTGCAAAGGAAGTTTTAAGTGTGAAAACGCACGCTGGCGAAGCCGTAAGCAAATTCCAGCATCATAATATATTTTTATCTGCTCGCATAGTGATCTAACGGAAACAGGTACTAATTTCTTGACTATGCAGCCCGGTTTAATGTACAATATTTCATCATACTTCCTTTTAATTTGACATCAAAAATTTTTTTTTTTTTATTTGTTTCACAAATTGGTTGTGACAGACAAGTCTTACATAATATTACATTTACATAGATGATAGTCAAAACAAAATATAATTAATTGTGCCAATAATAATTTAAAACTTTCATCACCAAACCATATTCAAATGATATTAATAAGTACAAGAATAATTTTAGCAACAATAATAAAAGCGAGAAATTAGAAACTGTACACAAATGATTTTATAGAACAAAGCAATCCGATCTTTTCATTGCGTACTTAAATGAAAATCTGATTTTATCATTTTATTGTAGCATAAAGTTATTTGTATAACGCTTTAATAGCCTGGTACGTTAAGTAATTGAAATACCGCGGAACGTGAAATATAGTTATTCGTTTTTATGTAGGTAAAGCTAGAGGATGCCGCAGATACGCACGCACATTTTTTTAAATTGAATTTTGTTTCAGCCTTTTTAATGCACTGGGAGTGCACTAAAAAGGCTGAACGGTACGGTCCTCAAGGAACATACGTGCAAATTTCAGTTTTGGCTATATGTATCTTGTGTGTCAGTCACTCAGTAGCGCAAAGCTTTATATATACAGATGTATGTATTTATTATACAGGCAGTGTTAGCCTAGTGGACATACCAACAGAGTGCCATGCAGAGGGCATTCAGGGCAAATTCACGGCCCGCACCACTGAGTTTTCGAAGTCATGTCCGTATTAAATTATTAATGGTCGCTTAACCCTTGAGGTGCGATCAAACTAAAGGCAAAGTGCCATAAGTGCGAAAGGTCACGTTGGTGCAAATTTTCATTGGCATAGGTTACCGGAAAAGAATTAATTATGACACCTTAATATAATTATATCACATAAATTGCATATCATTGTGTTGGTTATAAAATCAGCTATCATAATAATAACATGAATTACTTCTAAATACTCACCTTTCCGGCAAAACAAGCTTACAAACTTAGAAGTTTGTTTTTTTTCACTCGTTCGCACAAACATTTCAACACATATTAATGAATTTGATTACTTGTTTGGTTCATAAACACAAAAACATTATCACATATACCTTTAGGTTTTCACACAATACATTATTTATTTGTAACAAATGAATCTAACGCCACTAAAAAAATTAAAATCCGAACACGTAACAAAAAGTTCGCCGTGCCAGGCCGCCATGTTACTGTAACGAACACTGTGGCTGTGAATTATTTATCATTTGAAACACGATAACAGTGAAAATGTACAACAATACTAGTATTTAATTGCTAAAATATGTTTTCAGATAAATAATCTGGGTACTTTTATGTCTTTCATAACTATTAAAAGAGTATTTATCATAAAACTATTACGAAAATAGCAAGTTTCAAGAGTACAAATAGCCCTTCTAAAAAGTTTTTGCCTTTTATCACTGTATTTCTTGTCTTTGTCACGAATAATGTCACTTCACAATTAATATTTATTTATTTCTGAGTAAATCTATATAAGTATCTTTATAAAATATTCACCGGTTTCTTCCACAAGACAACTTTTAAAATAAAGATCGCGAACAAAACACAACAATAACGGACGCTTTCGCAACTGAGACACAGATAATTATATTTCAATATATTTGGCGCGTTTCGTTTCTCTCACCCTTCTAAAACGATTTAAATGCATAGAATATGAACTATTCTAATAGTTACTACTTTCGTTTCTTGGTTTAAGTAAAACAAAACGTAAAAAAACCGCGACCAATAGAACGATTTTAATTGAGCACGACCGTGCGTGCCGCAAACACTTCGGACCTCCAAAATTAGAGCGTGCTGCAATCACGTGGGGGGTTAATCCGTACGTCGGAGAGCATGTTATGGCGTCGTCAGTCCCGACTGTCACGAAGATATTTTGCTCTCGTTATGGGGAGATAGTATACACTAACTCTAAGGCCGACCTCACATTGGGCGTCAGCGTTTCTGAAGCGAACGCCCGGCGTGCACTCAGCTTTCACTCTGTAGTACAAAGTGAACGCCGGGCGCACGGCAAACAGACGCCGAACGTACGCTCGAGGAACGCTCATAATCAATGTGAGGGAGGCCTAACAGTACCCTTGAATATACTGACCATGGTTTAAGTCATGCAATTTTGCTATCTCTTTGGGTGGCGGCGGTCTGATAGCATTAGTTCTGTGGGGAAGCTAATTCTGTTAAATCTAGTAAGACTAGTAAGTGGACCTCGAGCTACACGGTCTTTAACCAGGATAGCGTTAAGAAGATGACGATGATTTCAAGTTCTTTGATCGGCATCTAATTCTCTATATTTATTCATCAGGCTTTGCCAAGTTAAAAAACGTAGCTACTCAATTGCTTATGCAAGTATTTTTAAAGATAAATAATATTTTTGTCCGACTCTTTTAAATAACTCTAATGTTGCACTCTATTCTGACGTGAGATGGTTGAAAATGTAGTGTGTATCTCTGGAGATAAGAAAGTAAATTATATTTTTTTTACAAAACGAGTTCAGTGGTTGAAAAAGTAACGCAGGTATAATATTTTTGTAATTCTTCGTCTATATGTAGGTATGGCGCTGTATGCGTTGTCACTTAGAACTGCGCCGGGTGCTGTGGGCTCGATCCCCACACAGACTCAAACGCAGCATATAATTCCACCAAAAAACTAAAAAAAAATTGACTATAATTTCCTCTACACCCTATATGAAAATCAAATAACCAAGCTAATAAAATCCCATTAGAACCCACAAAGAAGTTTTAAACAGTACAAGGCACGTAGCAACTAAAAGCCAAACTATGTCGGCGTGGTGTCGGGTACCTGGCTGACACAATTAATTATTCTGCTGAGACCTATTTCGGTAATTCAGTTTACTTGTTATATTACTGCTTCGTCTTGTCTGCCGGGAAATCTTTCGCAGTGTTGCGGGAGTTACAATTGTTACGCGTAAATATCAACTTGGAAATTAACTTGAATTTCATGGAGGTAAAATTGAGTTGGGTTTTTTTTATGTAGTTCTTTATAATTGTGGATGTAGCGGAGGGAAAGGAGTGTTGCTATCGTATATATATCATACTTAATTAAAACTCTAAAACATATCAATGCGCTTGTAAACGCTAAATGGAGCCTAAGTTAATTTTTAACTAATGGAGATGCCGTTAAAAGCGACTTGTCCCACCAAATTTTCATTTTTAATTTTTATCTGCTTTTTAAAGTTGAAATCACACTTAAATTGTTTTCTTGAGAGATCAATCGTTCATAATAGAGCATTTTTTATTTTACTTCTAGTGTCGTCCATATTTTAAAGGTGCTAGCGTTAAATGCAGCGGAATATGCCGCAAATATAGCAGTCTATAAGTATTTCGGATATGTCAAATTACTCTAATTTTATATCCTATCTAGGTAGAAAATAGCACTGTCTACCACTCCAGGGACACTTATGTACTATGTAAGCTTATTTTATATTTGGCAAATGTTTCACAAGAACAAAGTGCACATTTGTCAACAATAAATGTACGGCGACATCGCCACCCATCTGTTCGAAGGACCTTCGCCTCTTGTTTCTTCTACAATCGAATGACTTTAATGTACGGTACACTCTCGAATAAATAAAATAGAGTGCACTAATGTAGTCTAGTTCATATTTTTCATCGAGTTATCAAATGACCGCAGCTTTTTATTTTGTTACCGGCGACAGTCTTACAACATAAAGGGTCTATAGACCTACCTCTATTCACGCGTTCCTGATAAAAGGGTGACCTGGCCTTGACAGATAAACACATCGATAAATGGGCAATAAAGTGATCCCGATAGACGTTTTACATTTTGATGTGGCATAAAAATCTAAACAGCAATTCAGACCCGTCTTCACGTCTTCATCTTCGGTTCCTTTAACGACCGGTATTCGCTATCACACAAAATCTACATAATAATATTAAGTAAACCTATACAAAGCAAGCAAAAAGACAATAAACAAATCACAGCTGTCTCATTTTCTCAGCCCAATGAACTGCATAGCCCCGCTGATATTAGTATTTATATCTCTTTTTGTATCAAAGCCGCGTCGCAAGCAACAAGCTGTAATGTTGCACGAAATAAACGCTGTCGTTAATGACACCTGGTGTATCCTATTGCGATCAAACTAAGACACTCAGGACAATTTTACGATAAGGTCCGCTTAAATCTGAACTAAAAGCTGTAAGTTCTGCTTATACTAGTTTTCGTACTAGATGGTATTGTGTGTATGTCATAGGAAAAAAATAATAGGTTTGTAAGTATTGCATTCGAGCAGTCTGGTTTTAAATACCCTTATCATGGCATAGCAGACCTCAAGCTCCTAAACAATTCTTACTTCAAGTATTGAAGCTAATTAACTTTTAAAATCTGGTAAGACTGGCTAGTGGACTCAGGGCTCCACGGCAAAAGTCTTGGATCACTTGGTTGCAACCGGGATAGCGCTAGGGCGATGATGACGACTATTTTTATTTCACGTACAACGCCGCAGATGAAAATTTACTTTGCATGCCTAAGCATCTGTTCTCATGCGTAAACATCTATAACATTAAAAATGTTCACTGACGCGCGCGGATTGTCGTGCAATACCGCCATTTTCAGTGGAAACGAAGCTTATCGATACTGATGAATGTGATCCAGTGGCTTTATTTCTTATACAAAGCATTGTAATAAAGAGCGAGAGAAAAGGAACAATTTTAATATATTCTAAGTATTTTTGTGTCGAACAAGCTTGATTGTGAACTTTATTCGCTCGCCAAATCCTTACAAAGATGGAACGATTTTCTGTGTATTTATCAACAGATTCTGTAGGATATAGCTGTTACTACGTATTTCACGTACTTTATAGAAGTATGGATGTATTTTGACAGTTTCCTTGTCGCAACTTTGAGAATTGCACGGCAAACCCTACACGTCGGCAATCGACTCACGGTTTTGATATTCTGTACTTTTATCCGTCGACGAAACGTATTTTTACGAGTTTCCATTCACGAACCTTCATTTTATTCAATAGTTCATAATGCAATTCAATCTTTACGCAGTTCCCCAAAACAACTAAATACATTGACTTTCTCCTACATCTTGTAACAGAAATTAAATGAAATCATTTTACATTAAACATTTTGAAGATACAGACTCGCTTCCACCATTCTTGGATAGGGGTCTTTGAGATAAAAGCAAAAGCAGAATATTTGTACGACATTATCTGGCAAATAATTTAACCGGGGCTTAGAAGTGGTGAAACTGAGCTTTAGTATATGTAATTAAAAACACATAGTTATAATACGCTCGCCTAAGGGTCGGAACATATCCGACGGAAGATGCGTGGAACGTATCTTCGGTCGCGTCTATTCCGTCAAATGAATCGGTACACATCTGACGGAAAATGCTTCGAGCGTATCTGAACACATTCGCTGAAAGCGTGGCTATTATACACACATATCAGTTTGTTCGTGCAGGGCCGTAGGTACTCAGGGCAGCTCAATATTTTACTGTCATATTCTTTTACCTAATCATTTTTCGTGTTCCCTGATGTTATGTAGTCACTGAAGTCCTGTAGTTATTTATATTGCAATTCGAGTTTGACTATTAATAAATTAATAGTTTAAAAAATACTAGAAAAACACGCTTTTATAAGTGCACGTAAAAACAAAAAATAAATTATGGATCGTTCAAGTTGTCTCTATTTATTGGGATGAAGTGTAAACTTTGTGCTTTTAATTAAAATATGTGATTGTAAAAGCGTGGGGCCCTGGAACAGGAAAGACGTTCTTGTTTAATTTGTTCAAAAATCAAGTGAACAGATGTTACGGGGAGCAGGTTACACAGATTGGCGCTCTAACTGGCGTTGCAGCACGAGTAGCAAGTGGCTCTACATTAAACAGTCTGTTCAACGTCCCAGTTTGTCGAACTCAAACCACAGTGAGGAAGACAACATTCACCGACATTTTTAACGCCTCTTCTTTCAGGAAATTAAGTGTAAATATCAACTTGGAAATTAACTTGGATTTCGTCAAGGTAAAATTGAGTTATGGTTTCTTGATGTCATCATCATATCAGCCAAACGACGTCCACTGCTGGTCATAGGCTTCCCCCAAGGTTCTCCACACAGACCGGTCTTGAGCCGCCCGCATCCAACCGCCTCCCGCGATCTTGACGAGATCGTCGGTCCACCTTGCGGGGGGCCTATCTCTGCTGCGTCGTCCGGTACGTGGCCGCCACTCCAGAACCTTTCTGCCCCAACGGCCATCGGTTCTTCGAGCTATGTGCCCTGCCCACTGCCACTTCAGCTTGGCTATCCGGAGCGCTATGTTGGCGACTTTGGTTCTACTGCGGATCTCCTCATTTCTGATTCGATCTCGCAGGGAAACTCCAAACATAGCTCTCTCCATCGCCCTCTGAGTAACCTTGAGCCTTCTGATAAGGCCCATAGTGAGCGACCACGTCTCTGATCCGTAAGTCATCACTGGCAACACACACTGGTCAAAGACTTTCGCCTTGAGACATTGCGGGATATCGGACGAGAATATATGTCGTAGCTTCCCGAACGCTGCCCAACCGAGTTGGATTCGACGATTGACCTCCTTCTCGAAGTTGGACCTACCTAATTGGACTACTTATCCCAGGTAGATATACTTGTCGACAACTTCGAGCGTAGAGTTCCCAACCTGAATAGGAGCAGGTACAACATGGACGTTCGACATGATTTTCGTCTTGTCCATGTTCATCTTAAGACCTACTTGTTGGGAGACTCTACAGAGGCCATCGAGCATTGTGCCTAGGTCTTCCATGGTCTCAGCCATGACTACGATATCGTCTGCGAATCGAAGATGAGTGATGTACTCGCCGTTGATGTTGATGCCGAGTCCATTCCAGTCTAGAAGCTTGAAAACATCCTCCAGCGCAGTGGTAAACAGTTTCGGGGATATGACATCCCCCTGTCTCACTCCTCGCTGGAGTGATGATGACTTTCTTGATGTAGTTCTCGGTAATTTGTGGAAAGAGCAGTGGATAGGTTAGAGTATTGCTATCGTATAATATCTCTGATACTTAGATTTATTTCTAAAACATCTCAAAACGGCTGTATATTATGTTGCAAGTATATAGGGCATGCCAATGTTTATTATATGCTAGCATAGCCAACAGAAATACTTGTTAAAAGGTAGTAATGGATATTCAGTTGAAAACAAAACTGGCACACCCAGTTTCATCCTTTCTTTTTCCTACGTTTTAATGTTGAAATCACTTAAATTGGTTTCTTGAGAGATCTGTCTCAATAGAGTATTTTTTATAATGTAGGCATACTAGCTCTGTCCGTATTTTGCTTTGTGCTTTAAATATGGCAGGGTGGATCTGGGCGCTAATATAGCCAGTATTAAGACTTTTGAAAATTTTACTCGTTTCTTTTTAGAAAATGGTGGTATGTAATATATCAATAGTCTCTTATGAAGTTTTTTAACAGTATTTCACAACAAGAGCTGTCATAGTTTTTCGGGATGTGTCAAACAACTTAGAACAATATTTTTATATCCCATCTAGTTATAAAATTCTATACTGTCTACCTCTCCAGTACAATACCTATTCGTGTATGTTATATGTAAGCTTATTTTACATTCAGAGAATGTTTCACAACAACAAAGTGCACATTTGTCAATGATAAATGTACGGCGACACCGCCAGCCATTTGTCCGAAGGACCTTCGGCGCTTGTTTGTTAAACAATGGAATAAGTTTAAGGTTCGGTACACTCAAGGCCACTGCAGATGGCACACTGAGAATAAATTAAATATAGTGCAGCTTTACGATGGTATCTAATGTAACCAAGTAAAACAAGCCATATATTTTTATCAAGTTTGCAAAGATAGTTTTACAGCATTAAGGGAGTGTGGGTTTTATTTAAGCGTCCCTGAGAAATAAGACCTTGACACACAGACACGCCGCCAAATGACCAATAAAGTGATCTTATAAAGGAACCATTTTACCTTTTAATCTGGCATAAAAATCAAAACAGAAATTCAGGATCCATCTGTCACACACACAAAATCTAAATATTAAAACCTAAACAAAAAGCAAAAACACAATATAAACAAATCGCAACAGCTGTCTCCTTTTCTCTGCCCAATGGACTGCATAACTCCCGTTGCTATTAATATTTCTATCTCTTTTTGTATCAAAACCGCGTCGCAAGCAACGCGCTGCAATGTTGCGCGACATAAACGCTGTCGTTAATAACACCTCTGTTTATTGTTCACACAAAGGCGATTGAATAAATTTTCTTATTGATACTCAATCAACCTTATAACATCTTCTTCGGAGCCCAACATTCTGCATGGAATCTCACGCATATTCTTTGTTGCTCTTGCAAAATAGAGGAAAATTATTAGATATTGACTAATAAACAGGTCACTATCTGGCTGAACGTGGGAGCAACACGTGTCAAGGATAACATTTAAAATAAAATGTTGCTACTTTCCTTGCGAATTCCCTCAGTCGTAGACAATTGCTACGTCATGCTACGACGCTGGCGTACTACGTAATGTTGTAGCAGTATACTAGATAAAGATCTATGAAAGAGCATTTTTGTGTAGTACCGTTCTGACATGGTTGACATTTGAGGTTATAATTATGCCATTATTGATGAATTATTGAGTGAATTATAGTTTAGTGGTACAAACCTCAGTTATTTACCTAAAGATAAAAAGTACTACATGATAAAACGTTTTAATATCGATTAGCGTTTGTACGCTCCGCTGTATAACGACATATCAGCATTTTATTTACAACATGCCATGCCGCAATAGAAAATTATAATTTAACGGCCTCCCATAATTACGGTTGATGGGTTATTCAAATTATGTTCGTGAATGCTAGGAAATACGAAAGTAAAGATGTTCGATAATAATATGACGATAATGACTTAAAATGATATCGTTGATGTTTCGCTTAACTGGGTAGACTAAGCTCAATATATGTATACATAGATTTTTATCTATAATAGTACACTATACTTTTATCAGTTTATCTATCTATACATTACATAAACATTAATGGAATGAAGTCATCTTTTCGACATTTCTGTCTGTATAACTCAAAAACTGCCGAACGGATTTTTGTTCGCTTTATGACCTTGCTTCGGAAGGTTGAGGCGTATAAAGCATAGAATAATATATTTCTGTTTGTTCTAGGAGTTATCTAAAACAGTTTATCTATCAGCCCATTTCAAATTACAACACTTCACCATAATCGATTTTGAGTTGACATCAATATTATTATTTATAGTGCCAATAATTATTTAAAACATTCGCTACAAAATCAGATTCCCATGAGAGCAATACAATATTAATATAAGTAACAATAATACAAGCAACAAATCAGAAACTCCCCTAACTGATTTTAAAGAACAAAGCAATCCGATCATTTGATTGTGTACTTAAATGAAAATGTGGCGTAAAGTTATTTTCACCACAGCAGCTCAAACATGCCGCTTTTGCTGCGAAACAACAGTGAACAAAACGCGATTTTGATTCGAGCGTGAGGCAAAGTAGCTTTTTAATTTTTCAATCTTCAATGCCACGATCGACGAACAATCGACATTGTTCAGCCATAAATTTGAAACATTCGAATTTTACTGTGCTCTATCTCTTTCACATGCATATAAAAAAGCGAGTGAAAACAACAAACTCCTTCGAAATTCGATTTTGGAATTCGATCTCAAAGAAAACACGTTCGGAAACGCGTTATACCCTAAGATTTAAAGATATTTGTAATCATTTGTAATAATGAAATTACGTTGTTTTTTAAATGTTATTGTTCATACGTTTAATATATTATTATTATTTATTTTAATAAAATAAGTCTAATTAATAGTATAAAATTGGTATTTAACCAATACATTTTTATTTGGAATTTCAACAATGATACATTTGAAAAATAAACATCAACGACGCGGTATCAAAATGCGATTTAAAAAAATACCGGGAATAAAGTAAACATTTCGCTGATGCTGATAGCGTATATCGCAGCGAGTTAAATTATATTAATATAAAATACTTAATCTAAAAAGATGAGTGAAACTAGCGATGATGACTGTACTTTAACACCAGAAGACTTAAAACAACAAGTGATTAAAGCAGAATTTTGTTTTCAATTTATTCCTGTTAATTTTATGTCTCCTACGTAATATGTATTCTCACTGCTGAGGTGAAAAGTTATGTGTTCTACACGAGAGCAAAGTTTTTTGCATCTCGTGCTGTTGAGTCCCTCACTACGCTCAGGATTCTAACTTTGATTCACGAGCGTAGCGAGTGAATCTAAGAATCCTATCCAAATCATAAAATCCTTCGCTTGCTCGGGACTCAAAATCAGCACTCGAAACAAAAAACAACTTTGCTCTCATGTTGCACAAATAACTATTGAATAACGCTTTAATAGTCTGGTACGTTAAGTGATAGAAATACCGCGGTACGAGAAATATAGTTAGGTTTTTTTTTTTTTAATAAAAAGTAATAATTCAGGCAGCGTTAGTCTAGTAGAGATATCAACAGACTGCCACGCAGAGGGCATTAAGGGCAAATTCATGGCGCGCACCACTGAGTTTTCGAAGTCATGTCCGTATTAAATTATTAATGGTCGCTTAATCCGTGCGTTGGGGCAGGCCTCCTTCACTCGACCGTACCTACAGCGATAAGTGCCTACACTTTCGCGCGTCTTCCAAGCCCGGTGTCCGACGCGCTGCGCTAGGGTTGTTGACTTGAAAATTTTATTTTATTTATTTTACGAGAGCAACTCGAAAATTAGATTTTTTGTTTCTTGAGATATCCCAATGATTATGGTGTCAAATTAAAGATCTAGTTCAAAAACCATTTTATCTGTTTGAATCATGTAAATCGGTCCACGCGTTTAGGAAATAACTAAGAATTAGTATAGTGAAAATGTAAACTACCAGATTTTTTGTGGTTTTTGTTCTACGAGCTCAAATAGTTGGATAGGATTTTTTTTATGGTAATAGGCGGCAAACGAGCAGACGGATTGCGTGATGGTAACACCACAGGAGTCACAAGTGCGTTGCCGCCCCTTAGGGTTGGGAAAAGGGATAGGATGAGGAGTGGGATCAGGGAGAAGGGATGGGGGATAGGGCCTGCGGCACTCTCACTCACCGAACGAAACGCAACAGTTTAGGTACTGTTACTTTACGTCGATTTTCTGTGAGAGGGTAGTGCTTCCCCGGTCGAGCCGTCCCATTCATGCTGGAATCAGCAAGACTCTACTAACTTGTAGGATGATTATTTATTATTAGGTACGTGGTCAAGTAGGTAGATAGACGATGAATAAATATTATAGTAGCAGCGGCAAGTCGACAACCCTAGCGCGACAGCTAGCGCGTCACTCCGCGCCAGACAGCGACACCGTTATATGTTAGAAAAGAACGGGAACGATTAGGTGAATATCGCATTAGGCACTGAGTGCTTATGCGAGCTGAATTGCACTTTGTTGCTTAGTAGCAAGAGTCGCAATTTCAATGAATTGGTTTGAGAAGTGGTGCTTCTGTACGTAAGTACGGTTTATTCTGTGGTTAGGGAACATGTTATGGCGTCGTCAGTCCCGACTGTCAGGAAGATATTTTGCACTCGTTATGGGGATCTATACTGATCATTGAGTAAGTTCTGCTATCTTTTTGGGTGGCGGAGGTCCGATGGCATTTGTTCTGTGGGAAAGCTAATTCTGACAAATCTAATAAGACTAGTAAGTGGACCTTGAGCTACAAAGTCTTTTTTAACCAAGGTAACGTTAGGAAGATGACGGTGATTTAAAAAGTAATGACATTTTCTTTGGTCGAAATCCAACCCTCGTCCAAAACCAAAAGGCCTATCAATAATTGAATAGCTTGGAATGTTAAGTTATTGCAATACCGTGGTACGTGAAATATAGCTATTCGTATTTATATAAAAATATTACTGCTTTTTGGCTTTCTAAAAAATATTACGTAAAAGTAAAAAATAGTACGTTCTAGATTATTCCATAGTTCAGTAGTATGCCCGCCGCCGACGCGACGGCATTCGTGAAATATTTTCATAAACGGTCAAGTACACCCCATTCAATGTTACTCTACAATAGCAGAAATCTCACTTTAGAGAAAAAAAATTCTTTTGTTATATGTAGGGTAGCCATGTGTGAATTTTATGTAAATTGTTAAATAAAATTTGATAAAAAAGTAACATTAAATAGTAAACAGATGAGCAATGATAGTAAATGATGGCATTATTTTACATAGCCTCTCGTTGGTCTCGCGGCATAAATGTGCGTGTGGGATTGGGAGGTCTCGGGTTCGATCCCCGGGTCGGTCAAAGTGTTGTTGGGGTTTTCCGTTAGGAAATTCTCAGTAGCAGCATAGAGTCTGGTAATGTGCCCGGTACGGCAATTGGCTCGCCCCCTTTTACGTGGGTCTAAAATAAAATCTGGCGAAAAGGGGGTGTAGCAATAGTCCTCTACCTTCCTGTTCAGGGATATAGGCGTGAGACTGTGTACGTATGATGTACGAGGGGAGTTCAATGTATTCTCGGTATCGAGGTGATATACTAATAATAAGGGTAATTTAATTATAGTTAATGACACTCTTTGAGGGTATAAATACAACATTACATTTAATTGCCACCATTAGTATTCAAGATATCATTGCGAAAAGACAACTATGATGACTGATTCGACAACGATGATTCTGATTCTGACAATGATGAAAAAAATCGAGCATCGTGCAGTGATAAAATTCCTCACAAAACAAGGAAAATCTCAAAAAAATATCCATGAAGAAATGGTGGCTGTTTACCAAGATTCTGCACCTTCATTATCTACAATTCAGAAGTGGTCAAGTGAATTCAAACGGGGTAGAGAGAGCATTGAAAACGACTCCCGCGCTGGTAGGCCAATTTGTGCCGCTACTGAAGAAAACGTCAAATTACTCGAAAAACTTTTACTTGAAGATGCCCGTGTAAGAGTGAAAACATTAGCAGAAATGACTAAGCTATCCGTGGGTACCATTCACACAATCTTTCATGAGCGCCTGGATTTGTCAAAGGTCAGTGCAAGATGGGTGCCGCGAATGCTCACCGCGCTACAGAAACAAGTGCGAGTTGACTGTTGTAAGGAGTTTTTGGACCTCTGTGGTGAAAATCCGCAAAGTATTTTCTATCGGATTGTTACTGGTGATGAAACGTGGGCTCATCACTATGACCCTGAGAGCAAGCAAGAGTCTATGCAGTGGCACAAAAAAGGATCAGACCCGCCGAAGAAGTTCAAAGTCACTCCGTCCGCAGGAAAGCTCATGGCCACGGTGTTTTGGGATTCTAAGGGAATCTTGCTAATCGAGTACACAAAAAAAGGTCAAAGTATTACTGCTGCATCATACACAACCACCCTGCGTAATTTAAAGGAGGCAATAAAAGAAAAAAGACGTGGAAAATTAACCGCAGGTGTGTTGCTGCTTCACGACAATGCGCCGGTTCACAAGGCGCGCCTTGCCCAGGCTGCTGTGCGGGAGGTCGGATTTGAAGAAATCAATCATCCACCCTACAGTCCGGACCTGGCCCCTAGTGATTATTATCTATTCCCTAATCTTAAAAAAGACCTTCGTGGAAAGCATTTTTCGGACGATGAAGAGTTGAAGGGAGCAATAAACGAACATTTTTCGGGCCATGAAGAAAAATATTTTTCAGAGGGAATTGAAAAGTTACTATCACGAACAAATAAATGTATTGAGATATTAGGGGAGTATATTGAAAAATAAAATTTATTCAGAATTTTCCGCCTTTTCCTTCATACCTATACCGAGAATACATTAAACTCCCCTCGTATGTATGTATTTTACATAGAGTGTAGAGTGTTTTTACGTAAGGATTGGATACTGCTACAGAAAATATCAAAGAGTTAGTCTACCCGATTTTGGGCATAGGTCACACCAGCAGTGGTCACGGGATGACTAAAACCTCAGGGAAATTTATAAGGTACTAAAGGATGCCCACAGCTGTGCCCGCTCATTTTTTTTTATCCGTTTTTCCCCGATACCGTGGGAATTTTAGGAAGTACCTTCTTAGTGCACTCCTACGGTCCTCAAGGAATATATGTACATATATGCCAAATTTCAGCTTCTTGCGCCCGATAGTTTTGGCTGTGACACGTCTGTCAGTCAATCAAAAACGCAAGGATTTTATATATACACATTTCACCTTTATTACATTTACATTATATTTATTCATCAGGCTGTGCCAAGTTAAAAAACCTACCTACTCAGTTGCTTAACTTTGCAAGTATTTTTAAAGATAAATAATATTTTTGTCCGACTCTTTTAAATAACTTTAGAAGCACTCTATTCTGACGTGAGATGGTTGAAAATGTAGCCGCGATATATTTTCTCTGGAGATAAGAAAGTAAATTATATTTTTTTTTACAAAACGGGTTCAGTGGTTGAAAAAGTAACGCAGGTATAATATTTTTGTAACTCTTCGACTATATGTAGGTATGGCGCTGTATGCGTTGTCGCTTAGAACTGCGCCGGGTGCTGTGGGCTCGATCCCCACACACACTCAAACGCAGCATATCATTCCACCAAAAAACAAAAAAAAAATACTATAATTTCCACTACACCCTAAACGATTTTTTTTTTTAATAGACATCTCCCGCACTAGTACTGAATCCTGTGTCGCCGGGAACTTAACAAACATACAACTAACGGACACAATGAACACCCAGACTCGAAACAATAATTTGTGAATTACACGAAGTGCTGCCTCGTGTGGGGATCGAACCCACAACACTCGGCGCAGTGTCAAGCGGCGAGGCGGCCGCTTAAACCACTACACCAGCCGTGCAGGCAAATAACCAAGCTAATAAAATCCCATTAGAACCCACAAAGAAGTTTCAAGCAGTACAAAGCACGTAGCAACTAAAAGCCAAACTATGTCGGCGTGGTGTCGGCTACCTGGCTGCCACAATTAATTATTCTGCTGAGACCTACTTTAGTAATTCAGTTTACTTGTTATATTACTGCTTCGTCTTGTCTGCCGGGAAATCTTTCGCAGTGTTGCGGGAGTTACAATTGTTATGCGTAAATATCAACATAATAATAATAATAATAATAATAATAATAATATATTTTGGGGCGACAGAGGGGGGCACTAACCTCACTGCGTACCGTAGTCGCATGCTGTCTATGTTTCAGGCCTTGGAACCAAGCATCAACGTCACGGCTCAACGACTATCGGATCAGGTCCGGGTTATCCAGCGCAGTGGCAAGGTGGATAACGCCGTGCTTGATAGGATTCGCTCAGAGTACTTACCCTCGAGCCATGCCAATCCCGTGCGGCCCACACTAACACCGACACCGAGCGCACCGCCAATGGGCGGCAGCGCCGTCAGGGAGGAGCATGACATGGCTGATGATGTAAGTACTCAGTGCAATGAGGAGGTCAAGGACGCTTTGGAATGTGCAATTAGGGACTACCGGTACACGCCATCATCTATTAGGCCTCGCCTACCGCGGTTGCCTATGCATAGGCGAAATATAGCGCTGGTAAGTGCTCTTGACTCGCTATTATCAAATTATTTAGATAATAGTGAGGATCTCGGTGATACACACTCAATCTTGTACTGTACCGCCGTGGCAGCTTGTCGTATAGCTGGTGTTAAGTTTCTTGAAACTGATACCGTTGTACGACAAAGGTCTGCTGTACCGGCGTGGCAGTGCAGGATTGAGCGACGTATTGCCGAGGCAAGGGCACTTATTGGCAAGCTGATCTGCTTTAGGGAGGGGAATACACGCCCTAGGGTAATGCGCTTTGTGAAACGGGCTTTTTCGGGGACTAATATTAGTCCTCAAGATTATATAGCTCGGGTCACAGAGCGCATTGACTACCTAAAACAGAAAGTCTATGCATGGGCAAACCGAATACGTAGATTTAAAAAACGTGTGGACCGGTACGTCATTAATCGTACATTCCAGAGGGATCAGAGGTGGGTATACAGAAGCTGGGAACGACCAGATCAAAGTGTGACTAATGTGCAGCGGCCGGATGCGAACGCCACAGCCATGTTTTGGCGTAGCATCTGGTCGACGCCCATTGGCCATACTGAAGGTGATTGGATGCAAGATGTCGAACGTTCATGCGAACATATTCCTGAAATGGAATGCGTGGCCATTTCTAGCCAGGATGTTGCACAAGCAGTCCGTCCATTATCTAATTGGAAATCTCCAGGCTTGGACGGGCTGCACAATTTCTGGCTGAAGTGGCTACGTAGTTCGCATGAACGCTTGGCATCTCAATTCCAATCAGCTGTAGAATCTGGGTCGTTGCCATCATTTATGATGACTGGAATTACCCACCTGCTCTACAAGACAGGCAGAGCCCGGCAATTATAGACCGATAACATGTCTACCATCGGTCTATAAACTTCATACATCTATTCTGAGAGCTAAAATAGCTAAACATGTTGAAGACAATTCTATTATGTCTGCCTCTCAGAATGGATGTAGGAAGGGTGCTCGCGGTACTAAGGAGCTCCTCCACATTGACATGGCCATTAGCCAACAAGTTCGCCGTAACCGAAAGGATCTGGCGGCATGTTGGATAGATTATAAGAAGGCGTATGACTCCGTGCCGCATACATGGCTTTTGAGGGTGCTAGAGTTGTATAAAGTAAATACTACTCTACGCACCTTCTTAAAGTCATGTATGGGGCAATGGAATACGATTCTTTGCTATCCAGGATGCCGAAGGATCCAGGAGGACGGCGAACGTATTAAAATTGAGCGGGGAATTTTTCAGGGCGACAGTCTGAGTCCCCTTTGGTTTTGCCTAGCCATGAACCCTCTCAGTACATTACTGGAGGGTTCAAGGTTAGGCTACAGGTTACAGAGAGGCGGTCAGGTAGTATCCCACCTGTTATTCATGGATGACCTGAAGTTATTTGCCCAATCTGATGTCCAATTGCTAGATTTACTAAACGTAACCCAAAACTTCAGTAAGTCTATCAATATGGAGTTCGGTGTGGATAAATGTGCTGTCATTCATGTGAAGCAGGGCAGGATGGTGGAATCTGAGGGGATCCAACTCTCAGATTCCATTAACCTAAGATCGCTTCTCTTAACCGATACCTATAAGTACTTGGGTATGTCACAGGCTTTAAGTATCAATGAAGCTGACATGAAGCAATCGTTGCAAGAGCGTTTCTTTGGCCGCCTGAAAAAAGTAATAAAAAGCCTTTTATCAGGTGGCAACAAGGTTCGTGCTTGCAACGGTTGGGTCATGCCACTTCTTGTATACTCCTTTGGCATACTCAAGTGGACTCAGTCTGAATTGGACGCCCTGGACAGAAGAGTCCGCACATTGTTGACGGCATATCGTATGCATCATCCTCGTTCATCCGTGATGAGGTTGTACATCCCGCGGAAGTGTGGGGGTCGTGGCTTTCTGAATGTCAAGACCCTACACAACCGCGAGGTGTGCAATCTCAGAGAATATTTTCTCCAGGCGAACGGGGACATGCATCATGATGTTGTCGCAGTGGACAATGGACTCACCCCGCTCAAGTTGGCTAAGGAGAACTGGCGCATACCTGTAGTACTCAGTACTGATGAGCGCAAGCGTGTATGGCAGAGCAAGGAGCTTCATGGCAGGTTCCATCGGGCCTTGTATGGACCCGATGTAGACCTATTGGCCTCGGTGAACTGGCTACGCTTCGGTGACCTCTTTGGGGAAACCGAAGGGTTTGTTTGTGCAATTGCTGACGAAGTTATCAAGACGAATAACTACCGGAAATATATCCTGAGGGATGGCACTAGTGATATTTGCCGTGCCTGTCACCAGCCCGGTGAATCCCTCAGGCATATTGTTTCCGGTTGTTCACGTCTTGCTAACGGCGAGTACTTGCACAGACATAACCAAGTAGCCAGAATCATTCACCAGCAACTTGCTCTGAAATACAAACTTGTAGACATCGAGGTACCGTACTACAGGTATGTGGCAGAGCCAGTTCTCGAAAATGGCCATGCCACATTGTACTGGGATCGATCTATCGTCACAGACAGGACTGTTGTAGCCAACAAACCTGATATTGTGGTGATAGATCGATCAGAGCGCCTCGCAATAATTGTTGATGTCACCATTCCTCATGACGAGAATCTCGTGAAAGCCGAGAAAGACAAACATATTAACTATCTGGACTTGGCTCACGAGATTGTCGACATGTGGGATATGGACTCGGCAATTATTGTGCCGATAGTTGTAACGGTTAATGGCCTAATAGCCAAGAGCCTCGATCGTCACCTTAAGAGGCTCGCGTTGGGTGCTTGGGTCAAGGGCCTGATGCAAAAAGCAGTACTTCTCGACACGGCACGTATTGTGAGGAAGTTCCTGTCTCTGGAGCCCTAACCACCGACAGCTTGGACCCTGTGCCCGTTGCTGGTGGGATCCCACGTTTTTTTTTTATATTTTCAAATGTATGTTATTTTTTATTGTATATTTAAAAATGTAAATGAAATCTGAAGAAAAATAAATAAAAGAATAATAATAATATAATAATAACTTGGAAATTAACGAATTTCGTCGAGGTAAAATTGAGTTGGGGTTTCTTGATGCAGTTCTCGGTAATTTGTGGAAAGAGAAGTGGATAGGTAAGAGTATTGCTATCGTATAGCTCTGATACTTAGATTTATTTCTAAAACATCTAAAAACCCCTGTATATTATCTTGCATGTATATGGGGCATGCCAATGTTTATTATTTGCTAGCATAGCCAACAGAAATACTTGTTAAAAGGTAGTAATGGATCTTCAGTTGAAAACAAAACTGGCACATCCAGTTTCATCCTTTCTTTTTCCTACGTTTTAATGTTGAAATCACTTAAATTGGTTTCTTGAGAGATCTGTCTCAATAGAGTATTTTTTATAATGTAGGCATACTAGCTCTGTCCGTATTTTGCTCTGTGCTTTAAATACGACAGGGTGGGTCTGGGCGCTAATATAGCCAGTATTAAGACTTTTGAAAATTTTACTCGTTTTTTTTAGAAAATGGTGGTATGTAATATATCAATAGTCTATTATGAAGTTTTTTAATTGTATTCCACAACAATAGCGCTACATGTTTTGTCGAAAGTGGACGTGTTTCAAAATTTTCTAAAATATGTTTAAAGTTTTCACGCAGATTTAACCCTTATACATATTGTGAAATAAGCTCTGCAGTGGTGTATCGCGTAGCGAGTCAAATTCGTAAATAAATTTGTCGCTTGCGTTACTCGCAGCGCCCGCGCTTGCTGAGGTAGGCTCCCCTTCACCTCGAGTAAAAGAGACGGGCTGCGCGAAGAAATAATTCGTCCTTATCGCACCACTACACTTCGTCATCATCCTGCGCGGTTACAAGTGAGTCAACGCAACTTAGTTTAAATAAAACTAGAAGCACCTACATTTGTATTATAAACTTAAGAAGGTGATACAAATAACGAAAATGAAATGTTCAGCCTGCCAATCACCTATTGAAGATCAACTATATTTGAAATGCCAGTTGTGTTTATTATATTATCACACACTTTGTATCAGTATATCTAATAAAGAGTTAAAAAATCTTACAACTGATACCAAATCAAAGTGGTCTTGTCCGGCCTGTCGCAGTAAAGCTCCTAAGAGTGATAATTCAAATACGCCAGTCCGTCCGATGTTATCGCCAAGCTCGCGTTCAAACATTAACGTGGCTAAGCGCGGGACTTCTGAGCTTCGCGCCACTAAGGAAGCGCCTACTTGCTGCTTACCTTCTTGTTTATCACGTTCGGACCTTCGTAGCATTATAAAGGAAGAACTGCGGGCTTGTATTACTGATTGCATTGCTGATGTTAAGAGCGATATAAATAACCAGTTGCGTGAAATGAAAGATGACATAAGAAGTTTTAACGATTCGATTACTTTTATGAACAATCATTTCGAGAAACTAAATGCTGATATAAAAGCGTACAAAGTTGATATCGAGCGTATTAAGAATGAAAATGAATCACTCAAAAATGATCTCCTGTCTATCTCCGCGCGCTGTACTCATTTAGACCAACTAATGCGTTCATCAAATTTAGAACTGCAATGCGTGCCTGAACATAAGACAGAAAACATAGTTACAGTAGTAAAGCAACTGGGTACAGTGGTAGCATGCCCCATAAATGACACCGACATCTCTTACTGTAGTAGAATTGCTAAGAAAGATCCTAGAAGCCCACGGCCCCGAGCTATTCTGGTTATACTAAGCAGTCCTCGTCTGCGTGATACCCTCTTAGCAGCTACTGTAAAGTACAACAGGCAACATCCTAATGATAAACTGAACTTAAGTCATTTGGGTCTCAGCGAGAACAAGAAGTCAGCGATATACGTCACTGAAAATTTATCACCGGAGAATAAGTCACTACATGCTGCAGCACGACTCAAAGCCAAGGAACTGAATTACAAGCACGTTTAGGTACGCAGCGGTCGTATATATATGCGTAAAACTGATACATCTGAATATATCTATGTTCGCAACTCAGCAACTTTAAATAAACTGTCTACACAGTGCACAGTAGTCATATAGTTTTTTTGCTGTAATAAGTAAATTAATCTTTAGTTATTGTTAATAGTTTTTGTCATAATTCTCGTCTTTAAATATATACTATCAAAATGTTAGAGGTTTACGCACTAAGACATTAGATTTGTATAAAAATGTTTTATGCTGTGATTATGATATTATTGTACTGTGTGAAACATGGCTAAATCATACTATATTTAGCTCGGAATTGTTTAGTGATCATTATGCTACATATAGACGTGACCGAGAGACTAGTGATTATCATAAAAATAAATCAGGTGGTGGTGTCCTAATTGCCATATCTAAGCGCTTTGAGTCGCGAAGACTAACCCAGTTTGAAAGTGGCTGCGAAGACCTTTGGGTAGAACTAAATATGTGTAAAGGTAGGAACTCTCAAGATAGGTTATATATATGTGCTGTCTATATACCCCCTCCGGTTCAAAAACACATTCTCGAACATTTCATTGACAACACTAATCGAATTTTAGAATCACGTCATGACACGTTAATACTAGGAGACTTTAATCTAAGCTCAGTGACATGGCCCAACAACAAAGACACCATATCTTTGCCGGCTTCTTTACCTGGTCCACTAGGGAATATATTACTTGATTTTATAGCTCTTAATAACTTAAAGCAACGAAATACAATCCTGAATAACCAGGGAAAAATCCTAGACCTAGTTCTTTCAACTGAAGCAATAGAGCATATGCAAGAAAGCAGGTACGTGCTCAGCAATATCGATCCATATCATCCTCCTTTGGAGTTTGTCTTATCGCGTTGCAGTACACCAGGTCTTTCTCCCAAGATACCTAGTGACAAATTTAATTTTCACAAAGCTGATTTTACAAAAATTATTATTTCTTGGGCTGATGAATTCTCAGTATTGACGAACGTTGATGATATTGTTACGGACGAGGTAACGGGATTGAAAGGAAACACCGAGTAGCACTGATGACACTTTATTCGACTTGACACACGACACGCCGTTTAACTACGGAATTCAATATTTGAAATATAGATAGATCTGTAGATTTTAGATTCGTTTTTGACAGTTTTTGATATGAGCTCCATACAAAATATAGTTCGAATATTGAAAATGGCCGTAATTCCGACGCAGACAGCACCAACACTAGCGTCTTTCGCACTGCACTTTTCACTGCACTTCACTGCACTTTACTGCACTATACTTTCACTTCACTTTTTTACTACTTCTTCTTTCTTCCTTTACTTCTTCCTTTTCTTCTTCACTTTACCACTTTTCAACTTAAACTGGCGCTTAGCGCGTCTACACCGCCTTATATACCCCTAAGAATGTTCTAGATCTACTAATTTCGATTGTTTTTTCGTTATTCAATTGTTTTTCCATCTCCTGTCTCTTTTTAACCTTTCCATTCCTTCTTGAAGTTTCTAGAATTTTCTAATCTTTATTCGAAATATTTAAATTTGTGTTTCCATCTCCTGTCTCTTTTTAACCTTTCCATTCCTTCCTGAAGTTTCCAGAATTTTCTAATTTTTACTCGAAATATTTAAATAATCTTTTAAATATTCGCCAAATATTCATAAACATTTTCCAAATTTCATAAAAACCATAATCCACATAACAGTTATGACTGGGATTTGAACCCACGCCTTCAGAACGTGAACGGAATGTGTTATCCGCACGGCCATCGCCTTGTTGTCAATGACTGGTGAATTTGGCGAACACTTGACAGAGTGTATACGTCATCGAACTAAAAACTCATTTCCAAATAATAAAATAGTCTTCAAACCTCTTTGCTAATAAATTATTGTGTTTGATGACCGGATAGTTTCTCGTGTAGACGACAGAAGACCTTGGCAACGGCAGTGATGACAGCTTGGCATGACACCGGCCGTCACAATATGGTAGATATGTTATATAGCTTAGACAAATGATTGGTATCGCTTCGCTATACTAGACTCCGCGCTACCTAAGAAAAATAGCTCCGTAAATGAGGCAACTCATTATGACAGTGTGTGTCAAACAAAAGCAACAAGACGCATGCGTGAAGAATTGTGTTGTCAGCTTCTCAACAGTTACCCGAGTAAATGGGAAAATATTTTATCCTGTGGTCTAGCGGATAAGTTCTTGGTCTCAAAATCAGTCAAGAAAATTCTTAAAAATTACAATTCATTAAAAGCATCAATATATTTGTGTATAGGTTAGGGCGTACCGCGTAAGTTCTTTTATGAGAAAAATGGTGGGTATATTATCCAATGATTAGGCCTCATTTTATTATGATGGTTTGTTTTATGTACTAATAGTATTTTGCAAATTATTATTAGAAATAACCATAGAGAAAATAAGGTGTTTCCAAAACAGTGCTTTCTATTTCCATGCTACTAGTCCATATAAATTTAGTTAGACATTATTAATTTAACATGAATAGTCGTAAAAACTACTTTGAGTAAAACAATAATTGTACACACATAATAACACATATAATTAGGTAAACCATGTTCCTTGGGAAAGATGTTTAGTTTCTAACAACTAACATTTTTCACCTTATTTGTAAAGGTATAAACATAAAATGATATAGAAAAAGGTAAAATATATAATAAATAGGTTAGATAAAAGAAATAGTAAAATATAACGAAATACAATAACTAAAGATTCACATAATAAAAATCTCAACTGTGGGGAAGTCGATTCTTGTACTAGCAGCAACACTGAATGGCGTTTTCGGTTTTTTGTAATTTTATATTGAAATTTCATAATTATTCTTATTTTACAGATAGTATGTGATACCAGAGACCTTCTTATTTTTTGCTGAGTTATTTTTACTCAGGATAAAAGCGCAAATTGGCATTGTACAGCGAATTATTTCCGTAATTAATTTGGTGGATAGGTATACGGCTGTCAGTGTGACAGGCTCAACCATGCCAGCTGGCACGGTTTTTTCTGCCTCACTTTACAAGTATGAGGGCTCCGTCTAGTAGAGCAGAGCGAGACCAATCATTAGTCTATGTTATATAGGTTTATCAGAGAGGCAATAGCGAAACACGTACCTCTTAGTAAGACATCACATAAAAAGTATCCCTGTTGGTATACGAAAGAGCTTATAAACATATTAAATGAGAAATACAAAATACGTAAAAGGTATTTTAAATATAAAAACCCTTTGGATGAGCTGTCTTTCCTATTGTTGAAAAAACGTTGTTCATCATTGATCGAATCATGTTACAAGAACTACATTAGTAACATAGGGGACTCTTTATCTAAAAATCCGAAGTTGTTTTGGAGTCACCTAAAAAATAAACGTCAAAATAAAAGTACGTATCCATCGTCAATGCATCTAGATGACAGACGAGCCTCTAATGGTTCTGACATTTGCGACCTGTTTGCGTCCTTTTTCGCGTCCGTTTATAAGGTACCCTTGCCCACTTTAGCGCACTATCATAACGCTACATTGCCTAGCTCTGCGGTTTCAAATGGTTTATCAGAGTTGTCCTTTTCACAGAATGACGTACTAACTGGACTAAAACAGCTGAATCGAAATAAAGGTGCTGGGTCCGATGGTATACCATCGCTGTTTGCAACAGAATGTCGTGATGCGCTGTCCTTACCACTATCGCTTATATACAACAGGTCAATCAAATCTGGGTTTTTTCCGACCGCATGTAAGGAATCTAGGGTTATACCTATTCCCAAATCTGGTGATACTGCCTCTATAAAAAACTATAGGCCGATTTCAATATTACCTGTATTTGGCAAATTGTTTGAGATCTTGATAAGACCTACAATTACCAGGCATATAAAGCAACTGATATCACCACAACAATTTGGTTTCCACAAGGCTCGATCTACAACAACCAACCTTATTTCGTTTGTGACTTTTTTAACTGACTCTGTTGATTCTAATATCCCAGTTGATACCATTTATACCGATATAAGCAAGGCATTCGATACCGTGGACCATAATATCCTAATTTATAAGCTTTCCACCTTCGGTATAGCAGGTAACTTGCTAAAATGGTTTTCCTCATATCTAAGCGATCGGATTTCCAGGGTAGTTGTTAGCGGACACTCGTCTAGACCATTTTTAACCCAATCTGGTGTTCCCCAAGGCTCGGTTCTGGGGCCGATTTTGTTTAATATGTTTATAAACGATATTGTACCACTTTTTAAACATAGTAAATGCTTTCTTTACGCCGATGATCTCAAACTCGCAAAACAAATAAAAAATAAAAATGACCCTTTCCTTCTACAAGAAGTTGTGAACAGCTTAGTCGACTGGTGCACTAGAAACGGCTTAACACTGAACATAGATAAATGTAAATACATACGATTCTCACGTAGTACTCACTTGAATTCACAGATATATACTATCAATAATAAAACATTGGAAGAAGTAACTACTATCAGAGACTTGGGAGTCGTATTGGATAGTAAAATTAGGTTCCACACTCACATCGACACAATAACAACAAAAGCCTTTAAAATGCTGGGGTTTGTCATAAGGAACTCTAAAGATTTCAAAAAACCACAAACTAAGATTACACTTTTTGCGGCGTTGGTACGATCTGGTTTAGAATATTGTGCTCAGGTGTGGTCACCGCACTATGAGGTACACATTAAGCGGCTTGAGAGGATCCAAAAGCGTTTTCTTTGGCATCTTTCGTATCAGTGTAAAAGCCCCTGTACACATTGGCCCAACTAGCTGGCCCAGCATGTTGGGCCAACATGATACGACGCACACTGGCGAATATTTGCTAAAATCTGGCCAATATATGACTTTAAAATATTGTCGATAGAACACTTTTATAACACTTAGCTTAAACCTTAATAAATGACACAACTTTTGAGCATTCTTTGATATATTTTGTATGGTAAAATTCTATAACAATCTGCCAAAGAATTTGATAAAAAATATCGTGCTTTATATCGATGATTCTCAAGTCGCATGTTGTCACTCGTTGTTTTTACAACAGGTATTTATAATTGCTGTCAGATGTTAGTACTTTCTTAAAAATCCTAACACCCATACCCTTGACTAGAAATTGATAGTATTATTTACTTCCGTAAGCTGCAATAATAAAAAAAAATAGTACGATATTCTTCTGTATTCCGAGAAATAAGCTGTATTAAATTGAAGCATATAATGCTAGTATTTAGTTTGTTTTAGATTTGGCTGCCGATATCTGCCTTATGATTAGTTTTTATTAGCTGTAAGTAATATAGTAATATAGTATTTATGCGTACATTTTGCCGTGGAATATTTTAAGGACTTTAACTTGAGTTCATTCTTTTAATGAGTGGTTTCAAAAAAGTTGATATCTATCTGAAAATGCACAAGAGTCAAGAAATAAGTATTTAAATAAATATCACAGAGACTTTCCAAAAAAACCGCCCCGTATTAAAACTACAAATGAGTCATTGATTTCAAAGACTGCATTTCTTCAGTTCCTTATATCTCAAGTTTACGTAAAACGTCCAGAAAGTCCAATACGCAGTTGCTCTAGATGAAATTTAACTATTGAAAGAACCTGAAGGAGTATTTGATATTTAAACAAACTTAGGTATTCATATTGGATACCATATAGTTTGTGTATCTCTGATCATTCATGTTTCTTAGTTATGAATATTATTAATTATAATACAATTTTTGATACTTAAATTCTTGTTAATCTCTATCATATATAATATACTAACTATTATCCTTCTATTGTTTTAAAACTATCAATATCATAAAGTCAGTCTTTATATTCGCGCTGGTTGGAACCACAGCCTTTTTTTCATAAAATAAAAATTATTCATAGATCAAAAGATTACATTTAATTTCAATAGATTTATTGAACGCATTTTTATTATTAAAACATTTTAGCCATCTTTTTGGTAATATTTGCCAGTGTGCGACGCCAAGATTGCGACCTATTTACACATTGGCTGACGGAAGTGACATATCATTCTGCATTGGTGCTTAGACAAAGATGGACGTAGAAGCACTTGCAGCCACGGCTATTTATTTATACAGTGCGTTTAATTATTAGCTGCGCGTACATGTGTACCAAAGTAGAATGTGATGCATTCTACATGTTGTCATTAATGAGTATTTTTTCTTTTTGATTTCGTTAATAGTGGCGTGGAGCCGTATAGTGGATAAAATTAATATTCAATTTTATCCGCCATACGGCTCCACGCTTCAGTAACCTGAAATATAAAATAGGTATCTTAATATATAAAATCCTTGCGTTACTGACTGACTGACAGACACGCTACAGCCGAAACTACCTTGGGGACCATAGGGGTGCACTAAGAATGGATTTCCCAAAATTCCCACGGGATCGGGCAAAACGGGAAATTCGAAAATATGTGCGTGCGAAGCCGCTGGCGTCGACTAGTTATTAATAATAGGAATTTTGGTTTAATAACCTACCCCAACTACCAAGCCTAGAAGATAACAATGTGGTACCTAATAAAAATCTGTTTTTTAAGTTACTTCGTTTTTAATTTTACAAAAATTAATAAAAAAACAACATAAAAATTTGTGAGTAAAAAGATATATTTTATTGTTCAATTTCGGTACAATTACTATTAATTGTAAAACATCATTGCTGCTCTACGCCGCCGCACTCCTTTATTGTATATGTATTAGAGTGGGCGTTATTTAACGTAATCAATTCATAAAACTGCGTACGTATACACGTAACCGCGTAAGTAGTTTCGTGGCTAATTTAACTAGTTACTTTTCGTAAGCGGTTCCAGCTACCAGTATATGTGTAATGTAATCTATGGTACCAGTTCTGTATGTAGGTATGTATAGCGCGCGCGATGCTCGGCGCGCGGTGCGCTTGCAAGACAACTCGTTACACGAAGCTATACGATTGTACCAGAGTTCGCCCGAGCTTGATGCGCTGGGCTGTGTCATAGTGTGCGTAATAATTTCGTAATGCACATCGTATCGTCATTGTCTTATGTCAAACTCGATGCTTAGATAAAAATAAATAATCTGATAACACTTTTGGGATATTTCAAATGAGAATGCACCTTATGTAAATCAGAACGATAATTTGCTATGTTTGTGTAAATTATTGTTCTACTATCGTAGTGGTATGATGAATATGTGCAATATCTCAATATCCATTTAAAACGTAAATTCATATAAAAATTAAGTTGTGCAGCCAGTCCTAAGCCTGGCTAAAGTACGAAGGAAAGTTAATTTAATACGTAAACAATAATTATGTATACCTTTAAAAGTAATGCGCAATATTTATTACAATATGAAAATAGATATATGGTTCGTAAAGTAACTATTTTGCATAATTCTACAGTAATGTAATCGTAGTCTCATCGAAATTAGTTACAAGTTTTAACTAACCGAGTTTCTTGGTATACCTTATCGACACTGCATAAAACCACATAAAACTGTCTGACTGCACGGTTGGCGTAGTGGTTTAAGCGGCCGCCTCGCCGCTTGACACAGCGCCGAGTGTTGTGGGTTCGATTCCCACACGAGACAACACTTTGTGTGATCCATAAATTGTTGTTTCGAGTGTGGGTGTTAATCGTCCTCGTTAGATGTATATTTGTTAAGTCCGCCGCGACACAGTATTTAGTCCTAATGCGGGAGTTGTCTTTTTAGAAATAACTAGTTATAGAAATAATCACTTTTGAAACCGATTATGCGTATTCACAAAACTACTTACAACCGATTACGAGCAAAACAAGTTACGACTAATATGTATATTAACTTGGGAACGTAAATATATTCACGCGCAACAGTACTGTCTCCGCTGAAGAGCGACAACGAAATGAAAAAGCCAACAACGTTCACAGTTTCACACGTTGTTGGCGGAGCGCGCCAAGATCCTTTGATGTGTGCACAAAAAACCGACACTATTCGGCTGGCCGGCCAACGTCGGCGCCAACTACACCAATTAAGCCAACATCGCGCCAAGTAGCTCTCTACACATTGGGCCAATACGTTGGACCAGCATGTTGGGCCAATGTGTACAGCGGTTCATTAAGCCAACATAGCGCCAAGTAGCTCTCTACACATTGGGCCAATACGTTGGACCAGCATGTTGGGCCAATGTGTACAGCGAGCATAATAAAGTGAAACAATTGCCGACGTATCAAAGTCGATTAAAGAATTTCAATCTCCATAGTTTATTTGATCGGAGACGGTTGTTAGATCAAATTTTACTATATAAGTTAGTAAACGGTGACTTAGACTGTCCTATGCTTATTGAAAAAATAAACCTAAATACGCCATCAAGGTTGCCCCGTGCAAGTGTATCATAACCAACCAACCTGGGTCATAACGCTAGTATGAATAGATTACTAAGTCAGTATAACAAGCTGACGAAAAATCATGAAATTGATATAGACATCTTTTCCAACAGTCTTCCGAAATTTAAAGGCAAGGTTATTTCGTCATTTAATCCCCCTATAACTTGAAAATATAATGCACTACTACATCCTGTAATCTCAGCCATTTTCTGTGTGTTTTAATTATGCCTGTGTAATTAATTATTATGTATGTTTTAAAATTTATTTCCTATTTTTGTATTTTTTATTGCGCACATGTGTTTTTTGTAATTTAAATAATTGTTTTCTTAAAAATAGTTCTATAATCACTTGTTAGTTTAAGTTTAGTTTATATTAGTGTAATAAAATAATGTTTTTTAACCTTTCTAAATGTAACTGTCCCTTATCATGTCGTGGCGACTTGTAAGTAAAACAACACTCAGCAAGTATATATGACACACTGAGAATAAATTAAATATAGTGCAGCTTTACGAAGGTATCTAATGTAATCAAGTAAAACTAGCCATATATTTTTATCAAGTTTGCAAAGATAGTTTTTCAGCATTAAGGGAGTATGGGTTTTATTTAAGCGTCCCTGAGAAATAAGACCTTGACACATAGACACGCCGCCAAATGGCTAATAAAGTGATCTTATAAAGGAACCATTTTACCTTTTAATCTGGCATAAAAATCAAAACAGAAATTCAGGACCCATTTGTCACACACACAAAATCTAAATATTAAAACCTAAACAAAGAGCAAAAACACAATATAAACAAATCGCAACAGCTGTCTTATTTTCTCTGCCCAATGAACTGCATAACTCCCGTTGCTATTAATATTTCTATCTCTTTTTGTATCAAAACCGCGTCGCAAGCAACGCGCTGCAATGTTGCGCGACATAAACGCTGTCGTTAATAACACCTCTGTTTATTGTTCACATAAAGGCGATTGAATACATTTTCTTATTGATACTCAATCAACCTTATAACATCTACTTCGGAGCCCAACATTCTGCATGCAATCTCACGCATATTCTTTGTTGCTCTTGCAAAATAGAGGAAAATGATTAGATATTGACCAATAAACAGGTCACTATCTTGCTAAACATGGAGCAACACGTGTCAAGGATAACGTTTAAAATAAAATGTTGCTACTTTCCTTGCGAATTCCCTCAGTCGTAGACAATTGCTACGTCATGCTACGACGCTGGCGTACTACGTAATCTTGTAGCAATATACTAGATAAAGATCTACGAAAGAGCATTTTTGTGTAGTACCGTTCTGAGATGGTTGACATTTGAGGTTATAATTATGTCATTATTGATGAATTATTGAGTGAATTATACATCATCTGAATTATATATGTTCAGCGGTACAAACCTCAGTTATTTACCTATAGATAAAAAGTACTACATGTTATAACGTTTTAATATCGATTAGCGTTCGTACGCTCCGCTGTATTACGACCTATCAGCATTTTATTTACAACATGCCATGCCACAATAGAAAATTATAATTTAACGGCCGCCCATGATTACGGTTGATAGGTTATTCAAATTATGTTCGTGAATGCTAGGAAATACGAAAGTAAAGATGTTCGATAATAATATGACGATAATCACTTAGAATGATATCGTTGTTTCGCTTAACTGGGTAGACTAAGCTTAATATATATGTATACATAGATTTTTATCTATAATAGTATAGTACACTTTTATCATTTTAATCTATCTATACATTACAGAAACATTAATGGAATGAACTCATATTTTGACGGCCGGTTGGCGCAGCGAGAGTGTAAGCGACTGCAACGCCGACGGTCGCGGGTTCGATTCCCGCTCAAGTCTTTTTTTTTTAATTTGTGTGCGTGAACATGGATGCTTGTCTTGGTCTGGGTGTTTCTATGTATAATATGTATGTATTTACAAAAAAAAAGTATATAAGTATGTTTATCCATTATCTAGTACCCATAGTACAAGCTCTGCTTAGTTTGGGACTAGATGGTGTTGTGTGAATGTGGTAGAATATTATTATTATTCATATGCATCTTTAATATAATCTCATAATAAATAAGTAAATTTTTAAATATATTGATTATAAAAATACATTTAAAATATAAAAATCATTATGGGGACCCACCAGTATCGGGCACAGGGTCCAAGCTGTTGGTGGTTAGGGCTCCAGAGACAGGAACCGCCTCACTATGCGTGCCGCGTCCAAAAGTACCGCCTTCTGTATCAGGCCTTTGACCCAAGGATCCAACGCGAGCCTCTTAAGATGGTGGTCGAGGCTCTTGGCTATAAGACCATTCACTGACGATTATCGGCACAATCATTGCTGAATCGACATCCCACATGTCGACAATCTCGTGAGCCAAGTCCAGATATTTAATCTGCTTATCTTTCTCAGCCTTCACGAGATTCTCGTCATGAGGGATGGCAACATCAACAATTATTGCATGGCGCTCTGATCGATCTACCACCACAATATCAGGTTTGTTGGCTACAACAGTCCTGTCTGTGATGATAGATCGATCCCAGTACAATGTGATATTACCATTTTCCAGAACAGGTTCCGCCACATACCTGTAGTATGGCACCTCAACATCTACAAGAATGTATTTCAGAGCAAGTTGCTGGTGAATGATCCTGGCTACTTGGTTATGCCTGTGCAAGTACTCGCCGTTAGCAAGACGCGAACAGCCCGAAACTATATGTCTGAGGGATTCACCAGGCTGGTGACAAGCACGACAAATGTCCGTGGTGCCATCCCTCAGAATATATTTCCGGTAGTTATTCGTCTTGATAACTTCAGCAGCAATTGCACAAAATTAAATTATTATTATTATTATTCATTTATTTCTTATTAATCAAATTTAAATTACATTTTTATATATATCACAAAAAAAATTAAATACATTTAAAAATATAAAAAAACCGTGGGATCCCACCAGCAACGGGCACAGGGTCCAAGCTGCCGGTGGTTAGGGCTCCAGAGACAGGAACTTCCTCACAATACGTGCCGTGTCGAGAAGTACTGCCTTTTGCATCAGACCCTTGACCCATGCACCCAACGCGAGCCTCTTAAGGTGACGATCGAGGCTCTTGGCTATTAGGCTATTAACCGTTACAACTATCGGCACAATAATTGCCGAGTCCACATCCCACATGTCGACAATCTCGTGAGCCAAGTCCAGATATTTAATCTGTTTGTCTTTCTCGGCTTTCACGAGATTCTCGTCATGAGGAATGGTTACATCAACAATTATTGCGAGGCGCTCTGATCGATCTATCACCACAATATCAGGTTTGTTGGCTACAACAGTCCTGTCTGTGACGATAGATCGATCCCAGTACAATGTGGCATGACCATTTTCGAGAACTGGCTCTGCCACATACCTGTAGTACGGTACCTCGATGTCTACAAGTTTGTATTTCAGAGCAAGTTGCTGGTGAATGATTCTAGCTACTTGGTTATGTCTGTGCAAGTACTCGCCGTTAGCAAGACGTGAACAACCGGAAACAATATGCCTGAGAGATTCATCGGGCTGGTGACACGCACGGCAAATATCGCTATCACACACATCCCTCAGGATATATTTCCGGTAGTTATTCGTCTTGATAACTTCGTCAGCAATTGTACAAACAAACCCTTCGGTTTCCCCAAAGAGGTCACCGAAGCGTAGCCAGTTCACCGAGGCTAATAGGTCTACATCGGGTCCATACAGGGCCCGATGGAACCTGCCATGAAGCTCCTTGCTCTGCCATACACGCTTGCGAACATCAATACTGAGTACTACAGGTATGCGCCAGTTCTTTTTAGCCAACTTGAGCGGGGTGAGTCCATTGTCCACTGTGACAACATCTCGATGCATGTCCACGTTCGCCCGGAGAAAATATTCTCTGAGATTGCACACCTCGCGGTTGTGTAGGGTCTTGACATTCAGAAAGCCACGACCCCCACACTTCCGCGGGATGTACAACCTCATCACGGATGAACGAGGATGATACATACGATATGCCGTCAACAATGTGTGGACTCTTCTGTCTAGGGCATCCAATTCAGACTGAGTCCACTTGAGTATGCCAAAGGAGTATACAAGAAGTGGCATGACCCAACTGTTGGAGAAGCGATCTTAGGTAAATGAAATCTGAGAGTTGGAGCCCCTCAGATTCCACCATCCTGCCCTGCTTCACATGAATGACAGCACATTTATCCACACCGAACTCCATATTGATAGACTTACTAAAGTTTTGGGTAACGTTTAGTAAATCTAGCAATTGGGCATCAAAGTGGGCAAATAACTTCAGGTCATCCATGAATAGCAGGTGAGATATGACCTGACCGCCTCTCTGTAACCTGTAGCCTAACCTTGAACCCTCCAATAATGTACTGAGAGGGTTCATGGCTAGGCAAAACCAAAGGGGACTCAGACTGTCGCCCTGAAAAATTCCCCGCTCAATTTTAATACGTTCGCCGTCCTCCTGGATCCTTCGGCATCCTGGATAGCAAAGAATCGTATTCCATTGCCCCATACATGACTTTAAGAAGGTGCGTAGAGTAGTATTTACTTTATACAACTCTAGCACCCTCAAAAGCCATGTATGCGGCACGGAGTCATACGCTTTCTTATAATCTATCCAACATGCCGCCAGATCCTTTCGGTTACGGCGAACTTGGCTAATGGCCATGTTAATGAGAAGGAGCTCCTTAGTACCACGAGCCCCCTTCCTACATCCATTCTGAGAGGCTGATATAATTGAAAAGTCTTCAACATGCTTAGCTATTTTAGCTCTCAGAATAGATGTAAGAAGTTTATAGACCGATGGTAAACATGTTATCGATCTATAATTACCGGGCTCGCTAGTACTGCCATTCTTGTGGAGCAGGTGGGTAATTCCAGTCGTCATAAAGGCTGGCAGCGACCCAGATTCCACGGCTGATTGGAATTGAGATGCCAAGCGTTCATGCGAACTACGTAGCCATTTCAGACAGAAATTGTGCAGCCCGTCTAATCCTGGAGATTTCCAATTAGATAATGGACGGACTGCTTGTGTAACGTCCTGGCTAGAAATGGCCACGCATTCCATTTCGGGAATATGTTCGCATGCACGTTCGACATCTCGCATCCAATCGCTTTCGGTATGACCAATGGGCATCGACCATATGCTACGCCAAAACGTGGCTGTGGTGTCCGCATCCGGCCGCTGCACATTAGTCACACATTGACCTGGTCGTTCCCAGCTTCTGTTTACCCACCTCTGGTCCCTCTGGAATGTATGAACCACGGCAGTACAGTACAAGATTGAATGCGTATCACCGAGATCCTCGTTATTATCTAAATAATTTGACAATAACGAGTCAAGAGCACTTACCAGCGCAATTTACTTTTATATTTCGCCTATGCATAGGCAACCGCGGTAGACGAGGCCTGATATCTAGTGGAGTGTGTGCGGTAGTCCCTAATGGCACATTCCAAAGCGTCTTTTACCTCCTCATTGCACTGGTTACTTACATTATCTGCCATGTCATCCTCCTCCCTAACGGCACTGCCGCCTATTGGCAGTGCATTCAGCGTAGATGTTTGTGTAGGCTGGACAGGATTGGCACAGCTCGAAGGTAAGTACTCTGAGCGAATCCTATCAAGCACGGCATTATCCAGCTTGCCACTGCGCTGAATAACCCGTACCTGATCCGATAATCGTTGAGCCGTGACGTTGATGCTTGGTTCCAAGGCCTGAAACAAAGACAGCATGCGACTACGGTACGCAGTGAGGTTAGTGCCTCCCTCTGTCGCCCAAAATATGCGCGCATGACTTGTTCGTTTATTGATGACGTCCACTTCATGCGCTGCACATTACCACCGGCAGCGGGAACCCTGTGGGGGGCCGGTGGGCCCCGAGGTCCTAAGCACGCTGGTGGCCGGCCTCTCCCAGCGACGAGTCCGGCGGTGTTGGGTGTGCTGTACGTTTCTTGGCTCTCGTTAACATGCTACTCCGTTTTTATTTTCATTTTCGTATATATTTTTATTGTTTGACTTGTCATATTGCTTGGCGTGACGGCTGTCATTGTATAAACTTTTCACTATTTCTGTTATATTTGTGCTCTTGCGACTGCCCTCTGGCTGGCCGACTAAGGCAAGCCAGAGTCGAGAGTCTTGCGGACGCTCTTGGAAATCCACTCCGACCTGCCAGTAAAGGCAAGCCGGAGACGAGGCCCTGACCGACTCCCTGAAGTATTCGGGACCGCAGTGTCGCCACACACATTCAGCTCGCCACAAAGCTGCCCTGCGGTGTGTAAGCTTTCTTTCTATCCTGTAATATATATCACAAGACAAAGGTGATGTTTGAAAGCTGTTACTCTGTCCTCTGAGATTGCGTTAGTCTCATGATGAGATAACGACTGCCCCAGAGGGGTTTTTATTATTATTATAATTATTTGTGTGCATGAGCATGGATGTTTGTCTTGGTCTGGGTGTTTCTATGTATAATATGTATGTATTTACAAAAAAAAAGAAGTAAGTATATATGTATGTTTATCCATTATCTAGTACCTATGGTACAAGCTATTCTTAGTTTGAGTCTAGATGGTGATGTGTGTATGTGGTAGAATATTTATATTATTATTATATTTTCAGCCTTTCTGTCTGTATAACTCAAAAACTGCCGAACGGATTTTTGTTCGCTTTATGACCAATAGATAGGGCGATTGCGTAGGAAGGTTGAGGTGTAGAAAGCAGAGAATAATATATTTCTGTTTGCTCTAAGAGCTATCTAAAACAGTTTATCTATCAGTCCATTTCAAATTACAACACTTCACCATAATCGATTTTGAGTTGACATCAATAATATTATTTATTGTGCCAATAATTATTTAAAACATTCACTACAAAATCAGATTCCAATGAGAGCAATACAATATTAATGTAAGTAATAATAATACAAGCAACAAATCAGAAACGTTCCCAACTGATTTGAAAGAACAAAGCAATCCGATCATTTGATTGCGTACTTAAATGAAAATGTTATTTTATCATTTTATTGTGGCATAAAGTTATTTGAATTTAATAGCCAGGTACGTTAAGTAATTGAAATATCGCGGAACGTGAAACATAGTTATTCGTTTTTATGTAGGTAAAGCTAGAGGATGCCGCAGTTACGCACGCACATTTTTTTTAAATTTAATTTTGTTGCAACTTTCTTAGTGCGCTCCTAGGTACGGCCCCCAAGGAACATACATGCAAATCTCAGCTTCCTGCGCCTAATAGTTTTGGCTAGCTGCAGCTTGTCTGTCATTCGGTCAATAACGCAAATCTTTATATAAACAGATGTATGTATTTATTATACAGGCAATGTTAGCCTAGCGAATATATCAACAGACTTCCATGCAGAGGGCATTGAGGGCAAATTCACGGCGCTCACCATTGAGTTTTCGAAGTCATGTCCGTATTAAATTATTTATGGTCGCTTAACGTGCGTCGGAGAGCATGATATGGCGTCGTCAGCCCCGTTATGGGGCGATAGTATACACTAACTCTAACAATACCCGTGGACATATTGACCATGGTCTAAGTCATGCAGTTTTGCTTTCTTTTGTACAGTTGGTATTTGTACTGTGGGCTAACAGCTAACATTCCGTCAAATCCTAGACTAAGACTAGTAAGTGGACCTCGAGGTACAGGGTCTTTAACCAAGATAACGTTTAAAAGATGACGATGATTTAATACGTAATGACATTTTCTTTGGTCGAAATCCAACCCATGTTTTTTTTTATATTAATAGGCGGCAAACGGGAGAGAGACGGATCGCCTGACGGTAAGCAATTACCTCCGCCCATGGACACAAGCAACACCACAGGAGTCACAAGTGCGTTGCCGCCCCTTGGGGTTGGGAAAAAGGATGGGATGAGGAGTGGGATGAGGGAGAAGGAATAGGGAATAGGGCTTCTGGCTCTCTCACTCACCAAACGAAACGCAACAGTTTAGGTTCTGTTACTTTACCTATATAACGTCCGAAACCAAAAGCCCTATCAATAATTTAATAGCTTGGAATATTAAGTTATTGCAATACCGTGGTACGTGAAATATAGCTATTCGTGTTTATATAAAAATATTACTGCTTTTTGGCTTTCTAGAAAATATTACGTAAAAGTAAAAAATTGTACGTTCTAGATTATTCCATAGTTCTATGGTATGCCCGCCGCCGACGGCATTCATGAAATATTTTCGTAAACGGTCCAGTACACCTCATTCAAAGCTACTCTACAATAGCAGAAATCTCACTTTAGGGAACAATTTTTCTTTTGTTATATGTAGGGTAGCCATGTGTGAATTTTATGTAAATTGTTAAATAAAAGTTGATAAAAAAAACATTAAATAGTAAACAGATGAGCAATGATAGTAAATGATGGCATTATTTTACATAGCCTCTCGTCGGTCTCGCGGCATAAATGTGCGTGTGGGATTGGGAGGTCTCGGGTTCGATCCCCGGGTCGGGCAAAGTGTTATTGGGGTTTTCCGTTAGGAAAATTCTCAGTAGCAGCACGGAGTCTGGTAATGTGACCGGTACGGCAATAGGCTCGTCCCCTATTACGTGCGACTAAAATAAAATCTGGCGAAAAGTGGGTGTAGCAATAGTCCTCTGCCTTCCTGTTCAGGGATATAGGCGTGAGACTATGTATGTAAGATGTATGTATGTATTTTACATAGAGTGTAGAGTCTTTTTACGTAAGGATTGGATACTGCTACAGAAAAATATCAAAGAGTTACTCTGCCCGATTTTGGGCATAGGTCACACCAGCCGTGGTCACGGGATGACGAAAAGCTCAGGGCAAATTATAAGGTACTAAATGATGCCCACAGCTATGACCGCGCATTTTTTTTTATTTAACATTTTCTTCCAGATACCGTGGGAAGTTTAGGGAGTCCCTTCTTACTGCACTCCTACGATCCTCAAGGAATATACATGCCAAATTTCAGCTTCTTGCGCCCTATAGTTTTGGCTGTGACTCGTCTGTCAGTCAATAAAAAGCGCAAGGATTTTATTCATACATATTTCACCTTTATTACATTTACATTATATTTATTCATCAGGCTTTGCCAAGTTAAAAAACGTAGCGACTCAATTGCTTATGCAAGTATTTTTAAAGATAAATAATATTTTTGTCCGACTCTTTTAAATAATATTAGAGGCACTCTATTCTGACGTGAGATGGTTGAAAATGTAGTCGCGATATATTATCTCTGGAGATAAGAAAGTAAATTATATTTTTTTTACAAAACGAGTTCAGTGGTTGAAAAAGTAACGCAGGTATAATATTTTTGTAACTCTTCGACTATATGTTGGTATGGCGCTGTATGCGTTGTCGCTTAGAACTACGCTGGGTGCTGTGGGCTCGATGCCCACACACACCCAAACGCAGCATATAATTCCACCAAAAAACAAAACAAAAATACTATAATTTCCCTTTGTATACGATTTCTTTTTTTAATTGACAACTCCTGCACTAGGACTAAATCCTGTCTCGCCGGGGACTTAACAAACATACAACTAATGGACACAATGAACACCCAGACTCGAAACAACAATTTGTGAATTACACGAAGTGTTGCCTCGTGTGGGGATCGAACCCACAACACTCGGCGCAGTGTCAAGCGGCGAGGCGGCCGCTTAAACCACTACAGCAACCGTGCAGTCAAATAACCAAGCTAATAAAATCCCATTAGAACCCACAAAGAAGTTCCTAACAGTACAAAGCACGTAGCAACTAAAAGCTAAACTATGTCGGCGTGATGTCGGATACCTGGCTGCCACAATTAATTATTCTGCTGAGACCTACTTTAGTAATTCAGTTTACTTGTTATATTACTGCTTCGTCTTGTCTGCCGGGAAATCTTTCGCAGTGTTGCGGAAGTTACAATTGTTATGCGTAAATATCAACTTGGAAATTAACGAATTTCGTCGAGGTAAAATTAAGTTGGGGTTTCTTGATGTAGTTCTCGGTAATTTGTGGAAAGAGAAGTGGATAGGTTAGAGTATTGCTATCGCATAATATCTCTGATACTTAGATTTATTTCTAAAACATCTCAAAACGCCTGTATGATTATGTTGCATGTATATGGGGCATGCCAATGTTTATTATTTGCTAGCATAGCCAACAAAAATACTTGTTAAAAGGTAGTAATGGATCTTCAGTTGAACACAAAACTGGCACACCCAGTTTCATCCTTTCTTTTTCCTACGTTTTAATGTTGAAATCACTTAAATTGGTTTCTTGAGAGATCTGTCTCAATAGAGTATTTTATTTAATGTAGGCATACGTACTTTGCTCTGTGCTTTAAATACGACAGGTTGGGTCTGGGCGCTAATATAGCGAGTATTAAGACATTTGAAAATTTTACTCGTTTCTTTTTAGAAAATGGTGGTATGTAATATATCCATAGTCTCTTATGAAGTTTTTTAACTGTATTCCACAACAAGAGCTATCATAGTTTTTCGGTATGTGTCAAACAACTTTGAACAATACATTTATATCCCATCTTCTAAAAATTCCCAAATTCTATACTGTCTACCTCTCCTGGTGGGATACAATACCTATTCATGTATGTTATAGGTAAGCTTATTTTACATTCAGAGAATGTTTCACAACAACAAAGTGCACATTTGTCAACGATAAATGTACGGCGACACCGCCAGCCATCTGTCCGAAGGACCTTCGGCCCTTGTTTGTTAAACAATGGAATAAGTTTAAGGTACGGTACACTCAAGGCCACAGCATATGACACACTGAGAATAAATTAAATATAGCGCAGCTTTACGAAGGTATCTAATGTAATCAAGTAAAACTAGCCATATATTTTTATCAAGTTTGCAAAGATAGTTTTACAGCATTAAGGGAGTATGGGTTTTATTTAAGAGTCCCTGAGAAATAAGACCTTGACACATAGACACGTCGCCAAATGGCTAATAAAGTGATCTTATAAAGGAACCATTTTACCTTTTAATCTGGCATAAAAATCAAAACAGAAATTCAGGACCCATGTGTCACACACACACATAATCTAAATATTAAAACCTAAACAAAGAGCAAAGTCACAATATAAACAAATCGCAACAGCTGTCTCATTTTCTCTGCCTAATGAACTGCACAACTCCCGTTGCTATTAATATTTCTATCTCTTTTTGTATCAAATACGCGTCGCAAGCAACGCGCTGCAATGTTGCGCGACACAAACGCTGTCGTTAATAACACCTCTGTTTATTGTTCACACAAAGGCGATTAAATAAATTTTCTTATTGATACTCAATCAACCTTATAACATCTACTTCGGAGCCCAACATTCTGCATGGAAACTCACGCATATTCTCTTGTTGCTCTTACAAAATAGAGGAAAATTATTAGATATTGACTAATAAACAGATCACTATCTGGCAGAACGTGGGAGCTACACGTGTCAAGGATAACATTTAAAATAAAATGTTGCTACTTTCCTTGCGAATTCCCTCAGTCGTAGACAATTGCTACGTCATGCTACGACGCTGGCGTACTACGTAATGTTGTAGCAGTATACTAGATAAAGATCTACGATAGAGCATTTTTGTGTAGTAACGTTCTGACATGGTTTACATTTGAGGTTATAATTATGCCATTATTGATGAATTACTGAGTGAATTATACATCATCTGAATTATATATGTTCAGCGGTACAAATCTCAGTTATTTACCTAAAGATAAAAAGTACTACATGATAGAACGTTTTAATATCGATTAGCGTTTGTCCGCTCCGCTGTATAATGACCTATCAGCATTTTATTTACAACATGCCATGCCACAATAGAAAATTATAATTTAACGGCCGCCCATAATTACGGTTGAAGGGTTATTCAAATTATGTTCGTGAATGCTAGGAAATACGAAAGCAAAGATGTTCGATAATAATATGACGATAGTCACTTAAAATGATATCGTTGATGTTTCGCTTAACTGGGTAGACTAAGCTCAATACATGTATACTTAGATTGTTATCTATAATAGTATAGTATACTTTTATCAGTTTATCTATCTATACATTACATAAACATTAATGGAACGAAGTCATCTTTTCGTCATTTCTGTCTGTATAACTCAAAAACTGTCGAACGGATTTTTGTTCGCTTTATGACCAATAGATAGGGCGATTGCTTAGGAAGGTTGAGGCGTAGAAAGCATAGAATAATATATTTCTGTTTGCTCTAAGAGTTATCTAAAACAGTTTATCTATCAGCCCATTTCGATTTAAAACACTTCACCATAATCGATTTTGAGTTGGCATCAATAATATTATTTATAGTGTCAATAATTAATTAAAACATTCGCTACAAAACCAGATTCCAATAAGAGCAATACAATGTTAATGGAAGTAATAATAATACAAGCAACAAATCAGGAACACCCCCAACTGATTATAAAGAACAAAGCAATCCGATAATTTGATTGCGTACTTAAATGAAAATGTGATTTTATCATTTTATTGTGGCATAAAGTTATTTGAATAACGCTTTAATAGCCTGGTACGTTAAGTAATTGAAATACCGCGGAACGTGAAATACAGTTATTGTTATATATATATATATATATATATTAATAAATATGTATAAATATATTATATTAATTTGAAATTTATATGATTTATGATTCAATTGCCGACTCAGCCAATAAAAGTTCGTTTACCTTAGTCTTGAACGTATACTTAGACTTGGCCATCCTGATTTCAAGAGGGAGGGCATTCCAAAGAAGGATAGATTGGACAGTGAAAGAAGAGTGAAGAAAATTGGAGTTGTGAGTAGGGACTGTAAGAAGAAGGTTGTTAGCAGAACTGAGGTCTCGTTCATGGTTAGTGCACAAAAGTTGAAAGTATGGAATTAAATACTGCGGAGAGGTGGGGGACGTAAGAATAGTATAAAGGGTAGAGAGAGCACGTAATCTACGGCGGTGACGTATAGGAAGCTACTTTAGTTGGGAGCGATAAGTAGACACATGGTCATACTTGCGAAGATTGAAAATGAATCGAATGCAGTTATTTAGAAGACGGTCAAGTTTATTAAGGAGATCTGCATTCAGGTCAAAGTAACATACATCGCCATAGTCGATCAGTGGGAAAATTAAAGTTTGCACAAGCATTGTCTTGGTCTCGGACGCTAAAAAATTCCTTAGGCGGTAGAGGGCGCGAAGAGAACCGGTGACCTTCTGACTCACCTGAGTTATCTGAGCTTGCCAATTCAGCGCGTTATCTAAGTGTAGCCCGAGGTTTTTTACTGTAGGATACAGACTGATGGTGGTCCCATTAAATGTTATATCTGGCAGAGACGAGAAGTCAAGTCTATTTAAAATCCACTGACTACCCAAAATGATTGCCTGAGTCTTTCTAGGATTGACAGTTAGACCAAAGTTATTCGACCAGGTCAATATAGCTGCCAAATCATCATTGATCTTACTGATGGCCTCGGAAATGCAATCCACATTTACTTGTGAGTAAATCTGCAAGTCATCTGCGTACAGATGGTAGGCGCACTGAAGATTTTGAGTTAAGAGGTTTATAAATATAGAAAATAAAAGAGGTGAAAAAATGCCGCCTTAATTAACGCCAGAAGTAATGTCAACGCATCTTGACGAGGACTCGTCGATGCGAACGGACTGCTGGCTTCCTTCTCCCTCGTCCCACTCCTTATCCTATCACTTTTCCCAACCCCAAAGGGCAGCAACGCATATGTGACTCCTGTGGTGTTGCTTGTGTCCATGGACGGCGGTAATTGCTTACCATCAGGCGATCCGTCTGCTCGTTTGCTGCCTATTACTATAAAAAGAAAAAACAACTGTTTCTCCCCGATACTGTGGGAATTTTAGGAAGTCCCTTTTTAGTGAACTTGTACGGTCCTCAAGGAATATACGGGCAAATTTCTGCGCCCAATAGTTTTGGCTGTGACTCGTCTGTCAGTCAAAAAACGTTTTATTTATACAAAAAATTGTATTTATACATATTTCACCTATATTACATTTACATTATATTTATTGTGGTTATACAGGATGTGCACAGTTAAAAAACGTAACTACTCAGTTGCCTAACTTTGCAAGTATTTTTAAAGGTAAATAATATTTTTGTCCGACTCTTTTAAATAACATTAGAGGCACTCTATTCTGACGTGAGATGGTTGAAAATGTAGCCGCGATGTATTGAAAGTAAATTATATTTTTTTTACAAAACGGGTTCGGTGGTTGAAAAAGTAACGCAGGTATAATATTTTTGTAACTCTTCGTCTATATGTAGGTATGGCGCTGTATGCGTTGTCGTTTAGAACTGCGCCGGGTGCTGTGGGCTCGATCCCCACACACACTCAAACCCAGCATATAATTCCACCAAAAACAAAAAAAAATGACTATAATTTCCACTACAACACCCTATACGAAAATCAAATAACCAAGCTAATCAAATCCCATTAGAACCCACAAAGAAGTTTCAAACAGTACAAGGCACGTAGCAACTAAAAGCCAAACTATGTCGGCGTGGTGTCGGCTACCTGGCCGCCACAATTAATTATTCTGCTGAGACCTATTTCGGTAATGCAGTTTACTTGTTATATTACTGCTTCGTCTTGTCTGCCGGGAAATCTTTCACAGTGTTCAGGGAGTTACAATTGTTACGCGTAAATATCAACTTGGAAATTAACTTGAATTTCGTCGAGGTAAAATTGAGTTGGTGTTTCTTGATGTAGTTCTCGGTAATTTTTGAAAAGAAAAGTGGATAGGAAAGGGTTTGACATAGTAAATCTTTGATACACAGGTAAAGCTCTGAAACACGTCAATATACTTGTATACGCTAAATGGGACATGTCATACTTAATTATTTACGAATGAATTTGCCGTTACACTAAAGTTCTTGTCACACCAAGTTTTCCCTTTTTTTTAATTTCTGCTTTTTAAAGCTAAGTTCACTTAAATTATTTTCTTGAGAGATCAATCACAATAGGATTTTTTTGTTTTTAGCTTTGGTTTCGGTCTACTAAGCTGCTGTCCGAAACTAGTGTTGAGACTATTAAAATCGCAACTTGATGCTGTTTTCTTTGGAAAATGGTATTATGCAATGTACCTATAGTCTCTTATTCAGTTTGTTAGCTGAATTCTACAACAAGCGCTCCTATTGTTATTTTTTGATGTGTCAAACTTCGCTTAACAATATTTTTTACATCCCATCCAGATATAAAATACCACTGTCTACCTCTCCAGGGATACATATTCGTGTATGTTCTATGTAAGCTAATTTTACATTCAGAGAATGTTTCACAAGAACAAAGTGCACATTTGTCAACGATAAATGTACGGCGAGAACGCCACCCATCTGTCCGAAAGTTCTTCGGCTCTTGTTTGTGCAACATGGAAATATAAGTAGTAATAACAAAATGGAATAAGTTTAAGGTACGGTACACTCAAGGCCACTGCAGGTAACACACTGAGAATAAATTAAATATAGTGCACTTTACGAAGGTATCTAATGTTATCAAGTCAAAATAGCCATATATTTATTAAGTTTGCAAAGATAGTTTTACAGCATTAAGGGACTTTAGGTTTTATTTAAGCGTCCCTGAGAAATAAGACCTTGACACACAGACACACCACCAAATGGTCAATAAAGTGATCCCAAGAGGGAGCCGTTTTACCTTTTAATGTGACATAAAAATCAATAGAGCAATTCAGACCCGTCTTCACGTCTTCATCTTCGGTTCCTTGGACGGCCGCTAGCCGCTATTTGACAAAATCTAAATATTACAACCTACACAAAAAGCAAACAGACAATACAAACAAATCATAGCTGTCTCATTTTCTCTGCCCAATGAACTGCATAGCCCCGCTGACATTAGTATTTCTATCTCTTTTTGTATCACAGTCGCGTAGCAAGCAACACGCTGTAATGTTGCACGACATAAACGCTGTCGTTAATGACACCTCTGTTCATTGTTCACACAAAGGTGGATTCACTCGCCTCACCCGCTTTGGGCAGTTGTCCCACTCTCAGCGAGGAAGCGATTCACTATCGTCAATTTTGTACCCAAGGAGCAATTCTTATAAATTGCTCCTTGTTTGTCCTCCTGTTCAATAGATAAACATTCCGTAAACAAAAAAAAAAATTTAAAGAAAAACAAAAAACCCGACTGCATAAAAACTAAAAAGAAAGAAACAAGCCCTGTAGTTTAGAATTCTGTTAAGTAATATGCAGAACAGAATGACCCACAGTCGGGGCCCCTTGGGAAGATTTGAATGTGCCCCGACTGTGAGTCGTTCTGTTCTGCATATTACTTAACAGAATTCTAAACTACTGGGCTTGTTTCTTTCTTTTTAGTTTTTATGCAGTCGGGTTTTTTGTTTTTCTTTAAATTTTTTTTTTTATTTTATACTTTTTAGTTGCGATTCATTGACTTCGTTATAAGATGGTAAATTTTGCAATCAAGTCTTTGTATATCGTTTATACTTGAAATAAAAACTTAAATCAATAAGTAAGAAAATTAGCGAGATTTTTTTTTGTTAAACAACTTTACATCGTTATATCTCCTAAACTGTTATTTTAAATGAAAAATGGTAAAAAAAACCTAAACATGATTTTAAAATACCTATTCAACGACACCCCACATGACATAGTTCATCGACATTTTTTTTTTTCATTTTGACAATATGGCGTCTGGTTGACGCTGTGGTGAACTTTGATAACTGCCATGTCTTTAGTGACACTCGCAAGGTTAAGACGAATCGATTGACGTAAGAATCATCAAAATCGGCCTACGCATTTGGTCTCTGGAACGCCACATAGAAACAAACTTACTTACATACATACATACATACATACATACATAGACTGATAAACACATTACCCTCCTTTGCGTCGCGCAGTCGGGTAAAAAGGATACATATATTACTATTTAGTTAGGTTAATAATACTTGTTTGGCCGCTGTATATACTGTCGGCTCGCTTCGGTAGCTTGTCACTGAGTGACAAGAGCTACCAAAGATAATACCCGTTCAGCGCACTTGGGTAGCGCGTGCTACACAGAACTACCGTGACTGAGCCGCTTCGAGGATGTGGTACGAGTAACTGCCCATCACCCGAGTGTAATCACTGATATACGGCGACAAAACTACCGCACCAACAAAATTATCGCCATCTCTTTCTGAATTGCTGATCTTATTCGCTACTCGCTAATCGCCGGCGGTGGGACAACCGCCGTGCTCGCCTCGCCCTGTGACCTGCCTGCCGCCTCATTTTTATTGAACAAATGTTTTACAGCTGACGCTTATATTTCCTCGACAATTTTCTCAGTAAAATGTGCGTGTTCCCCATCAACGATCAATCTCTGTTATGTAATTCGGCCAAATGTGAACCCAATTTCGCTTCAGTTGTTTTGAATTAAGTGATAATGGGGTATGGATTAGGGTGCAGTTTATTATATAAGTGGGAAGTAGGGTATAGCATCGGAATAACAACTCTATAGCATCGGAGTTTCTGTATTAGAGCACATGAAACAATTTTTTTAATCAATATTGCAGTTTATTATATAACTGGGAAGTAGGGTAAGTATAGCATCGGAATAACAACTCTATAGCATCGGAGTTTCTGTATTAGAGCACAAAAAAAATGTTTTAATCAAAATGCCGCAATACGCCGTACAGTGTTATCAATTTATCTGTCCCAAAATAAATTTACATAGAGAATGACACATTTGAAAAATGGACATGGTTTATATTCGCCGACCGAAACCCCGAATTATCTTCGTATGACATGTTGAACATACATAGATAAGGCAGGTTAAATCACATTTATCATATAAAATTTAAATTAAAGCCATTCCCAAAGTACTAGGCATAAGTCTTGTCTCACGAGAGCTTTACATACTATTATACTACCAACGGACACCATGGACACTCAAACTGTCTTCAGATTCGTAGTAACAATTTGTAAATAACGCAAAGGGTTATCTCTTATGATGGAGATTGGACACAAACCCTCATCATATTATTCAGCAGAAAAGATGTTGAAGTTACTGTACCAATCTACTCTGATAATTGTCCGTGACTAGCCCTTAGATTTCGGCTGAAAAACAGCGCTGCGGTCATCCGTAGCACAGGCTAAGCTGAGACCTTTTGGACACACTGCACATTTTTTTGTATGTGTTTTTTTTTCTTTTTTGCATTTCCTTTTGGTCTTTACCGTCAAACTTTGTTGTGTTTTTATTGGTGTGCCTAATAAATGTTTTTTTTTCTTTCTTTCTTTCTTGTCAATGGGTTATTCCGATGTGTATGTTTCAGTTAAATACTAAAGAGTTTTATACTCTATACATACGACTTTAGAGCCACGAAAGTTCACAAAATCGTGCTTTAATAATAAGTGTAAAGCGGCCCATAAGACGGTTACAATACTAACTATGCATAGTTCTGGTCCTAAACAAATTCATAAGCTGTAAAATAAATATCGACTGGAAGTTAAAGCGAAAGCACGCTTGGCTTGTCCTAACTGACCTTTCTCGGAATGCGGCTAAATTAATTCTATGGTATTTGACTGGTTTTTTAATTTACAAAGAACAAACAATTACTCACGAATCACGATTCACTGAACATGTTCATTCGTTAGTCACGTTTCTATGACCTTTTAAGTGTACTTGATGAAAACTTAAAACCGCAGTAAGCGGTTACATAAAATAATCATAGTATTAGGAGCAGTTGGGTACTTGCTTACGCCCACTCGCCAAGACCTTTGAATATTCAATATGAACACAAGCATAGCTTCAGTACCTACCTATGCAAATTAATGCTTCTAACTTTGCACGCGACCGTCGGCCGATATGACGACTTGGTCCCAATTTTTACTCGAACTTGTTGCGTTTCGAGAACGAACTTGAATTCCTAATTGGAGCTGAGAGTAAAACAATACTATCTCGTCGGATTTGTAACGCAAGCATAACTGCGGGCGACGGTGTCAAGCTTGGGACAAAGTGATATTAGATTATATTTCCCGGAACTATTCTGCCCTCGTGCTATCCACAAAGTGCCTGGAATTGTAAAATGTTTTCAAGTCCATTTTATTGTGACATTTCGTGAATCGTGGAACGTAAAAATTATTGGTAAAATGTGAGCGGAAATCAGGTTTCATTAGCAATTAGTTTAGGAGTAACAAAAGACAGCAATAACATATAATCGGATTTTCACCAGTTACCTACAGCTCTCTCTCTGAGTAACAATATTTACGTAAATTTACGTAGGTACGCATGAAGTATAATTATGACATAAAAACAAAAGTAACAATAAACGCAATGAAATGGTGAATGAGCTTTTATTTTTTAAAGAGATAGTAACTTCGTACGCAACTTCCCGAGCCAGAAATAAAAGTTATAACCCTCCTGCTTTTAGAAATAAAAACACAATAAAATGAGCTGTCTACTTTTTAATTCTGGCAACAAAAAAGTCAAGCCGTTATCATGTTTTTATGAGCATACTGAGTGGAAATCTCACAACATCCCTTATGTAATATGAATTAACATATACGAAGCGGATGTTTTTTGGCCCTTGGTCTGCCGGCCCGAGGTCTCAAAGCTTCATCACTTATTCAGGCCACCGACAGATTTCCTCTTAACTTATTCCATCCACTGACGTTTTTTTACAAACCGCCAACATTGAATTACAAATCATCGGCCCTAAAAAGTTTAATCTTATGACCCAGTTTACAAAGTTACTCATAATGTTTTTTATCAAGTCTGTTTATCTTATCGATGCCATTAAGATTAATCTGTAAGAGTCTCCGATGTGGATCGATAAAGTTTTAATGCAAATGTTTGCTTTGTTTTGTTATCTCAGCTTAGTTCTTTAAAAACGGTATGCTTGACTCTGAGGTAAAGCTCATAGTCTATTTATAATATTGCAGATTTATCAACTGTTTGAGTTATTGAAGATCACGAACAGAAGTCGTTTACACTGCAGTAACTGATGGTGGTACCATGACAGCATTAAATACCAACAAAATGCATATCTGAACAATACTTGACCTTCTAGACTTTTATTAGGTACTTTCTATTCTATAGACCCTATAACATCTTAAAAGTTTTCTAAATTACACTTATTTAATGGTTTTGTCCTTGAAATAGAAAAAGCTACGTTTAAACTTTCGCAACTTGTACACATAGTAATATTTATGAATTATTTGACAATATAGGTAGAATAGCTTATATTTCCCTCGAGGCTTCGGCATGGCCGTGACCACGGCTGATTTATTTTGTATCTTACCTATATTTTAAAATAATTATGAGACTTAAACCCATATTATAAATATTACAAAGCTTCTTTTAGTTTACCAAAATGAACAAAATACTTGAAAATAGGGATAGCATGCCGCTTAAATTAAGCTCTTTTGTTGTATAAGGCATGAGTCATGGTAGTTATTTTACATTTCTGCTATATCATCAGCCTTTTGCGGCTTGACCCGTATAGGGCGTCAATACATAACCATATATGTTAGGTATGAAATATATTGATATAGTTTATATATTATTTACTAGGCAATAGGCTCGCCACCTATTACGTGGGATCAAAACACTGGCGAAATGAGGGCGTTTAATATGCCTCTGCTTACCCCTTCTTCGGGAAAGTAGGCGTGAGTCTTTGTATGTATGTATATATTATTTACTAAGAATGCTATATATTTTATTGTTCTTTATCCAATTTCTTTGTCATATTATATATATATATAGTTTTTAGTCAGTCGTGTGGTTGACGGCATAGAATACAAGTGTCACCACCCCCTATCTTCCCGTGGGTGTCGTAAGAGGCGACTAAGGGATAACACGATGCAAATACCATCTTTGCGTAGAGACGGCAAACTCGACATCAAACCCTATACGACTGCCTCGTTGGTCTCGCGGCATAAATGTGCGCGTGGGATCGGGAGGACCCGGGTTCGATTCCTGGGTCGGGCAGTGTTTCTGGGTTTTACTGTCACGAAATTCTCAGTATCAGCACGGACATATATATATATATATATATATATATATATATATATATATATATATATATATATGTGTGTGTGTGTGTGTGTGTGTGTGTGTGTGTGTGTATGTGTGTGTGCGTGTGTGTATGTGTGTGTGTGTGTGTGTGTGTGTGTGTGTGTGTGTGTGTGTGTGTGTGTGTGTGTGTGAGTGTGTGTGTGTGTGTATTATTTAGGTGTATTAATTTATTTACTCGGCCTGCGAGAATACCAGCGTCGTAGTTTATACTGCAACAATAGCTGACGCAGCGCCTTATTTGTCCTCCACGTAACGCCACCATTAATAAAGTACCTACTTATATCTTTAGTGTACCTGTACTTTAAGTTTATTTGTTTGTTAAGTTTGTTTTTAAGTGTTTCTTAAGTGAAAATGTTTTATTTGCACCTCCACACAAGGAGGTGCAAATAAAACATTTTCATTTTCATATAATGCAACGTTCTAATTATTTATAATAATAATAATAATAAATCCTTTTATTTCGCGTGGCATAGACGCATAGATAAATACCTTACAGTCTAACATACATACAGTGGTTGTTAGTATAAATATACTTATAAACTATGTTAGTATTGCTTCACTTGCACGTTGTTGTTGTGCGTTCGTGTGGCACTTGTCCGCGGAAGCGACGGAACACCACACCCTTCGGCCAAAAGTCCTCCTTCATAATAACATGCAGATAGCACGTCGGGACCCGCACCACAAACGCCTTAAAGTTGACGTTGCGTCGTGACTCCAACAGCTGCACTCTCGGCATGTACTTCGACTTCTGGCGCACGTACTCCGCGATGTCCTCCGCCTTAGTGGTGTAGTGCAGGCGAGAGACATAGACGGGTGTGTTCGGTGCGGCAGCGCGTAGATTTGCACCAGACTCCACAGGAGCCGTACCGCAGCAGTTCTTGTTGGTTTTCTGACGACGCTTCCTCCTCTGCACCGTCATAAAACCATCATCTGCCTCCTCGTCGCGGTTCCTTGCCGTCTCCGGCATGGACTTCAGCGTGGAAGCAACGGGGGTGCTCGCAGTTACCTGCTGAGCCTCTATTCGCTTAGGTCGCTCGGCGATACACGGAGGCGCCGCGGGGTCGGGGGCAGGGCTGCGGGGCGCTTGTGTAGCGCACTCAGCAGTCACAACATTCCGCGGCGACAAAACTGCTGACGCGAAACTTGCGACCGATGTGTCGACGCATGCACCTCGGCGCGTGTTGACGTTACTACGCGCCGGTGACCCAGTTAAATTGACAACCTTGTGTAGGTCGTCAACCTCCGTGCGCAAGAGTGCAACGGTGTCTTGGGATGCCTGTAGCTTCTTATGTACATCCGCTAAACTTGCCTTCAGAAACACAATGTCCTTCAGAAGGCTTGTGACATCGACGTGGTCGAAAGTGACGGGAGGCAACTTGTTCAAGTCCCTCGCCACAAACGTCGGCACGTCGTCAGGATCGGTCTCCTTCAGCAGCGTGATAATATCCTGCAAACTTTTCTTTGTCCCGTCACGTCTGCGGGACACCATCTGGTCGCATTTGTTTAGCGACCTGTACAGAAGCAGCTTGGCAGCCGCTATGTCCTCCTCGCTGAAGTTACTGGAACAGATCTGGATAGCCGATACCTCGTCCATGACATCCAGCTTCTGCTGCAGGAACGCCAGCAGCTCGTTCGCCACAAGTTTGTCACTCATGGTGATAAAAAATTGCGAGCGTCGGCTTGCGCCGCGCTAAACATTAAAATTAAATATATATGCACGTTACACGTCCGCCTTAGAGCGCGGTCGGCGAAACTTATTGTGTTTATGAACGTGTTTACACGATATTCATGTTGTCGAAAAATATAGCAGTTAAAACTGTTTGTACTTATAACAACTTAAATTTTAGATGTAAATAGAGAATATAACGATAGTGAGTGACTAACAGCCGCAAAATGCTTCGGTTTCATAGCCAACAGGGTGCGCACCACAGATTTTACAAAGAAACGATATTCAATTCCTTATCCTGCTTACCAAACGCTGACGGAACACATCGTGAGGATACTTGCATATTTGTGAGTTCTTCATAGTGTTTTCGAAATACACCGGAAGGCCAATTCTCGTATTTTATATGACATTGAAATTATATATTGAACGAAATGAGATTAGATTTTGAATTGACTGAGAATCGGTATTCTGCTAAATAATGTCATTAGCGTCTAATTTGACTTCTATAGTTCGACGTTGACACATTCGATCTAGTCACGATAACATTCAAATATCAGTTAATTTAGGAGAATACAATTTTTGAAAGAGTATGACACTGACATTAGATCGAAACTGCATTTTTAACAAATATAATTAGGAGAATTGGGCCTTTGAGGTCTGCCAACCCTCACTTAGCCAACCTGGTGAACTGTGGCTTTAGCTAGTGCTAAGATCTCCGTGCCTAGCAGTGGTACAGCTTATATATAGTATCGATGATGGTGATAATGACCGATATAAGATGATAATGTTTTGTTATATAGCATATGCTATGCCCAAGATGTTCCTCCGGGTACGTACCTACTTGTACATGGACAATATCTCTTCTCTCTCTCCTCCTAGCGTTATCAATCTTGTCTTTATTAGCCTGGCTCTATTGTCTGCTATATGATGAAATTTAAATTTAATTAATTAAAACTTTGAGGACAGGTATAACATCGGTGATATATGATGAATTAACGAACTATTTATGCGATTGCTCAATTTAAATTTTTACGTGTTCAAGAAAATGTTTTTGCCGTATACAGGTTGTCTCACGGCAGAGTTAGGATTTTGAAATGAAATAAAAGTCAATTGACATATTTTTGTGAAAACATTTTTAGTGAAAATCTTCTTTCTTGAAATCTTTTTTCTTCTTTTTTCTTGAAATGGAAGACATCTTCCAGATGTCTTCCTTTTCGTAGCACGCACGCACGGAACCGAGTCATCGCATTTTGCATAACGCGCCTAAGCGTAGCCGGCTCGATGTCGCGTATTTCTTGTTGGATATTCTATTTTATCTCAGCGATATTCCTCGGATTATTGACGTAAATTTTGCTCTTAAGGTATAGGAAGTAGTCCATAAGGGTCAAATTTGGTGATCGCGGAGGCCATGCAATATCACCAAAGCGGGATATCAATTTGTGAGGAAATAACTCACGAAGTTGGTCCACAGTGGCTCTTGCAGTGTGGCAAGTGGCTTCATCCTACTGAAATCATGTTCTTGAAAAAAAATGAATGAAAATGAAAAAGTGTTTATTCAGTAATTTAAATTAATAAGATTACATTAATTCATTACTTCTGCCAAACTGCAAGGCAGTTTGTTGGCAGTCGTAGCTCCCACGTTATTAAATTATTTATATTGATTATATTATATAATGTTATTATACACTTACTCATTAAAATATTATATAACACTTACTCATTAAAAAGTTAAAAATAATAATGACATTGTTCTATCTTTTGGATTATAAGAGAGAGAGACATACATACATATTATGGTACATTTATGATACAACTACAATAGTGATATAATTCATAAGTTCACAATAACATAAATCACATATTTCATAAATTTGACTGAACATAATATCACAGAATAAACATTACAATTTATTACAATACTTTAGGTATGTACTTGGTCTATCATGTTGTCACTGATTATGTTTAAAATAAATTTTGTTGTTTTATGCTTAAACGACCATTTTGACATACAAGCACTTTCGGAGTCTATATGTAGGCTGTTGAATATAGTTGGAACTAAATATTTGTTACATCTCTGTCCATAATAATTATTACAAGTGGGCACCTCATATTTATTTATTTATTTATTTTTAACTTCCTGCAAAATACATTGCACAAGGCGGACTTAATGCCTATAGGCATTATCTCCCAGTCAACCTTTGGGTGATGCAGAGATGGTCATGGCAGGTGTGTACATACGCAAAGAGAGTAAAATAAAATAGAATACACTATATAATACATACTATAAATACATACAAGATCCATACATACGCATAAATATATACATAAATGTATACATATATAAATACATACATATGTATATATACATAAATACATATAAATATATAAGTGTATACAGATAAAAATAAATATTTAAATAGATAGACTACTAACGGTAGTCATACCATACTACATACTACTCATACGTCTTACAGTGTTTTGCACATCGGGGCCTTAGGTTTACAGTCGGTATTTTATACTCTGGTTGACAGTAATGATCTAATGCTACTAATAGTGCTACCTTCTCATGCACTGGCAGTATTTTACACTCGACAAACAATTCTTCGTAGTTGGTTGCTTTGCATCGTATTTTGGTTTTATAGTCAACTAGTTTTTTCATAAATCGAATTTGTAAGCCTTTAATCTTGTCCAAGTATGTTTTAAACGTGCGTCCGTAACATGCCAGTCCATAGGAAAGCAGCGAATCTACCAGCGCATGGTATACAACAAACAAAGTAGCCCTGTCCAGTGCGACACTTAGGTGGTGGAATTTTACAAGTACAGACCGTAGTTTATCACAAAGTTTTATAATGTGTGTTTTCCAGGTGAAATTAGTCTCTATTACCAGGCCTAAGTACTTGTACTCCCCCACCACCTTAGCTGCACACTCACACCGTGACACTCTGCCGTCGTGCTCGCTATGTAGACATTCATAACTGTGTCCTATAATGCGCGGCGAGCGCCCAATACATTTGTGATAGGGTGAGTGTATATGCATACACTTTGTTTTGTTTATGTTTATAACTATTCCGTTATCATGCGCCCACTTTATAATATTTGTTAAGTCGGTTTGAATTCTATTTTCTGTTATATTTAGATCGTTATCAGCGTACACTAGACATGTGTCGTCTGCATACATATATATATGGCAGTTATGCACCACATTGCACATGCTGTTGACATGCATAATAAATCCTACTGGACCATATACCGATCCGGTGTGCACGCCACAGGTGATATTTTTGGCTTCCCCAACTACTCCATCGACTACAGTTCTCAGCGTCCGGCCTGTGAGGTACGCGTGGAGCCATGTATTAAGTGGCCCCGCGACCCCACACTCCTGCATGGCTTGAAGCAGCTGGTGGTGTTCCAAAGTATCAAACGCTTTTTTGAAATCAATGTAGACCACCACCACCTGCTTCCGCTGATCTAGGTACTCATTAATGTCATTAGAGAACTGCGCCAGGGCCGTAGCAGTGCTCCTACCTCGCCTAAAGCCATGTTGTGCATTTGTTAAGATATTATTTTTCTCCAAAAACGTACTTATTTGGCCGACTATATACCTTTCTACAATTTTATTTATTGCTGAAAGTATAGCTATCGGCCTGTAGTTCGAATAATCTGTGTGTGCACCTTGCTTAAAAATAGGCCTTATCAATGCAGTTTTTAATTGTTCCGGATATTGTCCTTTTTCTACACACAAATTGATAAACAAGGCTAATACAGGACTTAATTGAGACTTAAGATGCTTTATTTCCTTCACCCTTATATTATCCGCACCTGCAGATTTGTCACAGCTTAGAGAATCGATGATTTTATAAATATCTTCTGGACAAGCCTTTTGAAATCTTATTGACACTGGGCTATTGTTCACATAACTAGATCTATCCAAAAATTTATGACGACATACATGTTTTATCTCAGACATTTCTTGAGTGAAAGTAGTTGAGAATTTATTACATATGTTAAGTTTGCTGTCTGTTCTACCTAAGTGCTTCATAATAATGTTATCTAAGCTACTTTTTCCCCTCCCTACCCACGAGTTTATTTTGCCCCAAATCTTTCTAACATTCTTGTTACATTGTTTTATTTCCTCCTGCCGATACTTATTTTTAGCCTTGTATATACATTTATTAGTTCTATTTCTATATTTATTGTATTGTAATCTTAACGTCATGTCTTTCGGATTGGATTTCCATTTTTGAAAAAGTTTATCCCTATTATAAATCATTTTTCTAATTGATTCAGTGACCCATGGCTTATTTTTTCTACTTTTACGTAAAGTTATTTGTATTTTCGACTTGTTATAAACATCACAAAAAATTGAGTAAAGGGCATTATATAAATCAATAGGGCACTTACAGTTCAGAAGGTCCGTCCATGCAATATTTTCCAATAATCCAATAACCTTTTTGTCACTTAAAATTGTACGTTGAGGTTGTTTGTTACTTACAGAATTGACGGTACTAATATCAAGACACACTCCGATCATATAATGATCTGATATCTTACACTGCAGAACATACGATGACACACTGCACCGAGTTCGAACCCACACATGGTCAATACACGATCGCGTCACTGTGCCGGCGTATATCTCCTCCCGCGTTACGTCACGGAAGGCGCATTCCATTCCTATCTCACACATGTTGTTTTCTAAGTTGCTGATAACACTGCCGGAACCGGTTTTACACCTAAGATCCACGTTCGTGTCACCAATCAGTAGTAATTCACATCCTGCTGGGATCTCAGATAGCATATTATGTACTTCTTCAACGAATCCTTGTTTATTTGTTTTTGGGGGGCGGTATATGACAAAGATATGTATTGTTTTTCTTCCGTCTTGGAAAAGCTGTCCATGGATCAGTTCACAATAGTTAGTATTTCGTATTTTTGCTGCAAAGTTTAATTTGTTATTCACATATAGCAATATCCCCCCGCCTCTTCTATTTTCCCTCGTATTTATGTATGTGTCATATCCCTCTATGTTATATAACGGTAGTTCTTGCTGTTTGATGTTTATTTCACTTAGTGCAATTAGGTCCAAATGCTCCTTGCAGTTGTTAATTAAAACTTGTAATTGATTAAAATTCTTTCTCAGTGACCTTATGTTTAGGTGTATAATATTCAAGTTTTTTCCACATTGTAATATCTCCTCCTGCCAGCTATCTATAGATGTAAAGTTATTGTATTTGATATTATTATTTATATGCAATACGTGATCATCGAATTTTGGTGTACTTAATTATTTAACTGAGTATCCCAGCTACACACGGATCGATCTTATTTTTGCATCATTTGGATCGTCTTTTTTTATTAGCACTTTACCGTTTTGTACCCATATATATCTATAGGTAGGTTTTAGCTCATTTTTCGCCGTCCAGAGGATATTTCGCATGTACTTCGTAAGATCCTCATTTACATAAATCCTTTGTTTGTTTCCGTTTGCCAAAACATCATCATTGGTTAATTGATGGGATTTTCGTGTCGCTAACCACTGGTCGCGCGCGGCACGTGTAGATAGCGTGACAATAACTGGCCGCGGTTTTTGTTTGCCAGCGGAGTCGCCGCGCACCGAGCCGGTATTGCGCGCAGCACGGCGTTTATTTTCTTCACCTACCCTTCTAATTTCATGTATGTAACCAGCGTCAACGCCCAGTTTGCCAGCTACAACTTTGACTGTTGAATCTAAATTTTCATTCGATATTTCTTCCAATCCAAATATTTCTACATTTTTTCCTTTTTCATGCATCTCCAAGTAGGCTATCCTTTCTTCCAAGGACTTGTTGACCGTTTCTAAATGCAAGTTTTTATGCTCCAATGCTTTAATTTTTCTGTCTGTTTTTTCTTTCTCATCTATCAATTCTTGGTACTTTTCCGCATAGAAACTTATATCTAAAGACATAGATTCTAATGTTTTTTTGCATGGTGAAAACGATTGCCAGTTTTTCATTAACTTCGGCCAGTAGTTTTTCCGGGCTTGTTTTCGTTAGATCAACGTCTATAGAAGGTCGACCAGCTTGCGTGATTTGACACTCATCACATAGGCCGGTATCCGTAAATGCCTTGATTTTAACGCCACATTTTTTGTGATATACACCCTCACAGTCACCCTTACACTTCATTATGCTATCCCCTTTCACTCGCGCTAGCGATATATTGCATAATTTGCACTGCACCATCGCAATTTGTTATTATGTCGAATGATTCCCGTAAACACACAATCACGAATAGCGCAACAACAGACGTCACGTTCGCACGGTGAGAGCACACGCGCGGACGAGGAGCTGTAGGCTGGATGCTCTTGAAGTTGGGGTATAAAATAATTCAATATAATTTGCCGATACGCCTTGCCAGAAACACTTATCGCAGCACCTGTCGCATTTTCAAAAAAAAATACTGTCCGATTATTCCATGGACTCAAAGAGCACACCACACTGTCGTTTTGGGCTATGCAGCGGGTCTTTGATGTTTTTGTCTGGGATTGACAACTGACCAAAAGCGACAATTTTGTTCATTTTAATATTAACCTTTGCGGCGCCCCGCTAAGGTTAAGAATTAACTTTTAAATTAGATAAAAATAAAAAAACTTAGAAATGACAGATTCGAATAAGTTTTGTACGTGTGTACAAATTTACATACATCATCATCATCCTCTTAGAGTTATCCCAGTTTCAATCTGGGGTCCGCTTCCTAGTCTAACCGGATTTGGCTGAATATTAGCTTTTCCACAGAGCGACTGCCTGCCTGACCTCTGCAACCCGAAGGGATAGTAATATTCCATGGTTTAGACTAGTGTCAGTTTATTTAGAAGGTACTGACGCCCTGTAACGACTGTCAAAGATCTTCATGACAACCGGGACCGACGGCTTAACGTGCTCTCCGAGGCACGGGACAAGCGATAATTAGTAATTCCGTACGCACATAACTCCGAAAAGTCATTGGTGCGCGCCGTGGATTCAAACCCGATACCCTCTGCATGGCAGTCTGTTGGTATCTCCACTAGGCTATCGCTGCCTACAAATTTACATACAACATTCCAGTATAAATTACAATATTATCCGTCGATATTTTTACTCAGGCATTGTTTGGATTTGATTCAGCCGCCAGACATTTAACTACTTACTGCTAGTAATACTTACTTAGTAACTGAGATCGCATAAAATATATCTCGGTAGACGGTATAAGCTAACTATTGTAGACGTTTCGGCAAGGTTAAATACCTTGCCGAAACGTCTACAATAGTTAGCTTATAATCCATTTAATTCTCGCTTAGTACGCTTACGCAACGTTGCATGCCCGAATTCAATCTCTATAAGACAGTCGGCAATAAATCTCCGTAAATTTGTTGTTTTTGTGAACATTCGAGACTCCAGCCGACGTTTATGATTGGTTTACGTTTTGATACACGACTTGTTTTTTAATATAGGTACCTGAATAGTTTCACCTGGTTTAGTTTTCGATAATGGTATTGTTTGCTAGTTCTGTGTTAAAACAAAACATCTAGTGGTTGTGGTTTCATTTTGTGCCAAGTGGTGCTAAAATCTACTGTGAGTGTTAGGTACTCTGTGTCTATGTGATTTACGGCTACACACACTGCGATGTGAAGCATACATTTAAAGTTTTACGCCAGTAACAAACTTGACGGACTGATTTTGGCAGTTAATTTACGACCTGCGTCACTTTTGTCCATCACATAGGTCATTAGGTTAGGTATACAGTAGGTATATAGCTTTCTACATCGGAATCTCTGCATCTAAATCACATTATTGGAAAACTTTATCGGTAACCTATTGCTTTGATTACGAAGATGTCTGTTTCAATCGTTTCTTTGTCATCAAGCATACAAAACAGTATTTTTGCCGAGACTAACGTTCAAATTCATTCGCAAAGCTTGCCACTCTTTCTCAAAGTCCACGATGGTCATCATCATCATCGCCCTCGCGCTACGAGTGTTCCATCCAAGATTTTTCGTCTTGGGGTCCAGGACCCGCTTAATCAATAACCGCTTCACCTCTAGCGCCAATTCGCTGAAATCGCCCGACCGCTCACGTTCTAAAAAAAATGTCGCGCCGCCGCTCGCCAGATGGGCGCGCTAACATAAACATTTATTGTTGATAAATCGGTAACATGAGTAAGTTTAAGTGATGTTTTTGTTCAACCTTATGAATGACTCGTTTAACGCCCGTATTCACAAACGTTACTATGAGGTCTCATAGTTTGAATGGTCGCACAGAGTACAAAAAACCTATTCAAAGACAATACTTGAGTGCCAGCGAGCACTATGCGTCCCTTAAAACGAACGCACAGCTAAGGTACCCCGCTAGCTATATTACGCAACGCATAGGGTCAATTTTGTGTTTGACTTACGTCAAAAACTTAGGTTATGTATTATTTGCGTAGTTTGGTGTACTTTGCTCGAGGTTATTTTCGCATCAGTTTACAATGGATTATAGTAGCGAAGAAGAATTTGATAATTATATCAACGAACATAGAATAACTACTAGGAGAGTTGTAAGGGATTTCCGAAATCCTTTTGATTATTATAGTTCGGAGGAATTTAGACGACGCTATAGGTTTTCCAAAGAAGTGATATTTTTTCTACTCTTACCACTAGTGAATGAAGACCTAGAAAAATTAACTGCGAGAGGACTTCCAGTACCAGCTAGTTACCAAGTTGTAGGTTTATCCATATTTATTATGTTCACAAATCCACAATTCAATACAAATATACCACGAAGTAAATCGGCACAGAGACGAAATAGTATTGTTTACAGCTTCTTTAGAGGTTATGCTATGACAAAATTGACAATTAAAATGAACATGAATGAACGTCAGTGAAGCGCAATGAACTACGCAACATACGCGAACCAATCAGAGAGCTCTATTTAACGCAGTGCGTTCTCATAGTTAAGGGTCGTTTGAGTATTGTTTATGAATTGAAAGGCTGGCCATATGCGACGCACTGAGAAATGTCTTACTTCGCATAGCGTTGCTACTTTACTTACACAAGTATCGTTTGTGAATACGGGTGTAAGTATCGTATGAATTCTTTGTTGACATTTAGTTTCTAATTTATTATACTTAGCAGCGAACATTGACTATCGTTGAAAAAAACACTTTATGTATTTTAAACAGGATTATTTTAAAAAGTAAATCGATGACATACATACTTTATGAGTTTTCACTGTAGAGGGGTTCTATCTACACATCATAGTATAAAAATATTTAATTACACGCATACGATTAACACGTAATCACGGAGCGCGCGAAAACAAAGAGTGGCATTTGACATTATTATTTCGTTCCGGGTTAACGATTCTAAGACTCGCTTCGTATTTTTAGCATGAAGAAATGTTCCATGATTTGAATAGAACAGAGACTAAGGATTTAAAACATTACGTATTAGAAAGAAACAGTAAATTCAGACCGAGAGCGCTGTAACCAAAAAGGGAAAATAGTCACTTGTTTGCGGTCTACGGAATTTCGAAAATGGGATAATATTCACTTGTGCGCGGTCAATAGACACTTGTGCGCGGACTACGGAATTTCGAAAATGGGATAATATTCACTTGTGCGCGGTCAATAGACACTTGTGCGCGGACTACGGAATTTCGAAAATGGGATAATATTCACTTGTGCGCGGTCAATAGACACTTGTGCGCGGACTACGGAATTTCGAAAATGGGATAATATTCACTTGTGCGCGGACTACGGAATTTCGAAAATGGGATAATATTCACTTGTGCGCGGTCAAGCGGTCTATTCAGATTTGAAAGAAAATTATTTTTAAATGAAGCTGTAAACGCCACTCACGCTACGTTTATATATCAGTAACAGCATTCGTCTGACAGCAAGAAGATGAATCAGCTATAGTAAAAAATCTCTTGGTTGGAGAGCATTTTGAGTTTTTAAAGAAGAAGCGCTTTACAAAGTAACCGTAGTTAAATGAAATGAACCTCATCTCCTTAATGGTTCCGCTCAACGAAGTAATCACGATTTATTTCTAGATTCTGTCGCCTGTCTCGTTGATTTAGACGTTGAATTTACTTGGTTATTCGTTGTGACGGTTTTCCTTCATTGAAAAAGAGTTGATGATAACTGTCCATTGGTTAATATTCGTTGCTGTCGTTACAGAAACTCCAAGTTTAGTGATCAATGCCAGTTTGGACGAACAGCTTTCTTGCCTATTTTAAATTTACCTCTGGCTATATATTCAATAGTACTCACTTGTTACCTATGCTTTTAACTAAAGTTTCTATTTTACGGGTATTTCTCTTACTCTTGCTGTACGAAATAGCTGGTTTACAAGAATTTACCGGAACATATGTATATCCAACGTGGCATGTAAAAAGAAAAATCTATATAGGATTGGATTTTGATTTTCTGTTTCTGGAAAGCGAGAAAGGTTTGTTTGAACCGCAGCATTTGGCGTTCCAATGGGAGTCAGCCGTGACAATAGATAGATAGACGAAAGTCACCACCAGCGACCAAAAAGTGCTCGAATTAATTAAGCTGTAAAGAACGGAAGTTCAATAGTATCCCTATTAAAAGGTAGTATGCCTCAATTGAAACAGACTCCATAGCTGTATTGGACATTAATAAACGTAATGTTGTGAGTTTAAATTAGAGATAGCCAAGGGAAATCGCTCAAGTCAGCACGTGAAACCTTTAGCTGTTTCACTACCATAAAACCACTTCCTTTAAATTGCGTAGTTATCAGGTCAAATACTAACACTTTCGCGGTTGTAAATATATTGGTTTAGAAGGAACAATACAATTGAGTTACATAAATCTATACGACCTACGCTCGCAGGAATATCCACTGAAATATTATCTCACATGGCGTTCGGTACGTCAGAATATGCTCCAGTGGCGGTGTTGCTCAAATCGTCACAGATTTAATGTACCTATTCACATGTGGCCGAAAATTCACCCCAACATCTGAATATCAGTTTATAGTAGAACGGGCGCGCTTTGTATCAAAGTGGGCAAGATATTTACACAACCGCACCAAATATTTTCAAACACTTTACTTTAGTGCGCTCTGTTTTACCGCTGTTTACATTTAATGCTGTTTAAAATGGTATGTAATTGTATTTTCAAATTTCATTTGTTAGGCGTACCAAAGTTTGTGTTCACTAAAATTTATTTCTGATCAAATATAGCAATAATGTTTCAAAACAAGGCGAACACAGCATGCTAATATTTAAAACTAAGTATAAAAATTATATCTTCATATCCGAAAGATGTCCACTGCTGGACATAGGCCACCCCCCAGGCTCTCCATATAGATCGATCCTGAGCCGCCTGCATCCATCCCCCCCCCCGTGGGACCCACCTTGTCGTGGGGGGCAGGCTCAGTAGCCGTGGCTAGGACAACCACGTGCGTTTTTGCAAGACCAAGACCAAGAACAAGACCGCGTATTTTTAGCAAGACCAAGACCAAGACTGATCGTGCAAGACTTGAGCAAGAACAAGACTAAGCCTGCAAGACTCTTGCGTCTTGCAGCTAGGACTTAGCGCTATTTCACGGAGTAGTTAGGTGTAACAGTTCGGTGTATAGGTACGCTTAGGAATTCTATGAGACGCAAAAAACTGTATCAAAGAATATGAAAAACTGGACCTATGCGCATTACGACTAATAGGTACCATAAACATACCTACATAGCGAATAAAAAAATATCCATTAAAATCAAACTGAGTGCATGCATAGTTATGTTTTAACCATCGGCACTTTGATAATGCGGCATCAAAGGTTTTGTACTTACTTCTCAAAGAAATTTGCCGCTTTTCGGAAGTACATGGTTATGATACACGCGCCGGCGGCTTCTTTTGAAATCATATACAACATTCGTTGCCGCCGCGCCGAAATCACAACATTTGACACTATTTGATTGCCGCCACAGGGCGTAGGTAGACTCATGCAAAATAATTTCGAATTTTAAGAGTACCTACAGGTGTTCCAAAGAATAAATAAGTTTCAGAGTGCTTAGAATGAAAATGAATACATTATACTGATCACGCAAGCAGTATTATGATTAGGATAAAATGGTAAGGATAGGTAGTAGATGTCATAATAATTTATTCTAGTAAGTATACAGGGTGTCCGAGTTAGGCCCAACAATATTTAAAGGTGTTTATCTATATCAAGTTTGGAATCGTATGCGTAAATGTTAATAATGAAAGCGAAACTTTTTTTTCCATACAAAACTAAAAAAAATATTTTTTTGTGTTTTTTTCGACAACCCTAACAACTCTATAGTCGTGGTTGTGGCACGCACACACGTATACTATCACCCGTCATCCCCGCTCCTCCACGCCACCCGCGCCACGTTCAGCGCACGTGCACCTACTTAAAAAAAACTTTCTGTAAGTTATGCAATTAATCGCATGATGTAATAACTTGCATAGGTACACATTTTAACTAGTTTAATTATTATCATCATCCTAACCTTATCTGTGGTCTAATTAGTATCTAACTAAACCTAACTGGATAACCTACCTGCCTATGATTAGGTACAATTATTGATGAATTGGAAAATAAATTGCGATTATTTTAAATCGAAATGTAACAGGTGCCTAGATAGAACCTGACACATTACAAGTAATTCGCTTATCTTAATTCTAATCTAAAAATTTAATTATCTGAATTAAAATACAATACTAAATTTATTTACCTATCATATCACCAAATAATGTCAAGGTGCATTGCTTACCTTAGGGTACCTAAACCGAGGGAGTGAGAGTGATTAAAAAGCTCACAATGTTCCAATTCTAATACGTTTTTCTAAGATTTAAAAACTTTAATAAATAGTAATAGACTGATAGGTAATTGCAAGACTTGCAAGACTCTTGCTGCAAGACCAAGACCAAGACCAAGACTGGGAGCGCAATACCAAGACCAAGACCAAGACCAGGTGTATTGGCGCAAGACCAAGACCAAGACTGGCTAAGTCTCGTCTTGTTCTTGCGTTTGGGCAACACTACAAGAGATGCTGCCACAAATTCCATAAACTGACGTATAGCACCAGATACTTACGTTTTATTGCCTGAAACAGAGTTTTACGGCAGTAATTGCCAACGGTGACGAAAAGTCAGTGACTATTAACTTTTTAACTCACCTAAATGTGTATACTTAACTAGAGGATGCCAGCAGCTACGCCTGCATTTTTTTTAAATTTACCCGTTTTGGCCGATCCCGTGGGAATTTCGGGAAATCCCGTTTTAGTGCACCCCTACGGTCCCCAAGGAACATACATGCCAAATTTCAGCTTCCTGCGCGCAATATTTTCGGCTGTAGCGTGTCTGTCAGTCAGTCAGTAACGCAAGGATTTTATATTAATATATATAAATATATAATATATTATTTAGTGAAGCATCGAATTAAAATTCTCAGTAAATTCATCATACTCTTCCCGTTGATTATAATTCTTTCGTTAATTACAAATATAATAGAACACAATTATAAAGTCAAAGATCAGGTTAAAACTAGGAACTCCAATTGAAAGCTGTAGAGCTGGAGGCAGTAAGTTACTTATAACGTCTATGAGACAGGTAAAGTTGAGCTTTAGGTACTATGATGTAATGTACGTGTACATTTTTATTTACCACTTCCCCCGCGTGACATATGTACACCTAAACCTTTCGTAGGAATCACAGCATCTGTTGGTGAATCAAACAGTATAAATACCTTCGCTTATTTTTGAGTTTATTGCGTTTTTACGGATAGACAAGACGAAAACGGGACTTTATTTTTTATACGTAGCAGTTTGATCTCATGTTGCCACACACGCTCTCTATATTTGGGTAAAACATTGTAACTTTGTTCATACATTGGATATATAAGAACACCTGTCATTAATTTGCTCAAAGTAATGAACCGCTCAGCCGTAATGGTGTTGAAACCCTCGAATTTATTCTGTAAATCCCCTTTCTAATGAATTTGTATGACATGGAGTTGTCTAAGTACTTACACGGATTTGAATAATTGTTATTTGAAGATCATCTGTTTTAAGAAATTTTATTCTTCGAAACATACATACATAATATACACAAATTTTATTTTTCAAACATACAAACATAAACACTCACGATTTTTCTTGATGGGGAAGTCAGAGACAAAGGAACTTGCTTATTCGCCTCTTCCCTACATTCATTATTCTTTTCATACATGTTCGCCGGTTCCAGGTGCTTCGGAACGTTTCCTTTTTCAAAACTTCACGATTTTAGTCGACGAATGTTCTGCAAGATCTGCCGCAACCGACTTGACCACTCATATGATCTGTATGGTGCGTCAAATTTGTCACTCATATGTATATTTGACGCATCATACTTTCTTCAGCATTCCTTTTTCAATCGTTGTCACGACATCTTCTTTCAGGCGACAACGCTCTCATATTACTGCATTCGGAATTATTAACTAACGAAAGGCTACAAAGAAGCCATAAAATAATTAAATAATATTCAGTAAAGAAATTTTTTATCTATTTCATTTTATTCAAATAGCAGTTACAGGTACCGAAATAAGCATAGGTATCTAATAATATTCTACCCACTACACCATCTAACCTCAAACTAAGTAGAGCTTGTAATATGGATACTAGACAATATATAATTATACTTTTGGAACACATAAACTAAGGGCCGTCACCTCTACCAGTTCTTCCCATGCGTCCGAGAGCGATTGACGAGGAACTGGTTGGAGGTGGATCACTGTGTAGCCCAATTTCTTATAGGTCATGGCAACTTTAAGAGCAAGTTGTATTCATTTAAGCTAGTTTATTCACCGTTATGCTAATGTTCAACATCTGGCAACAATTATGAACAATCTGCTCATCACATTCTATGGGAGTGTAGTCTTTGGCAAATCGAACGTAAAATCATGCTTAACGAATTAGAGGTAACTTCTGGAGTAGTGTACTATACGGATCCTGTGGCAAGTAGGAGGAATTTCCGTGCGTTTAGGCGTTTCTGCCATACATATTACTGGAAACAGGTATAATTCACAATTTAGGCCCCTTAATGCTCATGTCCGCGGTGCTTATCTTTTCTCATCACTATATCTCTTCGTTGATTGTCTCCCGCTTTGTTAAGGAGGGAAGTGGATTATTCATTTTCCAACTCCTCCAATATACTTCTGATTAAGTTCGTTGCGGGTTCCAAGACAGTTTAACTTTCCCCGGGACTTCACGAGTGTCAAAACTCGTTGTCATAAATGGTCACTGCTGCTGAACCTGGCTACACAGGTGACACAGTAGTGGGAATGAGGGTGGGATTAGTCCCAAGTAAAATATATACTTTTGATTTTTGTAAATTTACATCTACATATTCTACATATACCCAGATCAAGACAAACATTCATGTTCACGCACACAAATGTTTGACTTGAGCCGGCATCGAACCCGCGACCTTGGACGTGGCAGTCTTTAACACTCTCGCTACGCCCGCCACCCGGTCGTCAAAAAATGTTTTATGTTACTCATAAAACTATATTTTCAAGACATAGGTATCTATTTACGGGTACATAATGTACTTACCACATTTTTACATAGGTATATAAGGAATTCGGGTCATTACTTTTGCGCCACCCAGTACCTAATACAAGTACATTGTTCATAGTATATTGACCGAATTATGTGTTCACTCACACCTTCAAACAACCCTTGTGGCAACTTTGGTCAACTAATTAGTGGAAACACAGGCTTTAGCTCCTCATAAACGAGAGAGGGGTGGCAATACTCCGATACACGTATGTACCTAGATTCCTTAGACTATTGTATTTTTTTACAAATTAGCCATTTGTTTGACGTTGAAGTCCGATATATGTCAAAAATAAAAAGAAAACGACTGCTTTTATATGACTACATTCCCTAAATTATTGTTTTCTTTTTTTCTTTCTATGAATTCCGATTAAGCCCATTGCAGTTGTTAGTAAAATAAGTAGCTGGATTTAGATGTGATATGTACTATTGCCTCTGTATGACAGTTCGCAACAAATTTCAAATGCGAGAACACAAAAGGTAGCCTAACCTACCTTTGTGATTGTAGATACGAGGACCTATGATCGATATACTTACTAAACTACAAATGCAGAAGCAACTTCGATGTCAAACAGTAGCTACAATCAGCTCATCCACCGAACTGCACTAGAATACTGAATACTTGAATACTAACAATCAGTGCACTTAAATAATAAGCTGGAGCTAGTCCTTGAATTATACGAGAGCGGGGCGATGCCTCAGATCGAACCTACCCCACTATCCTCCTATCTAACTTGTGCAGTCGGAGGACGGTTTGGATAAACCCCTAGTTGTATGAAGCATACATAAGAAAATAGAAAACTTGATTTTACCATAATTAGAGCAAAATAGCGGTTTATAAGAACGTTTGACTTTTGGAAAGTAAGATTACAGAAACCTTGCTTTTGTCAATGTCAAATCGACAAAATATTGTTTGTGCTTTATGCAGTAGCATCATATAAAAATAGATATTATTCGACTGAAAACGACCTCAAAAAGGTCATACCTTTGATCTTGTAAACAGCATATTTATTGACTTCGCCAAAAGTGAGAAATAACTAATGCTTGTCTAAATAATTTAATAAAAGTGTAATTATTTTTAATTTGATGTCTTCCAACAGACTGGATTGACCCAAAATCATCGAAAACTATCATCAATGTCTGCCTCTCTGAAATTATTGCGGTTGTACAATACACATAAACACGTAGTACATACAACACAATAGTATTGATTCGGACAGAGGGACATAATGCCATTACGCGAGTACTGCGATGCTTTAGTACTGAAGAATTGAATCAACCCTCGACACTGGGGCACGTAGACTGAGGGCACACACTAGGGGCTGAAGCACACACGATATTTATAGCGTCAGACGACTTTTATGACGTCATTGATCCTGCGGTGAACTAATACTCGGTCGCCAGACAAAAAAAAACCACGATAAACGGCGGTTGATCTTTTCTAGTTCTATGTTCAGTGACCCTTTACATATAGTATCCAATTAATGACTTTGAGTACCTACAATCAAATGAAATCAGTCGCCGTAAATGCGAATTTTACTGAGAAAGAACACACGATGAATATAAATACATCGTGTGTTCTTCTTTTTAGCAGTCGACTGAGAAAGCTATTTGCGGCCAAGTAGCTTTTCAGGAAGTTCGCGGAGCCGAATGCTCCGTGATATTTCACCTCAAGAAAATGTGTGTGAGATCAAGGTCTCAATTTTCCATAAAACGGCTAACCGCGGGTCGCCCATGTTAAAAGAGCCATGTGTTTTGTCGACGATACTTTAGAAAGATTACGACCTTTTTTCCTAGAAAATTCGCTTCTGATAAATATATGTATATTCGATTATCTTATGTCTTGACATTTCCAATAACTTAAGTGACATTTAATTTTATTTTTACATATTTTGTAATGCATTTATTTCTTCTTTTATGACATTTTCAAATTGACATTCAATTAATTTTTATTATTTTAATATTTTTGTTTATAACGTGTATTCAACCTTGTGGTAAAATTTAAGGAGCAAGTAGGTACAATGTGGGAATTAGTAAACTTTTCAACTAATAGTAGTGGCAACCTGTCTGGTGGCTTAGGCTGGCATGCTTATGCATACACCTACTGATGGCGTGGAGGCATAATTATTCAGAAGGCCAATTCTCGTATTTTTTATGACATTGAAATTATATTTTGAACGAAATGAGATTATATTTTGAAATGACTCAGAATCGGTATTCTGGTAACCTAATGTTGCATCACGCATTATCGTATAATTTGAAATAAACAGTTCGTCGTTGACACATATTTTGACACGTGTTTTAATTTACGATCTAGTTACAATTTCATTCAAATATCAGTTTATTTAGGAGAATATCATTTGTGACGTAAATATAACACTGACATTGTATCGAATCTGTATTTTGAACAAATTTATTTAGGAGAATTGGGCCCCAGGTCGTGCTGGCTCCCTCAATCAAGGTTGAGCCGCACGATAGCTGTTAAATGCGGGCCATCAGCGAGCTGAGTCAGTTATAAGCGTCAAAGGATATCCTGCATTGTACTCGCAACGAAACCTATTATGTCTAGACTTCTAAAAGAATATAATAAAGGAAGAGATGAAATATAATGCAATAACAAAAAAAGCAATAAAAATAAAATGTTACTCAAACTTTACGTCACTTGTATCGTGTCAGCTTTTACAAGCAGAACAAAATTAATATATCTTGAAATCACGCAACAATTTATTGTCTACTATTAAGATTGAATCAACAACACGCAACTCATGAACAGAAATGATAGCAAGTGTAGATAACTATGGGACCAGTGAATTGACATGTAGTTTCAAACTTACAATCATCACTAACATAATTATTGATATTGATAGATATTGATTTTAGTATTGTTAATGTGTCCGTTTGTTTGGCGCTTTCGACTAAACTAGTCAATCAATGGTGATGGAATTTTGTACACGTTTTCATAGGAAATCAAACAAGGTACTTTTCATTATGTAAGTAGTTTGTATTAATTATCGAAAGTTTAAAAATAACGTTTACACGAAGGTTTTTCCTTGTAACATTTATTAGAAATAGAATTATGCCCTCTACCGCTTATTAAAATAATAACTAAGAGTGCAACATATTTCTGAGAGTTGGCTATTTCTTGTAACACAGAGTAGAAACTACGAGTATAATTATTTCAGGAAAATTTGCAATACATTACAAACAAACTTAAAAATCAAACAAAACAAAATTAATAAGGGTTTATTTCGATGTCCCTGGGTTACCATCATCAGATTTTGACTTGGTGGCAAACAAAAAAAAACAATATTTTAAATCCGTTCACAAAGGTCGGAGATATCGAAGGATACATAGAAAAAGACAGTTGTAAAATTGAGAACGTGCTCCTTTTGGAAGTCGCCAAGAGTTATTGCACGCTTCTCAAACCGTGCTTGTTGTTTCCTAGGTTTTTGAAGAAGACGTCAAGGGATACGACTCAAGACAAATTTAAATGAGCTATGCATACCTTATACAAGTTGTTTAACCCTAGTGATGGTTCAAGGGTAATAACCTTTATAAAACTTGGAAACAAGCCATAAAACTTTGCGTCTTACACTGTAATGTTGGCACTTTAATAAAGTATGTAATTACGAGTATGTGTATCATGTCGGTATCTCGGCTGTAGCCACGTTAACGTGCTCACTTATGATGAGTTAGTGTAGTTATATATACGACCTGCAGTACAAAAAAATAAATGTATATTCTTTTCAGGGAGAATCATTATTTTTATTATAATTATACCTTCAAGCATCTGTCCCGTGCCAGGTTGAGCCAGTTCCTGTGGAAGTCATTTAGATCGTCACGCCATCATTTTCGAGAATCAATTTAGATTATTTTATATTCTTGTGTTTTTTCCTCTTGGTAATAGCTATTTCACTTTCTAATTTGCTAGAATTGTTTTCAACCCATGCTTCTGCCAGGCTTAGACATGGGCCAGTAGTTTAAAAAGTAGAATACAAATTGTGCCTTGACTACTTAGTTATGTTACACGATTGAGTTCACTATTTTGATTTGATTTCTCTGGTCTTCGTGTGTCTCTGTCCACTGCTAATAATCGTATCATAACTTAAAGAGCTCTAAACGCAAACCCTCAAATCACCACAGGAACTCAGCAGAGGGTTCCGATATAGCGTGATGTTATATAGCCTATAGCCTTTCTCGATAAATGAGCTATCTAACATTGAAAGATGTTTTCAAATCGGATCAGTAGTTCCTGAGATTAGCGCGTTCAACCAAACAAACAAACTCTTCAGCTTTATATTAAGTATAAGATGACGCACGTAGCTTCGTAGAATAATTAGTGGTACGCGCTGTGAAACTGACCCCGAGACTCTTTGCGTAACAGCCTATTGGCCTCGTCACTAGGCTATCACTACCTATAATCTGTCTTTCAATAAACTTGCAGCCAGTTGCAGTAACAATCTTTAAAGGGGTTTGGGTAATTTTGTATGAACCAGTGGCATGATTTTTTTTTGAGCGGCCACTTAAGTTATTGTTGCTAACGTATAGTGATATATATAATAATAATGACTCATAAAATAACTTTGCCCTAAGTAATATCGGAGCTGAAATATATGATATCGAAGTAGGAAGAATTTCAACATCATGTCGTCTAAATAAAGACGTAACCACGTATATGTATTGTGAAAAAATACAGCACGCATGGCACAATACATACATACATAAAGTTACGCATGTTATTGGAGGAGTATGTACGGCATTCATCATCATCATATCAGCCACACGACGTCCACTGCTGCTCCCCCAAGGTTCTCCAAACAGACCAGTCTTGAGCCGCCCGCATCCAACCGCCTCCCGCGATCTTGACGAGATCGTCGGTCCACCTTGCGGGGGGCCTACCTCTGCTGCGTCGTCCGGTACGTGGCCGCCACTCCAGAACCTTTCTGCCTCAACGGCCATCGGTTCTTCGAGCTATGTGCCCTGCCCACTGCCACTTCAGCTTGGCTATCCGGAGAGCTATCTCGGCGACTTTGGTTCTACTGCGGATCTCCTCATTTCTGATTCGATCTCGCCGTGAAACTCCAAGCATAGCTCTTACCATCGCCCTCTGAGTGACCTTGAGCCTTCTGATAAGGCCCATAGTGAGCGACCATGTTTCTGATCCGTAAGTCATCACTGGAAACACACACTGGTCAAAGTCTTGAGACACTGCGTGATATCGGACGAGAAGATATGTCGTAGCTTCCCAAACGCTGCCCAACCGAGTTGGATTCGACGATTGACCTCCTTCTCGAAGTTGGACCTACCTAATTAGACTACTGGTACCAGGTAGATATACTTGTCCACAAGTTCGACTGTAGAGTTCCCAACCTGAATAGGAGCAGTTACAACATGAACGTTCGACATGATTTTTCGTCTTGTCCATGTTCATCTTAAGACCTACTTGTTGGGAGACTCTACAGAGGCCATCGAGCATTGTGCCTAGGTCTTCCATGGTCCTGAGACCATGGAAGACCTAGGCACAATGCTCATGGCTGACCATGACTACGATATCGTCTGCAAATCCAAGGTGAGTAATGTACTCGCCGTTGATGTTGATATTTATGAAGGCTATAAGATTTTCTTTGAAAATAATAGTTACTGCTTTTTTGCAAGTAAACGTATGTGCCGTCTAGTATAATAATGGCTCTACGATCACCTATAGGGGCATCTGGATTTCCAAATAGAGCATTTGGAATGGATAGACATCGGGATATAACCTCTTCACGGGTCCGGGGTCATGTGGTTAAAACCCAAGTTCTGTGGCACGAATTCTCCGATTAAATCTTGTCTAACCAGTCGCATTGTCTTCAATTGTCTTCAATTTTTAGCAAATGGCAATTTGATTTTATAGATTATTTACTTTAAATATCTCGGCTTCGATGAACGTGGGAAAGTAACGTTCATAGAAATAAATTAACGACTTAATGTGTTTTTTTTAACAAAACACTTTTCATTAGTGGCCGCGCATTTAAAAAAACATGCCACTTTTACCCAAATCCCTTATAAGACGAGATTAAACGCTAATCGATGATTCTACGGAATTCAATAATAATAATAATATATTTTTATTGCCACAAAAGATACAATCTGGTAAGAACACAGCAATAGGTAACTTAATTAATTTGCATCCATATTTGTTGAACACTGGTACCCAAGGTAAGATTAAACTTGTGTTTTGGGTACCAGGGCCCTCACAATAGATTGTTACTACAATTTAAGTGTTGGTGTAGTGTGTCTTATACAATGAGCAACAAATAGTGAAAACAAATACATATGATTAATCTGATATACCTATAATAATAAAGGAAATATATTAAGTGTTAATTGTGTGATTGCTAGTATGACTATGTATGCTTATGTGAGTGTGCATATTTTTGTGTGTGTGTGTTTATGTGTGTGCGTATGTGTGTGTATGTGTGTGTGTGTGTGTGTGTGTGTGTGTGTGTATGTGTGTGTGTATGTGTGTGTATGTGTGTGTGTGTGTGTGTGCCAGTGAGTTGTAACAGCGAAAACAATCCTAAAAATATGGTTGTAAGTTTAAAATTTATATAATTAGGCATGTACACATTTACTGCTCGACGAATTCCGTACCTCTTTAAAGTGTAGAAATCCTTAGTAATTTTTCCGTTTCATCATAGTCTTTAGTCATAAGCCAGTTAGCAACTTTTTTCTTACATTGTGCTTTTGTGAGTGGATAAATACTACAATGACGATTTGCCATATTATAGAGGTGGCAAGCAATAATATTATAATGGCGAGCAGCTAAAGCGCTTTTGAAACCTCGAGATTGGCAAAGCCTAACTGCACGACGTTTCGTTGATATGTTTGGATCATACACAAGAGAGTTATGTTTTTTACATACTGTTTCAAGCACAAAGAGCTGCCTGACAGTAAGTAATTTGCATTCATGATAAAGTAAAGATGTGGGATATCTGAAGTCCTTAAAATACATTACTTTAAGTACTGCTCTTTGTGCTCGCTCCAGATGCAATAGATGTGTCTTTGTGACTCCGCCCCATACAGATATACAATATGTCAAAATTGACTGACATAAGGCATTGTACACCATTCTAAGGGTTTTATCATCGGCACAGTGTCGCAGCTTTTTGAAAATAAATAACAATTTGCGCACTCGAGTTGTAAGACTCATTACATTAGATTTCCATGTAACCTGATTATCAATATGTACTCCAAGGTATTTTATTTCGGTAGACCTACTTAGAGATGGGCAGTCACAGATAGTCGTTTGGGAGTCAGCTAAACAAGAATGGGCTTTTAGCGTGAAATTCTCTAGTGATGGTTGCGTTAGTGAGGTTTGGGAAAAGGTAAGATAGGTTGTTTTATTTAGGTTAAGGGTTAGTTGGTTGGTAGATAGCCACTGCATTACCTGGCCGAGGGCCTGTTCGGTGGTGGTAAATACTTCGGTCCAGTTTTTGCCACGGACTAGCAATGCAGTGTCGTCAGCATAAGCAAAAATGGAGCAGTTGGGAAGAGATAGGGAACATAAGGAATTTATGTATAAAATAAAAAGTGTAGGACCGAGGACGGAACCTTGTGGAACACCAAAAACAAGAGGAATATAATCACTAACAAGATCACCTATTTTAACGCATTGCGTCCTGCCACTTAAATAATCTGTGAAAATACGGAGAGCATAACCACGAATGCCCATCCTTTCCATTTTGAGCAAGAGACGTGGGATAGAGACAGTGTCAAACGCTTTGGTGAGATCCAGAAAAATAACTAAGCATTTCTTTCTAATGTCAAGGTTCTCAATGACTTGATTAATGAGTGAGGCCACAGCATCTTCTGTTGATTTACCGTGCCTAAACCCAAATTGATTTGGAGCCAGGATGTTATTTTTTGTCAAATAGGCCAAAAGGCGAGAGTTCAAAAGCTTTTCCAAAATTTTGGATAGAGCAGGCAGAACAGATATTGGCCTGTAATTATTGACACTGTCCCTGTCCCCACTCTTATATATAGGATGAACAATTGCTCTTTTAAACACTTTAGGAAAGATACCACGTTCCATTGAAATGTTGCAGATATAGGTTATAGCTGGTACTAAAGTGCTGGAACATATTTTTAATAAGTTAGTTGGTATAGCATCCCACCCGATAGCAGCATCTCCACGCAGCCCCCGAATTACTAATTCAACTTCCGACTCATCGGTTGGCAGGAGAACAAATGAATTTGCCACAGTATTATCGTCTGGTAGCCGTGTGTCCAAAGTACTGAACTTGCTTGCCAAATTACCACCAATGCTAGCGAAGTAGTCATTTACCATATTGACAGCTGTTAATTTATCCGTACTCAACTTTAAAAGTTCGTTTGGAGGATGTTTTTGGCAATCAGTTTGAGTGATACTTTTTATGGCTTTCCAAGTACTGCGCGGATTATTTTGGGCTTTGCGTAGTTGATAATTTTCATAACTGTGTTTTAAATTCTTAAGCAGCTTATTGCAAAAGTTGCGGTATCTAACATAGGTGATCTTAAAAGTGTAGTTTTCTGGCTCACTCTTAACTCGTCTACTCGTAGCGTCTCGGTTACGAACGCACCTCAGTAATCCACCTGTAATCCATGGTTTAATAATTCTTTGTTTACATGGAACATATACTGTCTTAGTGTGTCTATGGATAATTGATCCGATACTTGATATAAGCAATGTCGCCGCAACGTCAGGGTCTGATTAATTATATAATGATGAGAAGTCAATTTTTGAGACATCAGCATAAACCAAGGGATAGTCTACTTTCACTAGGCTAGTATTTCGCTTGAGTTGTTTTAACGAAGTTTCTAAGCTAAGAAGAACGGGAGCATGGTCCGTAATGCTAGTATCCAGTACTAATGTAGTTGATCTAAGTTCTGATTTCAAGAAAACATGATCCAAACAGCTATTATTACGCGTGGGCAGAGTATGGGTGGGCATTAGACCATGTAAGGCTGTAAGATTTAGAAACTCGTTCGCTTGATGATTTAATTGCGTTGAGATAATATTGATGTTTATATCACCAATTAGGACAATATTCTTAAAGTTAGATATCGAAGTGAGAGCATTGTCTTAACCATATAAGAAGTTATCTAAGTTTCGATTACATGGTGGGCGATACAACGCAACTATAGCCAGATTTAAGGGTACTATACTGCATGTTAAACAACTCGCATCCAATATGCGCGATTCTGTAACAGCATGTGATAATGTGGATTTCACTAGTATAATAACACCGTCATTATACTTTATTTACTCAGTGCGGTATTAATATTATACTCAGTGCGGTAGACCATATACTCATTTAGCGTTGGGAGGGTATCTGTTTTGCTTAACCAACATTCGGATAAGACTACTACGTCAGGCATAAAAGATAAGGTCCTCAGAGATATTCGAACTATAGATAGATCTGTAGATTTTTTGGATTTGTTTTTGACATAAGCTCCATACAAAATATGTCAAACATGATTCTCCAATCTCAAAATCCATGTATGGATCGAATATTGAAAATGGCCGATCATTGCACAAAAACAACTTCTTGTAAAATTTAATCCTTCAATAAATTTAACTCATGAAGAGTCAAAGCCTACATTAGAGTGCGTCATAACTGTCATAAGTTGCACAAGCCGCCATTAGCGTGAATTGACACGTGTTAAATGCGTGTGAATTTTAAATATAACAGTTATGAATTTTAAAATCTAATATGCGCTCAGTGCGGGATAAAGCCTTATTGTTGTTGAATATATCTCTGATCCTTAATATATTTTTGTACATTGAAGTGTTTGTTGCCAAACATAGCTTTATTCCATACCTATTATATTTCAATACATTCTAGTGTTTTACGGTATTGAAGTAGTTTACACTGAAAATAACTAAGTTATGTCTTAACTACCCCGATGAAGATCCTTCTCGTAGTGAAATTTCGCCAAGGTGAATTTATGACGGAGAAGAATTTCCTATGAAGTACATACAGAGTATCCAAAGAAGCAGTTCACTAAATACGAAACATTGTAGATACGGAATTCATTTCTCAAAGAAATTAATATGTTGATGGTCTGACACAAACAGGTCTTGGGTGATTATCAAATATGAACAAAACCAGTGTAGAGGTTTGTGCTAAGATTTCTTTAGCCCTTGCAAAATTAAGCTCAACATATGTATCATATTAAAATGTCGAATAGTGTAGATCTACCTCGAGTTGCAGAAAGCTTCTATGAAATGTATGGATTTCCACGTGTAGTAGGTGCTTTGGATTGTACTCATGTTAAAATATTATCAGCAGAGGATGTCATCTTTCCGAGCTATACCAGTGCAAAGGGATACTACTACATAAATGTAAAAAGAATTGTTTTTATTGTATCTATGACAACAAAACACATTACAAACCAAAGATATATGTAAATATATTTCTTTATCGTATGCAATTTAACCAATATATCTTGAATAGTGTAACAGCTACTTATTTTCTTCTCTCTTCTCTCATCTTGTGACTTCCACATAAATCAAATAACTGGCATTTTTCATATTTCATTTCTTAGGTAATACAAATATAATAGCAATAGCGTATGTACTCAAGTTATAGAAAATCGTCATTCATGAATGGTAGTGACTGCATTATATGGTCAATCATTATAATTTGCGCCAGGCTCCCTCTTTTTATTCAGTGTCTCAGACTTTTCAGCTCTATACGTAACAATTTCTGATTAAAATTGTAATAATGAGTTTACGCGAATGTTACACATTGAAATTAAACAACAGTTTACGGATTTTATCGCAATGTATTGGTTTCACTGAGTTTTTACATTTGAAACTAATGATCTAGAAACTACATTTTTAATTTATTACTAGCCAAACGTTTCGAATTCTTTATAGGATTCATGTTCACGGCAGACTGAGGTGATATTTGTTTTTTTCTTGAATGTATAAGTTATCTCAAAGTACCCGAACATTTTTCAACTACTGGTGTTACTATTTACGCAGAATGAGCTCACAGTGTCCTTAGGTCTTCTGTGACTTTGTCCTTCTTGGGTTTCATTAGCCTTATGACAGGGTCCCAAGCTGGAGGAACATTCCAACCATCTTCCCTATTGAAATTAGGGTGTTTTTTAATTTCAATAGCTTCTTGTATCATCCTTGGAAGAAAACGGTGTTCTTTTGCGAGTATATGTGGTTCATCAAGTCGCAGGTAGTGGTTGGGACCTTGTTCCACATGTTCACACACAGCAGACTTTGTTGAGCGTTTATGTTTTATGTCAGCTATATGTTCTTTGAGTCGAATGCCTATGCTTCTCTTGGTTTGTCCAATGTATGAGAGCCCACATTCACAGTCAATTTAGTAGACACCAGCCTCTTGCAAGGGTAACTGACACTTCACAGTTGGTAATAATTGACTGATCTTCGTTGGCGGCTTGTAGTAAGTTTTGATTGAAGCTCGCTTCAAGATGTAGCCAATTTTGTCAGTCACGCCCTTGATGTATGGGGGGACAGCAGGTTGTCTTTCTACTGTGGCTGGTTTTTCTTTCTTCTGGGATCTGTGACAGTGGCGCGGCGGTCGGAGCTTGTTGTCTTGCAGAACTTGCCTGACATGTTGAAGCTCAGCGTCCAGGTGTTTCTTGTCACAGATCCCGCGGGCTCTCTGAAACAGAGACATTCCTACGGTAGCTAACTGTTTAGGATGGTGGTAAGATTCACCGTTTAAATACCATTTTGTATGGGTCTTTTTCCTATACACAGTATGGCTTAATGAGCCTGAGCTAACGAAATATACAGATTGATAACTTCATTTGATTTTAAACAATGCATAGATGCAATAAACAACAGAGAGACATCAAAATATTACGCGTGTAAACGTAACAAAATTCAAAAATTTGAAAAATTACAACAAAAATCAAATGACCAGTACAACATGAAACAGAACGTTTTCGCACGGACCAATCACACGCCACCGTCATCCCATAGACAAACAGTTGTCAATCTGTCAAAACACACGTTAGCTCAAAATACCGAGAAAGTATAAACATGTACATTTTTGAAACCGTTTTGATAGTCTTGACCACAGATTTACTATATATGACATAGGTATGTATATTAAGGACTAGAGGACGCCAGCAGCTACGCCTGCATTTTAATTTACCCGTTTTGACCGATCCCGTGGGAATTTCGGGAAATCCCTTCTTTGTGCACCCCTACGGTCTCCATGGAATATACATGCCAAATTTCAGCTTCCTGCGCCCAATAGTTTTGGCTGTAGCGTGTCTGTCAGTCAGTCAGTTACGCAAGGATTTTATATATTAAGATTGAACATCCTTGATATAATATGTAATCATTACGTTCTGTTTATTGAACATTATTGTGCTTATAACTAAACGGTAATGTTCACTCTTTTCGTTCACTTGTCAGCATTAGTAAAAAGATGTTTAACTGAGAGTCAAATTTGTTTCTACAACGTCATTAAATTATTGAGAAGCTTTCTGCAACTGACTATTAGTTATTATGGTGGGATACAGTTTCAATCGCAACATTTTGTTTTACAACAAACATTATGAATACCACTCCGCAACTCTCTCTAATTGAACCAAAATCGTAATATTATCCATACATTATATTATTATGATGTCATCTTACCCTAGAAAGTAAATAAGTACCTAGTAGTTATATAAAGTGGATATTTATTTTTGCGTCCGCAAAATTCTTATATAACCAGTATATAAGAGCTTCGTCATATTTTCCCTTGGGAAGTGATTAGGGGCAAATTAGGCTTTCTTTATTTTCATATATGAAATTGTTTTGTTACTGACTGACTGACAAACAGCGCTCAGTCGAAACTACTGGGCGTAAAAGCTGAAGCTATCTGTATATTATAAAGTTATGCATGTATGTTTATTGAGGGTTTAAAGGAGCACGTAGACAGGATTTTTGGAAATACAATAAAGGAAGTAAAAATGACGGAGGCGCAGTTGGAGCCACGGTCGCTGACTAGTACTTTATATAAGTACTAGTGGACGACAGCAGCTGCGCCTGCATTTTTTTAAATTTACCCGTTTTGGCCGATCCCGTGCGAATTTCGGGAAATCCCTTCTTAGTGCACCCTAAGGTCCCCAAGAAACATAAATGCCAAATTTCGGCTTCCTGCGCCCAATAGTTTCGGCTGTAGCGTGTCTGTCAGTCAGTAAGTAACGCAAGGATTTTATGTATTAAGATCTTGTACCTTGGACATTTTACTGTATTATTCTTACTCAAATTGAAGCCTCTTGTCAATTATACAACCCTGTAACAGCATTGAGAAAACAACTCAACTTGGAACCAAAACTCAACTAAGAAGTTAGAGACTCATAATTAAACATTCACTTGGTATCCACTACGGACAAAAACGTAGTGCTAAGTTTGTATTTTAGAGACTATAGCCACCTATAGCTTCGCCATCGCAAGCTACATTCTATCGTAATCAAATTGGTCCTCTGAAAAGGGTGATATTGGATCAATCCGGACAAACGTTGAGTCACTCACACAATCAAATTATATAAAATACTTGGGTTACTGACTGACTAACAGACAAAGCACAGCCAAAACGAATGGGCGCAAGAACCTAAAAGATGCATGTAGGTATGCTCCATGGAGCCCGTAAAGGTGCACTAAAAAGGATAGTCTGAAATTCCCACAGCATGAGGAAGAAACGGTTAAATTAAAAAAAAAATTAAAGAAAAACAAAAATCCCGACTGCGTAAAAACTAATTAAAAAAAAACGTGAAAAAATTAACTTAAATAAAAACTAAAAAGAAAGAAACAAGCCCAGTAGTTTAGAATTCTGTTAAGTAATACTAAATAACTACACAATTGAAATAGTTTTATAATCGATACACACATAAAACAAATCATAAATTCTAGTGCAGAACAGAACGACTCATAGTCGGGGCCCATTCAAATTTTTACCAATCATATCTTCCCAAGGGTTCCCGACTATGAGTCATTCAGTTCTGCATTAGAATTTATGATTTGTTTTATGTGTGTATCGATTATAAAACTATTTCAATTGTGTAGTTATTTATTTATTTATTTTTATTTTATACTTTTAAGTTATTTGTATATCGTTTATACTTGAAATAAAAACTTAAATCAATAAGTAAGAAAATTAGTGAGAATGATTGTTTTGTTAAAAAACTTTAAATCGTTATATATCCTAAACTATTACTTAAAATGGAAAATAATAAAAGGAACCTAAAGATTATTAAAAAAATTTTTTTTCATTTTGTCAATATGGCGTCTGGTTGTCGCTGTGGTGAATTTTGATTACTGTCATGTCTTTAGTGACACTTGCAAGGTTAAGACGAATCGATTGACGTAAAAATCATCAAAATCGGCCTACGCATTTTGGTCTCTAGAACGCCACATACAAACAAACATACATACATATATAGACTGATAAACACATTATCTACGCTCCTTTGCGTCGCGCAGTCGGGTAAAAAGCTGCGGGTGTCCTCTAGTCTGTAAATAAAAAGCTAACTGAATGAGAATAATACTATTACTCCGAAGTACTTTCTTTCGGCAGTTAATTCAAGCTTCTTCGTAAGTTATTACACGACTGTATCATAACTTAATCCCATCACCCACAAACCACAGGTCATTCCGACGTCGGCGGTAATAACAAAAGTTGTTCAAATTGCGTTATACATCATAAATAAGCGAAATAACCGTCGCAATCATATCATCGGGTTTTCAGCTTCTTCTCGCTCGAGAGAGTTATAACTCTGAACTGTAGTTTCACAGTCTACTCTCTGAGGAGAGTGGCTAGATTGAGCTACCAGCAGATATGATGGTATGGTCGCGCTATAAATATCAGAGTGTGGTTGCCAGTCTGTGAATAACAAATAAGTTTAGGCGTATAAGAGGTAATTCATATTTTATGGGTGTTCTTGATTTATTTTGTAAGGCTCTGTTCACGTCTGCCAAGTTATGCTTAGACGGGCTTTTGGACCAAATGAATCATGTAGGTATCTTGTGGAGATAGTTTTCGCCAGAATTAATTCCTAAATCATATTGTAAACTTGATAGATCGATAAAGTATCTTTGTTATACCGTCGTCGTAACGGTAGTAATAATAGGAAACGATAATTAAGTAGGAACCTGACACTACGCCCACTTCTCTCTAGCTCCAACAATCAACGCGAATTGATAAGGTTTATTGACATACTTATTTCGATGCATTATAATTGGCAAGAGATGCAAGTGAATGATTCAAGCAAATAATTAGATACCTATACAATTCTTTTATTTTATCATTGGGAGAACATCATATAGAAATCTGTATGTCTGATAGTTCTTCATAATGTAGCTACTCGAAGGATATGTGAAGTCTATCAACTTGGGCTTGGCCAGCGCGGACAGCGCGGTAGACTATCCCCTAACGATTCCTATGGCACAAAACCGTCCGTGCCCAGCAATGGGATAGTTTATAAACAGGGCCGATTTTACAATCATATTAAAATTAGATTTTGATAAGGCAAAGATAACATTATGCCTTTACAAGTTACCTACACTTACGTGTTCAAATGGGCACATCTGGTATGCAAATGTACGAACACGAACGCTAATGAGCGGTTGTGAATTGTAATGTGTGGAGGCACATGAAACTGGAATATATAGGGCCGCAACAAATGTTCTTTGAACGTTTTGTATAATGAATGAAAAAAACCGGCCAAGTGCGTGTCGGGCCACGCGCAATGTAGGGTTCCGTAGTTGCCCATAATGACTTGCTGCAAAGGGCACAACAAATCCGACTGTTTATTTTGCTGAAAAAATAACTTTTATAACACTATTATAAGAACCTAAGTTTTGTTAAGAAAAATACTAGGTATGTATCCAGTTATGTATTGTGAACATAAAATGTGGTTTCCAAGATATACTACTACTATACATACGTAGTACCGTAGTCCATTACATACCAAAGTACGTATATCTCTAAGATTAAGCCAGCGCGCCCAATGTAAACTCACAGAAATAGGTATTTATAAGTTAACCGACGATTACTCGTAAACTAGTTATATCTCCTTAGCCGTGATAGTTTTCCTTTTAAATTCGTTATATGTACTATATTTGTGATTTTTTTCACCTCTTCCAAATTAATAGTTTAGCCGGCAGAGGGGGGGGACACTTGAGTCTAACAATTTTTTTCACTTCAAAGCTTGATATTTGACAAACCAATCACTTGATCGAAAAATGATTTGAGCAAACTAATAATATTTTTTTAAAACCTGTCCAATGATACCCCACATGATGGGGTACTCAACCAAAACAAAATTCAACCCTACTATATATGTAGGGAAGATACCCTTAAAAAAATATTTTCCTAAATTTACTACACTTTTGTTGCAATATCTTGTGTCTATATTCATGTCAATTATCATCTTTCTAGCACCAGGCGTCTTGGAGCTAGGCTGCGGACGGACAGACGGACGGACATGACGAAACTATAAGGGTTCCTTGTGGACTACGGAACCCTAAAAACGAACATTGTTGACTGCAGATACAACGATGAAAACTCAGTCAATTTTTTTATCAATAGTTTTAACTTTCGGAAAAATGTAACAAACTATTAAATAGAATGCGTCAATAATAATTTGTCAAATAGCCTAGTTTAATGAAAATCTGAAGTGCTGTAGTTACCTACAAACACGTTTTTAAGTAGTTTAATTGTATTGTAATATATGTTATAAGAATGTATATAACTACGCAGGTGATGACTATATTATTATTAGGTTAGGTTTTTTCTAACTCTGAAGTAATCCTAAAAATGACGAATTTGCAATAAGCTATTTTTTTATATGCACGTTACAAAATCATATTATGAACATAATATAGGTACATGTAAATAATTTGATGCAAGTTAATCTAATCTAACTAAAAAACAAACAGTCATCCATCTTTACAGACTTTCATAAATAATCTTAATATATAAAATCCTTGCGTTACTGACTGACTGACAGACACGCTACAGCCGAAACTATTGGGCGTAGGAAGCTAAAATTTGGCATGTATGTTCCTTGGGGACCGTAGGGGTGCACTAAGAAGGGGTTTCCCGAAATGCCCACGGGATCGGCCAAAACGGGTAAATTTAAAAAAAAATGCGGGCGTAGCTGCTGGCGTCCTCTAGTAGATAATATCCAATAAATAATTATATTTTCAGATGGGATGTTCTCTTATACAAAAACAACTTTTGTTACAACGTATGATAAAATATTTCATAACAAACTTACTTACTTACAACTTTCATTACAATATAGTCAATCACGTAACACGAATAAGATTGAATAAATTTCATCTCGGTGTTTGCATCGCAATGATAGGAAAAACATCGCTATACGTACTCGTATGTATTCCATCATTTTGCAATACACCTCCATGAATCAAATCGGAGCGCACCTAGTAAATAAAACATTAATCATAGAGATATATCTGCGCTATCTGCATCAGAAATTATAGACTATTCGCGCCTTTGTTTTATACACAGAGTATATACTTATATTGTAAGTAATATTGGCACTTGTTTATGATGCCGTCTTACATCGATTGTATTAATAATATCTTCACTTATTTATAACTCCACCTTTATCCTACTATACATATAGTACATATTCATAGTCTTGACGCTTTGTTTATAGTTGGTAGAGGATTTATGGAATATGACCAACTAACCATAAATTGTTCGAGCGTACGTAAGTTATACAAATTTCGTATTGTTTCTAAGCACTTAGTTTACTATTCGTTTTCATTTACCATTCTTAGGATAAATGAGTAAATATTTAAAAGTGACTTTTTCTAATAAACGTACCTATATTTAAATTTCATTAAAAACATTTAAATACAAGGCTTACTTATAAAATCTCTTTTAGTTTCTATATCACATCTTTTTGTTTCTAAATATTTTCAATCGACATAATGATTTAAATTCGTAATTTTAGAGAGCAAGTGCCTTATTGAAGGCGAGGCATCATTTATAGGTAGATATTTAGGTAGTTTTGTTTAATTCATTTCCAAATATCAAGGTTTATGCTTGGATACTGAAATATATTGGCACGGAGTGTGTTTTGTTTCTTATATCATAATTAGTGTGTAGAAGATGGAGATTTAAAAATAGAATGTAACAATTATATATTCATAAAGTCTCCGCAACAGGCATACTTTAGAAATCTTTTCAAACAAATCCTTTTCAAAACAGAATACATAACAATTTCAACATTTTGCAGCTCTAATGACTGTTTTGTTACTGTCACTGGCAGAACACAAACATATTTTAAAAAAAATGAAATACATATTTTTCACTCTAATGATTTTTTTCTATTGTGCACAGGACAAACACTACCTCTGTATAATGGCGTCGGACTCGCCTGAACAGAACTTGACGCAGTACTTCAGTCTGTGCAACGACTTCATTCACGCCGCGCGGCTCAGGGACGGCAACGTACTTATACACTGGTGAGTAGCAAGTACCAACAGCAAACAAAGAGATAAGTAGATGTAAGAAGTGTTCAGGTAATACTTTTTAATTTTAGCCGACTACAGCGAAGCCAAAAGGAAGGGTAATGTTTTTTTTGTAATGGTTTAAACTGGAACCTCTATGCTATGATAGTTTGCTAACATTACACAAGTGTGTCTTATCTTTTTTGGATTACCATCAGCTTTGCTCTTTTCTTCTTTATTGACAACTCCCACTCTAGGAATAAAACGCTTGTCACGAGAGACTTTACAAACATACAGCCAACGGACACAATGAACACCCCCACTCGAAACAACAATTAGTAAATCATATAAAGTACTAGAGGGCCCGTGCTGCTCCACAGCATATTTTAATATTATAAAAAAGCTCTTACATACAGGTATGATGAGTACATTGTAGCCTTATCTAATAAGTAAAAATTGGGTAAGTGCGAGTCGGACTCGCGCACGAAGGCTTCCGTACCATCATCTATAAAAGAAAAACACGATTGTTGTATGTATACTTAAATATTTTTTAAGTTTCTACCTGTTTATTAAGATCGAGTACCAAATTGCTTAAAAATTACGTTTGTTGTATGGGAGTCCCCCTTTATTATTAACTTTTTTTATTTAATTATTTATTTTATTTTATACGAAAAAAATCACGTTTATTTTATGGGACCCCCCTTAATATTTTCATTTTTTTTGTATTTGTTGTTATAGCGGCAAACGAAATACTTAATTTGTGAAAATTTCAGCTTTCTAGCTATCACGGTTTATGAGATACAGCCTGGTGACAGACAGACGGACAGACAGACAGACAGACAGCGGAGGCTTAGTAACAGGGTTCTGGTTTTTTAGGTACGGAACCCTAAAAAGATGATATTCTTACCAAAAATATATATATCACAAAACTTCTTTTCTCACAACATTGGCTCTGCGTTGCACCTTAGGTATCGTGAAATTTCCACCTTGGCATTAAAATTGTTTATGGTAAAATTAATCAAATCTGAACCCGTTTCCACCCGTATCTTTTTTGGCAGTAGGAGGACCATCCGGTACCAAATCTCCAACAGGGCCGTCATTGACCAAGATTCTTTGTTCAAACTTTCTCTGAGTATTTTTCCTTCCAAGAACCATCATTATACCTAATTTAAAACACATTTTCTCACAAAAAATACGTTATTAAATCAGAAACTTAAGTAACTAACTTACGCTAACTTAACTTTTTTCTTTATCTGTCAATATTTTATTATCAAAATTAAAAATATACGAGGGGAGTTCAATGTATTCTCGGTATCGAGGTGATATACTAATGATAAGGGTAATTTAATTATCTCATTAGTTAATGACACTCTTTGAGGGTATAAATACAAAATTTCATTTAATTGCCACCATTAGTATTCAAGATATCATTGCGAAAAGACAACTATGATGACTGATTCGACAATGATGAAAAAAATCGAGCATCGTGCAGTGATAAAATTCCTCACAAAACAAGGAAAAACTCAAAAAATTATCCATGAAGAAATGGTGGCTGTTTACCAAGATTCTGCGAATTCATTATCTACAATTCAGAAGTGGTCAAGTGAATTCAAACGGGGTAGAGAGAGCATTGAAGACGACCCCCACGCTGGTGGGCCAATTTGTGCCGCTACTGAAGAAAACGTCAAATTAGTCGAAAAACTTGTACTTGAAGATGCCCGTGTAAGAGTGAAAACATTAGCAGAAATGACTAAGCTATCCGTGGGTACCATTCACACAATCCTTCATGAGTGCCTGAATTTGTCAAAGGTCAGTGCAAGATGGGTGCCGCGAATGCTCACCGCGCTACAGAAACAAGTGCGAGTTGACTGTTGTAAGGAGTTTTTGGACCTCTGTGGTGAAAATCCGCAAAGTATTTTCGATCGGATTGTTACTGGTGATGAAACGTGGGTTCATCACTATGACCCTGAGAGCAAGCAAGAGTCTATGCAGTGGCACAAAAAAGGATCAGACCCACCGAAGAAGTTCAAAGTCACTCCGTCCGCAGGAAAGCTCATGGCCACGGTGTTTTGGGATTCTAAGGGAGTCTTGCTAATCGAGTACACAAAAAAAGGTCAAAGTATTACTGCTGCATCATACGCAACCACCTTGCGTAATTTAAAGGAGGTAATTAAAGAAAAAAGACGTGGAAAATTAACCGCAGGTGTGTTGCTGCTTCAAGACAACGCGCCGGTTCACAAGGCGCGCCTTACCCAGGCTGCTGTGCGGGAGTACGGATTTGAAGAAATCAATCATCCACCCTGCAGTCCGGACCTGGCACCTAGTGATTATTATCTATTCCCTAATCTTAAAAAAGACCTTCGTGGAAAGCATTTTTCGGACGATGAAGAGTTGAAGGGAGCAATAAACGAACATTTTTCGGGCCATGAAGAAAAATATATTTCAGAGGGAATTGAAAAGTTACTTTCACGAACAAATAAATGTATTGAGACGTTAAGGGAGTATATTGAAAAATAAAATTTATTCAGAATTTTCCGCCTTTTCCTTCATACCTATACCGAGAATACATTGAACTCCCCTCGTAGATAAAAACTTTTTTTTTATAAGTAAGAAAACTGGTTTTATTTCTGTTATCCAGCTAAATCTATCTTATCTTTGTTTACATTATGTGCGCAGATATAATGTGTTACTGTTTGTTTGTCCCAAATAAATAAATAAATATTTCTGTGAGAAGCACGATTTATTTTGTTTTGTGTATGGGTGTGATTAGTCCATCATAATTTAGAAATGTAATAATGACGTTTATAGTTTTGGTCGAAATTGTACTTTTGGTAGGAATGGTAGCTTTGATAGCAATTGTAAGTAACATTGCTACCAAAACTACAATATATGCCAAAATACCATTTCTAACAAACTACTATTCCTACCGAAAATACTATTCCTATCAAAATTACTATTTGTACCGAAACTACTATTCGTACTGACACTATCACATCTACCATTTTTTTTAAACTACCATTTCTACCAAAACCGCCGGTGCTGTCAAAAGTACCCACCTTTTCTCTCAAAACTACTATTCTTACCAAAGCTACAATTTCTACCATAACTACCACTTGTAATAATATAATTATATGACAATAGTAGATACTATGAACTGCTGTAATATGTTCCACATAAAAAAATTAAGATTCCCGAAGAAAGTCCGTAGAAAAACAAAAATTTTCCTAACATAAAAAGTAAGGAAAATTCCTCAACATCAGAGATCAGTTCACCCAACATTAAGGGTTAACTGGTAACATTCGGGGAGTACCTGCCATCAGCGATAATTCACTATAGTGATAATTTGACCAACATCGGGTATAATTTTACACACCACCACACTAACACCCGTATGAAAGTAAGGCAGGGTCACCTTAAGGAGGCATAACGTTTTTCCCTGGCAGTTACCGCAAGGAACTTATTAGATGCCATAAAAATATTTTTGAATTAAGAACCATCCATGTAGAGAGAAAGCAATGAAATCTTAAGAAATTTATAGGAAAATATTGAAAAATAAGTTCAATGTCCACACCTATCTTCCTTCAAACATACCCAATTTAAATGAGCATACCATCAAATGAAGGAGCTCTTTTCAGCGCGTGTTTTAGGCCTATAACGAAACGCCTACCTCAATAAGAACCAGATATATAGAAGCAGAAAGTCATTGACTACGGCTACGAAAACGTAAAAAAATTATGGGAGAAAACTGTTTTTGCATATAACTTGATGAATGTGCAAGTTAGGTAATTTCTAATGCTTGATGACAAATCTATGCAGCGAGAGCTTTCATTTAAAAAAAAAATCATGCGAATCGGTTGCGTAGAACGGGCTGGCCGACTCGTATTATAAAACACAAATTCTTTTAATATATAGATTGTCCCGTGTAGGTATAGATCCCACAACAATACTCGGCGCAGTGTAAACAAGCGAGGTGGTCGCTTAACCCAGTAGGTACGCCATATGTGCAATCAGTCTTGTTTATACACGTGTAGTTTATACACCGCTGTGTACAAGCCTCTTCTCATTATGAGAAGGTTGGGCCAAAGAACATTATGGAGAACTCTCAGACATGCAGGTTTCCTCACGATGGTTTTCTTCACCGCTTAGCAAGCAATAATTAACAATTTAATGTGCACTTAACTTGGCAAAGTCAGCTGTGCGTGCAGTGTGAATGGATTGAACTCGAGACCCTCTGTGTAGCGGTCAGCAAGTCTCTCAACTAAGCTACCGATTCTATAGTGCGTGGAGGTCTTGCTGCATAGTAAACAATATACCACTTAAAAGCACACACATCATGCAGAACCAAGGGATATGGAGCACCATCATAACGGCAGCAAGTCCACAAACATTTGTGTAAGACGTTGCGCTATGACTAAGGGTGCTTGTACACGGTGCATGTAGCTTGAGCATGCTGAGGCACGTGCGCGGGTTATATGCACCGTAAACATAATTATGGTTTCAAAAAATGTGCGGGTCTAGCGACTCGAGCATGTACCAAAGCGAGCCACCCGCGCAACTTCGCGTGCTCTGCGGCGCGGCCAGCGCGCGCGGGTCACTCGCGTATGTTACTTGAACAGGTTCAGAGGTGGGTCGTTCGATCATTTCACGCGACCCGGGTCGATCACTACCCATTAGTCAAGTGACCCGGTTCAAATGATTCGATCAAATTATCGATATCGATCAGGGTGAATGTTCGTTCAGAACCTATAGAACGGGTTACAAGTCATGGATAATTTGATTGGAATATTATAAGTAGAGATGCCAGTTAATACTTATTAAACTTATAATTTTACATAATTACGCATTAGTCTTGCGAATTCTACTATTTATGCGTAAGAAAATAATAATAAAAAATGTGTTTTTAAATCAAATTTTATTAATATAATGTTGAAAACAAAAGTTTAACACACAAAAGGCTCAAAAATTTATAATATGTAATTACGAACGCGGGTAACGGGTTGTCAAACATAAGGTCACCGAGATACTGACCCACCCCACCAACCAAGTGACCCACAGACCCGCTGAGTGATTGAGATCTAGTACATCGATCGATCGATCAATCTCAGAAGTCAGAACAGTCGGAACTCGGACCCCATAGAATGAGCGAGAAAGAGTCGTGCGAGTGAAACAGGTATACCTACGTAAGAACGAGAAAAAAGGATGAAAGTAATTTTTGGATTTCGCGCGTATTTTTCGTTCGAATACCATCGCGGCATCGTTTGTTTCAACACGCGTTGAAAGATCGAGATCGCGAGAAAATCTTTAAAGAACTGGCGACCCGATCACTCGCTCACGGCTCGTGATCGAATCAAAGTGATTCGATCAATCGCGATCGACCCAGCTCTAGTTCAGACGTGCGCAAGCGCGACGTGGCCATCGATATGTATGTAAAGTACTAGATGTAGCATTCAGAACATTGGCTTGTACATGTAATTCTTGACCCCGAACAAATAACTTGTACATACCTACAGCGCAAGTAGCCCGTGTCTTTACTTGCTCCAGTTATTTGCACCATGTACAAGTATGTACAAGTGAGTAACTTGAACAAGTAGCTTGCGCATATTACTCACGCGTGTAAACGCGTGTTTTTGGCAATTAATAATGCGGTAAATCAAAGAGTCGTCAATAAATTTTCTTCAGGATTTATGACACACGTCATGAAGAACCATGTCGTGTCGTGGACAAAAGCCATAACTATTACCCCAATCACAAAAATCTAAGCAAATGTCGTCAACTAACAATTACTGCAAAGACCAGTCGTCATCAAATAATGCAATTGATCCAAGGTTATCATATATCACATGATATGAACAACAAAAGAATCACCTTGACCGTTGTTATAATGTTAAGCCTACCAGTAAGTACCAACCAATTGCCACGAACGACAGTCGTCATCGCACAAAAAACTCTTTAATAAAAGTCATTAGGAAAGAATATCAATCGAGTTATTTGTTCTCACAGTAATAATTGTGAGAACAAATAACTCGATCGATTTTCTTTAAAGTATTTAAAGTTATGTTTGCTTATATGGTGATGTAACAACGTATAATCTTGTCAAGCACATGCTTTTCCGGCGGGTGGCGCAAGCCAATATATTTTTGGAACGTGCCATAGCCATACCAATGTAGTACATTCCAAAAAGTGATTTTCTATTCGTTCAGTATTAACTGTATTTTTGGTCAATTTATCGATAATGGCAATTAACGCTATATTCGAACTCTACGATGAAATAACGTAATTTATACCAGCTCCTCGAGGTTTAAGTGATCTAATTACAACTAGAACACTTAAACCTCGAGGAGCTGGTATAAATTACTTTATTTTTCTGGTGTTGTAGTATGTATTTTTGGTTAAAGAACTAAGGGTATCAAAGCATTTAATGGTGGTCATTATATTGAACCCCAATCTACATATCTGCAAGATTAATTTATAATATTGCAGATATTGGTTGATTCTTTCAGAACTTTCGTATCGTAGATAATTGTGAGCCCTATGATAAGCAGAATCCAACGACGCACAAATTGGAAAATGTTTTTTTTTCAATGGACTGTTATTCTGTGTAAATGGCAATCGATATGTCTGCAAAAGACATAGATAATCTTTTATTGGATAGCTATAGCGATTGATAAGAGGTACAATATTACAGTTGCCATTGGGCCCAGTCTCAATATCCAGCATAATTCTGTTGTACGTGTGCGTGGATTTAGATAATATTTTACGAGTGTGGATCGCAACGTATGCCAACGTAAATCCATGTTTTTTCGTCCACTTCGTCGCTAGGTATATTTTTTCCAAGAAAGTCTTTTTCTTTTCTTCGCTGTGGAAATTAATTTACGCACGTATGTGATACTCGACGGCTGGAGTGCAAGGCCGTAATACCCACTAAAACCATAGCGCATACTTCAACGCCATTTTAGGGGCGCCAGGGGGTCGCCTTAGCAATCTATCCTGACACCCTGGTGGATAGCCCGAAGGCCACAACCTCCTTGGCGGTGGATGAAGGTGTTGGGCGCCGCCGCCAAAACACCCAGCGGCTGGAGCGGATAGGGAGAACGGCAACCTGACAACACCTCATCTCCTCTTCCTCTGCGTCCCCACCGCGACGCAACAATGGTGCGCCCCCACTTGGTCGCGGGAGATAGGGCGCGCGGCAACGCAACACCGACACGCCTCTCCTCCCGCGACCGCGCCCGACTGCGAGGTACAGACAGAACTGTCCCCCGCACCCGCACCTTTGGTCGCATCCTGCATAGGCCCCCTCTAAGCCCACGCGCAGCGTCCACTCCTGGGATCTCTCTTAGCTCCACGGCACAAGACACGCAGAACAAGGTGCAGATCCCACGGGGGGTCTAAGAAAAGTCTGACTTAACTGCTAGTTATTCATATAACAGAAAATCTACCTATATTACCTATGAATGTGTTTATTTACGTTAAGTTTACTTTTCCATTTCCAACATAAGAAATACGCAACAACCAGCAAATACCCTCATCAACTCGCCTTTTTACTTTAACTGTATTTTCTCCGCATTGTACAATGTACAGGCGGCCGCAGGTGTAGCCTATTTCCTTCAGAGCTGCAAAGTATGAGTTATCAATTTCCTTGATGTTTACAAAAAAATGTAGCTCTCTTGCCAGTATTTTGTATCGCCTAACGACCGCACCTCTGCCACTGAGTCTTTTATATCCAACATGGCATTAGGCGAAGTAAGCATAAGTTATTTGCTTATTTCCATATGAGTTGCTTACAATAATCGATGTAAGGTGAATGCTGCACTTTGAATATTGATGACGATATTTTATCGTCTGTATTATTGACTAAAGGGCTGCAAAAGAGCTGTCGTTTATGGATTATCTGGCATACAACACGATTTTATAGGTACTTAGGAGTTAGAGGTAGATTTTTTAATACATAATGCCAAAATATGCCTATACGAAAATGTACCTACTCTCAATTTATTTAAGCCGACAACATAACCCCAATATCTTATTAAACCCAATCAATTAAAATTGAAAGCCGCTAATGATTTTTATTTAAAAGTTCAGGATATACAGAAATATAGCTAGGCTAATAATTTGGAAGAAAGGTAAATTAAAATCTAACCTTATTACTCAATTAAGTAATAATACGTTTGTGCTAGAAACTTTACCATTCCCGGCAGTACGCCATATAAATAATGTGATAGATTATTAGATATTATTCCTCTGTGTTTATACTCTTCTGTATTTTATTTGTACGTTTTATGGCCATGAATTGCTAGCAGAACGTTTACGAGCGCTGAAACTATCGCATCTACAAATACTATTGAAACGACTTGAAAACATTTAAATAAAATCTTTCTGTAATATATTTTATTGTAATGGCTGTGGCTGTTTATGTAGCTGAGTTTAGTTAACTCTTTTTATGATATTGATATATCTATCTTTATTGCTTTTAGGCAATGCAGTAACATTAGGCTAAAATAACACTTGAATGTGCGTCGAGCTACGCATGATGTCTGATTCCCAAGTTATTTTACCGAACGCAAAAAAATAGTTAATTTACTGCGTTGAATATTACTTCCTTTTTGTTATCCGACTTCAAAAGGAAAAGAGAGGTGGCTCTCGCAGCGCCACCGCCTCGACGTCGACGGGGCAGTCTGTCGTCGACTCCCAGATCCAGGACTGGACTAAGGCAGCTTCCTGGAGTAGTTCCTTGTCGATGCGCTTAAGCGCCCAACGCGGGTCGTCGTTAATCGGGGTTGTTGGATGGCGGCCGCTCGCGGTCTGGGCTGAGACGTCGAACCGGATATACCGATGGTCCGACAGCGTCTCCACCTCCACGGCGACACGACAGTCGCGGACTCGGCTGGCGACAGAGGGGCTAGCGAACGAGACGTCCACTATCGACCCGACCCGCTGCCGTACGTACGTGTAAGCAGAACCCCGATTCAGGACGACCAGACCAGTCGTCACCGCCCACTCTTCTAGTACCTCACCCCGAGGGTCAGTGACCGGAGATTCCCACGCCGATGACTTGGCCTTGAGATCCCCGAGCACCAGAACGGGACGAGGGTGATAGCGGCCTACGACGGCGCCCAACTCGACAAGGAAACCCTCAAAGTCGGCGAGACTCTTTTTGGGGGAGAAATACGCCCCCACAATGACAATGCCGCCCGAGGTCGCAGCAACCCAGCCGCGGCCCCGAGACGGGTCAATCAGAGTCTCGCCAATAATGGTCACCAAACCGTCAGCGCATCCCAGCCAGTTGTCACGGGCGGGAATGAAGTACGGTTCGGCGACCACAGCTACGTGAATTGACCACTTTGCCATGCTCTGGAGTAGGAGATCCTGAGCTCTGGCACAGTGGTTGATGTTGCCCTGGAGAAAATGGAGTTGTGCCATTGTTGACACTCCATTCCCTCGGCAACGGTCCTGGGCCGGGACGGGAGTCAGCCGCGGAGCTACTAGGCTGCGGGGGTGGCGAGGTTTTCCCGGCAGGTTTAGAGCTCCTCTTCTTTTTCTTCTTGGCTTTGCTGGCAGGCGCGCCACAGGCCTCTCCGCCCACTTTGTGTCCCGCTGGCTTCCCCGCAGCCGAACATAAGCTGCAGTTGGGCGCCGCGGAACACTGGGCCGCCTTGTGGCCGGGCTGACCGCAGCGATAACAAAGATCACTACGGTCAATCTCGGCGGTGCACTTTGCCCGGACGTGCCCCTTCTCCAGGCACCGGAAGCACCGCAAAGCACGGGGCTGCAGGAGTGTCGCCCTCGTTGCAATCCAGCCAACCAACAATCTGCCGCTATCGGCGATCTTCTTCGCCGATGCTACAGGGCACCGAACCCAGACTACGCCAAGTTCAGTGGCGTCGGCGCCTATATCACCAGCCCACACCTTGTCCGGCGGATACTCTCAGCTTCGGGCAACGGCCGCCACCACCTCCTCAGAGGTCACGGAGTCTCTGCGGTTTTCACTGGCCTGGAGACCCGGACGTCCTCAGGGCTGAGATCCTCCTTCATCTTGGCGGCCAGAACGTCCGCCTTTTCGGCACTGCCACTAGCAACACCAGCCACCTCGAACAGCCGCGCACCCGTGGCAGCCTGCCTGAGGGTGACGGACTGGAGGCCAAGAGCTGATAATTTGATCTTGGCCTTGGCCTCAGCAATGACCGACTGGTACGTTACGCCGCGCTCCGCAGCTCCGGGCTGTAGCGTGAGCGTCACAGCCTCGGAACGCAGGGCATGTATCGTCGGTCCTTTGCGACCGCCTTTGGCAGTCCGCCGCGCAGGTTGCGCAACCACCTTTGCGGTTCCACCGGGGGCGCATGGAGCTGCTGCGGCCTTCTTGGCGGCTTTGCGGGCCTTCTTGCGGCCCATGACTTTCGCCCAGGTCTCACCATTAGACCCGGCAGTCGTGGGCTGGTCGCTCGGAGGAGCTGCCTCTGTGGGCTTTTCGTTACCCTCCGCGGGCTTTCCCTTTTGAGGCGCAAGTCTCGGCGGCTCCTTAGTCCTCCGCGTGACAGCCGCTAGAGGCGGACGGAGGATTTCCGCCGGGAGGCGCTGAGAAATTGCCTCCAGCCGAGCGTCAACCATGAGCATGCAGGTCCGGACAATGCGCTCGACCTCTTCGTCGGTACGAGGGCTTGCCGGTCGCGGTGCTGGAGTCGGGGCCACTACAGGTGCGGCATCGATGGACGTGCGTCGCTGCTGGTGCTCGCTTAGCGCAGCGACTTGCCGCCGGAGGTCCTCCAGGTCATTTCGAAGGCGGCTGTTTTCCTCCTGTAACTTAGGGACCTCGTCAGAGGCCGTCCTGTTGAGGAGGATGCCAACCGCCTCCCTGATATCCGCGGCAGCCTCCTTTAAGCCTCGGATGAACGTGCCCTTCAGGCTGGCAGACTTTGTGGCAACCTTCAGGACTAAGTCCACCCTATCCAGAGCCAGTTGGCTCAAGGCCACCGCAGATGGCTCTCCCTCTTCCGCCGCCAGAGCAGCTCTTCGCTCGCGAGTGCGTCGGGCCATTTCCGACACTTCGTCGGCCGCGACGGCTTTGCGCTGCTCCCTCTTGGCGGCGTTGAGCTCCGCCTTTGAGCTCCCCAGCGACCCCCATGTCACTCTCTGCTTCACTAGCCGCCGAGGTATTGGAGCGCATAAACTGTCCGTGCTTATCCCTCCGCGGCTGCGTAGCACTCGCCCCTTTCGATGCCTGCCGACCGCTTCTCAAAGTCGGCAACTTGGGGGCCGGCAGGCCTTCCTCGTCTGAGGTCTGGCACCCTGGACGTTTCCTAACGGAAGACGTCCCACGCGACCGATTCGCACCACTTCCAGTATCCATATCCGCTACAGGGGCCTGGTCGCCTACCCCTGCGCATCCAACGATCACTAATTTACCACTCGCAGGCCCGGATACCGGCGAGTGCCGGGCCTCAACCGGGGCGCACGACAAAACGCCGGTAAAAAGAGGGTTTTTAAGCCTCCCAAGGCCCTCGAATGCCTGTAGTGCACGATACCGCCCGCTGTTCGGTGATCTAAACTAAGTTTTTTTTTTTAATTATTATTATAATATTTTTTACTTTTTCCCTTTTTTCCCCCAAACTTAAAAACTAACTAAACCTACCCACCACCCGGCACCGTGGCTCATAACACCTTGCCACGGATGCCCCTAGACCGCAGATTGAGAAGCAAGCCACGGTCTTCCCCATCTCGGTTAATGCGACGTACACGCCGGCGCAGCGGAGACCCCTAGACCGCGGACTGCAAAACGGCCTACCCCACCTCGCTCCCTAGTCGTGCACTCTGCAGCTGCAGAGCGTAGGTAGGGAGCCCTCGGGAGCGACTCCTTCGCTCCGGCAGAAATTCGCCGCGGACAATAATCTCCTCTTTCCAACCCCTCACGAGGAGATTGTTGCCCGCACCCAGGGTGCACCGACCCAGCGCCTGCTCGTCCTCAAGAAACAAAAAGGACCAGCAGCCACTTAGCACTCGGGGAGGTTTTCTGCCAGGCACCCCAAGTAGTCGCTTCCTAAGCTAACTAGATTTGGCAGAATGTTAACTTACCACAAACAAACTGCCGTCTGACCTCTGCAAAAGAATAGCTATATACTTGTTATATAGCTATTCTATATAGCTAAGACCAGTATCAGTATATTAAAAGGTGCTGGCTCCACATTAAGGCTATAACAGATCTCCACGGTAGCCGCGATCGATAGCTTAACGTGCTCTCCGAGGCACGAAGCAAGCGTTGCAATGTTACCTACATTTTATTTAATTTTACGCTCTAAAAATACATGTACACAAATACATACAGTATTTCGGATAAATCGTGCAAAATCTTGGAACGGTGTAGTGCTGTTCATGAGCTATTTTATTGTAACTACCCATGACGCTTACCTACGTTCAACTCTCTCATCGACCGCACCCCATATTTAGTTTTTACACACTATAAGTTTCATGTAAAAATACGGTTATATATTTATGCAAACCTGTAAATTTATATTTACGTTTTATTTTTATTTACACTAACCCTAAACCCACCTTTATAACTTTAGCAGCTATAATATGAGAACTTTGCATAAGTCAAATGAAAGTCAGGCCATTTAATCCGCCAAGCATTTTAAAATAAGGTCCCCTTTTCATCCTGCCTATATGAGCGCGATAAACTCAAAAACTACCAATCCGATTTTGGTACTATTTTCAGCAATAGAAAGTGATTCCTGATGAAGGTTTAGGTGTACAGTTCACTAGGTCAGGCTGACGAGCGAAGTCTTGTTGAAAATAACTCCAGAAATCGAAGCATCATGAGAGCAGCTACAACACATCCAGCCACACGGCACATCAAAAAAGTCGGCATATATTTACTTGCGGAAAGTAAGACGGTGTCTTAAAAACCGCCTTAGTAAAAGAATTTTCGGCATAGCTATGCTAGATTCACACATAGTTAGTGAAGGCTTTCCCAGTCCGAGCTTAAAGTCTTTCACTATTTAGTATAGCCCTCTCTTTGTCCGTTACTTTTTACATAGTATCTTGACTAATGATGTACTTGAGTAGGCATGTGTCAGAATGTCGAACTTATTTTTTTTTCGCTTCCTTAGCAAAGGGTTCGGATAATACGTGATATAAAAATAAGAAAGAAATCTCAAAATGTTGTTCGAGAGGTAGATTGATGTAGGTATGGTGTTCAATCCAAGGACTGTGTGACGAATTAAAAGTAGTCTGGAGCCCTTTCACTCCCAAGCCAATAAAAATCGCAATGAAATAATTAACTTATAATAAGTTTGCGAGCTTTGTCGAGCGTGACTGTGATAAAGCTTTTTAATCCATTCTATCCAGAGTCAAGCTAATGGTCTGCATAGCTATAAATTATCACTTGAACTACCGAATTATTTAAACCTTACTTCACTCTATTGGCGTTTTACTTTCATCTCTTGTGGCAATTTCCCTGTCCCGTGCTGTCAGAAACCGCAATAACTCTTTGCCCAACTCTGTACCAAAACCGGAGCAATTAAACGGATCAACAAGACAGTAAATTATTCATAAAAAATTAAGTAATGCCGTCAGACATTACATTATTCTTCGGTGATCTACGCTCTGCTACGCCTGCAGCATACTAAGACATTTTACTTGAAACGCCATTTGCAATGATAAATTACTTTTGAGCAATCAATTTTAAACCTTACGACAACGTCTTGAGAAAACTGCGAAGTTATAACAAAACCACTGTGAGTAGAGATTTTAATAACGCGTCATTTACGTCACGTCTCACTCACACTTGGCTTACAAGTTGAAAACTTGTAAGCGAAGTGTGAGTGAAGCCGGGACAAGACTATGTTAATAATGACATAAAACCGGAGACAGATGTATTGGTATTGTTAGGTACATAACTAGATAGTGAATGGTTTTGTGTCGTTTTTCTCATCCTCTCTTTTTCTCATGTAGAGAAATGGAAGCGAGTACGAGGAGTGGAAGGTGTTTCAGAGAAAAAAAGGCGACGTTTTGCATTACTCTGTTACCCTAGCGTTATGCTTGTTTCGCACATCACGGGTGTCTAAGTGCTGTAGCCTTCGATCAGTCTTCAACATCGTCAGGGTATATTTAAGCCACAACTTATATCCACTCCACTCCAATCCACTTTTATTTTACCAAAGTAACAAATGTGCTTGTGTATTTTTATTAATAATCAGTTACCACATTCATAGCAGAAAGCGCTACATCGATGGCATAAATTGAAAAAGTGCCTGACTATTTGGATACAAGTTGATAGCTTTCCTGTTAACTAGGTAAACTAAACGCTTTGTGTTCAGAATAGATTTTAAAAGTTTAGTACTGCGGTGAGCAGTTACTAACACGATAAAAATCTTGAGGTACTTTTGAACACAAACAGTTGAGTAAATAACACAATAATAAAGTTGAGTAATTAAGTATTTAAACCAGTCTGCGTTACTTATCTTGAAAAAGTAGTTAGATAAAAGATAAACGATTTAATTCATTCAACTTAGAGAACTTCAACTCTGTGAACGTCACTGTACTAATAAAATACAACAGACTTTCTATTTATATTTATACCTATATTTTGTTTTGATATGACTAAAATAACGTAATGGAATCTATAATATGCGAGTAAAGGAAAGAGGAAAATTACACAGTTTATGCAGTATTCTACAAAGCTCCATGTTGTCAGCATTTTATCCAAGTCTAGACAAGCTCAGCCTTCACAGAAAAAATAAGGCGTAAACACAGTGTAGAGATGTTTCATATTGATTTGACGTCGTACTAAATTCAGATCTTCTTTAATATTTTAAATACGTCTTGTTTTTCATACATATTTCATCGCATTAATATAATATAGGTACACAGTTTAGTTTTAGACGAGCTTAGGAATAATGACATTAATGACGCAAATTAAATTTTATCCAGGTTTAAACACTAAAATAAACTTTTGGAATCGACCCCGAAAGCTAAGTGTATACCCAAGCTCTCCTATTTTATGAGGTGCTTATGGGACCGCAAAGTGGCTAAAATTTGACAAATATTCCTTTTATTGGCAGAGTAGGTATAAATTAAGGCCTCCGCCTCGTATGAAATTATGGCTGATGGAAAGGTACTTAAAACGCCGTAACAAAAATGTTGTTAGGCATTATTATTGTTAACTAGAGGATACCCGCAGCTCCGCCCGCACATTATTTTTAAATTTAATTTTGTTTCTGCCTTCTTAATGCACCGCCATGATCCCTAAAGAACATACATGCCAAGTTTCAGCTTCCTGCGCCTAATAGTTTTGTCTGTAGCTTGTCTGTCAGTCAGTCAGTAAAGCAAGAATATTATATATACAGATACAACTATAGGTAAGTACTACAGAAATCAAAGATTCGAAACACACGAGAGAAGATAATAAGGGCCATTCTGATCTAATGCTTGCAACCCCGACGTACGCCTATAATTCAACGTAATAAGCATTTTCATAGCAGCGATAACCGAGTGGAGAGAACGATAGACTGCTACGAGACCCTCTGTCGGGTTCGAATCCACGGCACGCACCAATGACTTTTCGAAGTTAATTGCGTATTAAATTGTTAATTATCGCTTGCCTATTGGTGAAGGAAAACATAGTGAGGAAACCTGCATGTCTGAGAGTTCTCCATAATGTTCACGAAAGACATGTGAAGTCTGCCAACCCGCACTTGGCCAGCGTGGTGGACTATGTCCTTACCCTTCTCATAGTGAGAAGAGGCCCATGCCCAGCAGTGTGACAATCTAAAGGGCTGATGATCATTTTCATACAGACATAATTATATATACGCAAGAGTCTTTATATTGTTGTAACTCTGAATTCAACGATCGACAGCCGATTGGACCGTTGAATACATAGAATTATAGTATATAATAAATCTATGGTTGAATAGCACCAAATTGTCAAAACTACAACCTAATATCGGCTGTCGATATCAACTAAATTGTATCAACAAAATTGTTTGCTAGTTGTATAGAAGCAAATAGACTTGTCATTCATTACCTACCTTAGAATAAGTTGGTACAAAAAGCATTGTAGGTATATGTTCTAGTCGCGAAAGTTTTAAATGGACTGACATACAACTTTTGGGTGTGGACTCGCTATAACTTACACAAGTCCATTAACCCGGCCCTTAGGGAACAGGTTGTATTTTTTATTTAGGTAACCCTTGTTCGCTGTTTCGCGGACCACTAGTTGTGTGAATTTGTTAGCCATTCTTGAGTAAGCCAGAGTGCTATAATATCGAAAGTTTTTTTAAGGAGTCATTGCTATACAGATAACTTCTATCTCTACTTTTAAGGAGCCATCGCTATACAAATAACTTCTGACTCTACTTTTAAGGAGCCACCGCTATACAAATAACTTCTGCCTCTACTTTTAAGGAGCCATCGCTATACAAATAACTTCTGTCTATACTTTTAAGGAGCCATCGCTATACAAATAACTTCTGTCTCTACTTTTAAGGAGCCATCGCTATACAAATAACTTCTGCCTCTACTTTTAAGGAGCCATCGCTATACAAATAACTTCTGTCTATACTTTTAAGGAGCCATCGCTATACAAATGACTTCTGTCTCTACTTTTAAGGAGCCATCGCTATACAAATGACTTCTGTCTCTACTTTTAAGGAGCCATCGCTATACAAATGACTTCTGTCTATACTTTTAAGGAGCCATCGCTATACAAATGACTTCTGTCTATACTTTTAAGGAGCCATCGCTATACAAATGACTTCTGTCTCTACTTTTAAGGAGCCACCGCTATACAAATAACTTCTGTCTCTACTTTTAAGGAGCCATCGCTATACAAATAACTTCTATCTCTACTTTTAAGGAGCCATCGCTATACAAATAACTTCTGTCTCTACTTTTAAGGAGCCATCGCTATACAAATGACTTCTGTCTCTACTTTAAAGGAGCCATCGCTATACAAATAACTTCTGTTTATACTTTTAAGGAGCCATCGCTATACAAATAACTTCTGTCCCTACTTTTAAGGAGCCATCGCTATACAAATAACTTCTGTCTCTACTTTTAAGGAGCCATCGCTATACAAAATAACTTCTGTCTCTACTTTTAAGGAGCCATCGCTATACAAATAACTTCTGTCTCTACTTTTAAGGAGCCATCGCTATACAAAATAACTTCTGTCTCTACTTTTAAGGAGCCATCGCTATACAAATAACTTCTGTCTCTACTTTTAAGGAGCCATCGCTATACAGATAACTTCTATCTCTACTTTTAAGGAGCCATCGCTATACAAATAACTTCTATCTCTACTTTTGGTATTTTTTTAAATACATTGTTTGGTAGGTTTTCAGGATGGATGTCAAAGGCATTAGGTATGTAGCTCTTTAAGGATAAAACCAAGCACTATGCTTGCCATTTGAGAGCTAAATCCCCCTTTATCAACTTTTGATCTCATAATAAACGTAACCCTTTTTTGAGTTGTAAAGCCTATATTCTACTTACTTATATACTCACCAGAACGTTTTTTTTTTCTATTAGAATCTACTCGACACGACCTAGCTTATCACCTCTTAAATTATGTCGTCATAAGCAGACAATCCCAACAAACAAGTGTGCTTGTGCTAAAACGTCAGAAAGCCACCTTTCTCGGTCAAGTGGCGGGCGCATCCCGCGTCTTGGCTCGATCGAGAGCTATTGACGTCATCGTCTTCACCAGTTGAAGTACAAGACGTGATGTTATTGACATGTGTTGTTGGATATGGTATGATTAATTTGCTGTAATATGTTCGTGATTACTTCGCGGTTACACCCGTGTTATTTAAGTACTGTTTCACACCCTTGCATTGTAAGGGTTCTATAGCCTTCCGCTATAAATGGGCTATTCAACACAAAATAATTATTCAAGTTGAATCCCAGAGTTAGCGCATTTAACCAAACAATCTCCTCAGATTTATAATATGAAGAGCCTAACAGATTGCTTCGCAGAGGGTTTCACTTGACCACCGTAGTGGACAATGTAGGACACACATATAATAGTGAGAAGTCACTTGTACTCGACAGCGTATCAGTTTATATAGGTACGTAGCTGATGATCATATTTAAAGTACCATCTAATCTAAGTTAACATTGTGTAAAGCAATAAATTATTGAGTATTGAGATATAATTTCATAAACTATGGCCTAACTCTCCTTATATTGAGAAGCGGCCCCTGTCCAGGAGTCGAACAGATTATAAAAAGGCTAACATTATACTGTTCGATACTCTGCCCCGTAGACTGTCCATAAATACTACCTTCGAATAGTGGCTTAAATATGCTTACAGACGACATCCAAGTTTATGTTCAACAAAGTGTTTAGATTTCGACGTCATCCAGCTTTATCGTTCCTTGCTGTCTTGGCTTTGTTTTTCAATTCTTTATACCACCAGTGGAATATTTCACAGCAGTAAAAGCTAGTTTTGCCGAAAATTAGGGCTTACCGCGGGTTCAGTTCATAACTCAACTCATTTCGATCGGTATTCGATGCCCTAATTGAGCCACTCTGAAGTCTACAACCTTACAGTACGTCACAGAAATGTGATGTGTTGCATGCAAGTTAAATAATGAGGAGACATAATAAATATACCTAGATAGGGTGTGTTTGTAGGGTTTGGTGAACAGTACCGTACGCTATATGACTATATGTGAGCAGTGAGAGTGCCAATATAACGTACCTACCTGGTATGCAGGTACGTAACATAAGCACTCTTACAGTGGCAGTTTTAGAGCAAAAAGTGGTTTTAGTAAAAAAACACTTCTTACTCTGAAACTAGGTACCACTTTACATCATCACACCAACAAGTTTAACAAAATCAACGAAAAACGTTCCATAGGTGATATCAATGAAGATATCGGCCCAATCTGAACTTTGATAAATACATGCCTATTTAAAAAAGTGAGATCATTATCTACCCGAGCCATTTCAATTTAAAGCGACTTAATGAAAAGCCTGTATTTACTTTTATTATATTTAATATTTATTGGTGATTCCATTAACGTGTTCGACCGTTGCTCGATCAGGGCATTAAGCTTAATCGTTGTTTTAAACGAACATTTTCATTAAAAGTGCCCGCTTTACATTGGACATCCTATAGAAGTTGTAACGATTAAAACAGCTCACCGAATGTAATTATTATAAAGTACTTGTACTTATAATATCAAGTAACAACGTAGGCGATGTAAGACTGAATTTAATATTTTTTTCCTGTGATTTTTGCCTCATCATGATCATCAGCCTGCCATATAGTCCACTGCTGGATACAGGCCTCTCCATGAGAGAGATTTTTGCCTAGTAATAATAATTAATAGTAAATATATATAATAATAGTAACTCACCTTTTCAAAAGTTGTGCGCAAGTCTAATGAAAATATAATTCGTTTTCCGTTAAAATATTCTTCGCTATAACTTGTTAAAAAAATAAAATGATAGAACTATTTAGATTGAAGATTTTCCTATGCCTACTAGACTACCTATTATGTTGTGCCCAACAGGTTTATGATTGATACATACCTCCATACATAGTAATAAGATTACCACTTACCTTAGACACATTGACGTACGCAATAAAATTTTAACCCAAGATTTTGATATAATTTATTTTTCGTTGAGACGTCTCCTAATTTTATCTATTATTACCCTAATGTTACTAAGGATAAGTACTAAATAAGATTTCTCATTCAGGTTTACATTTAGTCTAACAAGATCGCGTAATATTATTTTTTGTTATTATACTTAAATGCGTAAAAATTCTCTTGGAATCTATTCAAGCAAGCTTTAGAATAAATTCCTACAATGTTGACTAATATTCCAAGATACTTTTTACGAGTTTATAATAAGAATAAAGAAACTACGGTTTACAGTTTCACGATCGCGATTCTGGTTTTAAAGATATTTAATTTAAGCCAAATTATCTAGAAACTACATTATTTATTACTAGACGACGTTTCGATTTCTTTACAGGAATCGTGATTTCAATGTGTAACATTCGCGTAAACCCTGAAAAATACAAAGAATAATAAAACGTTTTGTATCTGATTCTTAATCATAAACCCGTATAATGTATCTAATCCGTGGAGACCAACTACTCCAACAGCGTCATTCAATTTTGAAAATGTTTTATTATTTATAACTTCGTTTTGGGTCTTCAGGTCGTACCAAGCGCCGCATATGTTTATGTATGCACAAATCCTATAAAGAGAAAATTTAATTGAAAATACGTCTGTTTACGTTTGTATAATTGATATACCGATATGCGCCTTAAATGTATCTAAAAATGGCTAGAAATTATTACACGACTACTTGAAAAATCTATCTGTTATACTACATTCTACGCATACCTTGCGTCTAGTAACTGCGGTATTTGGCGAGCGAGGCTACCCATAAAACCAGCCTAAGGGCTGTACAGAGTAACTCCTTTGCGATAGCTTATTTCTTTGACAACACTTTCATTTATTATAACTGATATCTGTAACAAAATAAAAACGTCGTTAACACAAAGTTATTTCTTTTAAAATGCCTCAACGAAGTTTAATGTTTCTGGAATAAGTCCTTACCTGTTTCTGCCATATACTTAAACCGTGAATGTTAATGTAATCCTGAATATATTCCAATGATCTTCTGTAGCCGTCCATACTTTCTGCCAGTTTTTGCAATCGTGATAGCAATTTAGCCGCTGTCGGTTGATATTTTTTCCCTTGAGGTTCCAAGAATTCTACGAATTTCTTACTAATATGCCTGTCCAATTCTATTAGTAATCCCTCTTCCAGAAGTTCGGCTGGATCAACTCTTATTACACCTACTAATATCGACCGCATATCCAAAATACCTGAAATTGTGAAAATGTGATGATAGATTTTTTACGGTTGAAATAGTAGAGGGATTAACAATAATTTTACATTATGAAAAGGTATTACTGAGCATAAGGTCTTGTTATGTGAACACTTCCTAATGAAACTCAAATGAATGAATATTCTCTTGCAGTCTAGCAGGGATGTCTCGCAGCGTGACAGTAGCAGTGGCGTACATAATGTCGGTGACGCCCCTGAACTGGCGCGAGGCTCTGAAGGTGGTGCGGGCTGGTCGCGCCGTCGCCAACCCTAACCTCGGCTTCCAGAGACAACTGCAGGAGTTCGAGACTTACAAGCTGGTAGAGGTGAGTACCATTGAGATGCTTTGAATTATTCTTTTTTGCCTATGTTGTCCCACTGCTGAGCAAACGTCTTCTTTACACTCAACCAAGCATCTCTGTCTAGTGCCAAGTCGAGCCAGTTCTGGTACTGCCGAATTTATTTAAATCATCACGCTATTGTTTTCGGGTTCTAACTCTGTATCGTCATTAGCTTTCAAATTAATTAATATTAAAAAATAATATTAAATAACCAGCGCCACGATTTATTGATTAACACGAGTGGTACTAAGTCTACTTAAAGTAATATCTATTTGTTTAGATGCTTTGAGAAGTCGGAATTAATATCCGGTAGCTTAACATCCCAGTTAAACATAAACCAAATTAGATTTAAGATAATGATATATATTCGTAGCTAATCCACTTGGAATTTAAGTTTCACATGAGTCCAGAATTGACATAAAATAAGAACCAGGTTAAAATTCGTATTTACCCCAAAATAGTTCCCTGGAGCTTTACGAACTTCGTAATCGTATTATATCCGATTCTTCCTCAATCCAGCCGAATTATTCCCAATAGTATTGGAGTCAGAATTTTACTAACGCACCCTTGTGAATTACTTGCTAAAGTTTGTAAATACAGGATTCGACTGGGTGCATAATAAGCAGTGGCGTAGCTAGGGGGGGCGGTGGGGCGGTTCGCCCCGGGTGACACCATTTTTGGGGTGTCACTCGGGCACATTACACAGATGTGTAATGTTACAGATGGATATAGAAGCTGAAATGTTGCACGTCCCTTGAGGACCGTAGGGGTGCACTAAGAACGGATTTCAAGAAATTCTAACGGGATCAGGGAGAAACGGTTCAGTTAAAATAAAATGGCTGGGCGTAGCTGCAGTAGCCTCTAGTATCTAGTAAATATAAGCCTTCGTCCCGTCCGTCCGCGTGAATTATACATTAACGTTCCTCAGGAATCAAATAATTTTTTTTTTAGTTTATCGGGTTCATACCATTGTTCATACAGACAGAACGAAAAGGTGACTTCATTTCATTATAATAAGTGTAGTTAGGTACCAGAGCCGCGCCGATTCAAGACGGCGCCTGTGTGCGAAACCTATGAAGCGCTTTTTGTCCTTCTATTTTGACATTCTATTTTATTATTTTTGTCTGAAAAAATTAAGTTCGCCATTTTTATATACTTAGTACCTAGGCTATTTACCTAATTACGTGAAGTTCGCTACCAGTTGGGAAATACTGCAAAAATTAAGCACAATTAAAATTTGTATATACCTACTATATTTAGGATAGCTGACTTTTTTTTAATCTATACCATTTTATACAAAATTCATCAATTGTTAAAGAATATAAATATCCATAATAAGTCCACTACTGATATCTAATCAGATAATTTCTTCGTTTTATTCTGTTTTATTTTGATTTTAGGGTCGATTACTTTGATTCTCTGGCAGATGACTTCATTTCGAATTCGATTCTTCAGAGAAACTCCGATTGTAGCCCTCTCCATAGCTTGTTAACCGAGCTCAAATTGGTGGACCAGTCGTACCGTCAGTGTCCACGTTCTGTAAGTCACGGTAAGCGTGACGAAAAGCGGCGTGATTTCCTATGCTGCCCAGTTAAGCTGTATTCTTTTGCGAGCCTTCTCGAAATTGTCCCTACCCAACTGCAAATTATGCCCGACGCAGAAATTCGACATGCCTTCAGAGGTATGTCGAATTTCTTGCTCAGGCAAACGGTACCGTTACACGGACTCCAGAATAGACTAAGTTGCAATAAAGTCAAAGGCTTTTTCATAGTCCATAAATGCTATAAGCACAGGGGATGATTATAATCTTCTGTCTCATGTTTAATCTGCCGTAATGTGAATGTCATCTTTGGTGACACCTCAACCTCGAGAACTGGACTATTTGGAGGTCTAAAACTTGTTAAGCGAGACCTGAAACGGTTGGTGGTGACTGATTTATTTATTTTATTTATTTAAACTGTATTGTACACCGGTATCAACATTATAGTAATCTTATATATTAGGTAAAGTACAAAGGGCGGCCTTATCGCTTAAAGCGATATCTACCAGGCAACCTTTGGATGGAGAT